>ML780967.1:582268-674028 GCA_009831015.1 Picea engelmannii
TTGTGGTGATGACTTATTGATGATATGTGTTGCTGATATATGTTCACATCTAACTGGTTATAAATGACAACAATGGGTAATGAATAAATGTTGAATGTTAACTAAGGAGTTTTATGTAAAGAGGGAAGTTTTGGGAAAAAGAGACCCGCACTCATTCACCCTCCCTCTAAGTGTGGTAGGTGTGTCCAACAATTGGTATCAGAGTAGGCCTTCACTACAGGCCTTAACAATCTTGAAGGAGATCCATAGAAACACAAATGGATGATCAATTTCCAATCCTTGATGAGGAAAACTATTATACTTCGAGAATAGAGATTAGATTACGTTTGAAGACAATGGGAGCAGTGATTTGGAAGGCATCCATTGGTGGATCAGCTCCTTTGAATAAAAATTCAAAGTTTGTAGCTCAAAGGGAAGGAACGAATAATGATGCACTGGCTCTCAAGACCATTCTTAGTGGAATCTCAAGCCCTATCAAAGAGATCATGGGACAATGCACTTCTTCCAAGGATCTATGGCTAAAGCTAGAGGAGACATATCAAAGCAAGAAGGAAAAGGAAGAATTTGAAGACCACTCCATCAATATTATCAAAGGTAAAGAATCATAAAAAACCCTTGATTTCATTATTTCTAGATGTGATCTTGAAAACATTTCAAATGAAGACAAAGAATCAAGTGATGATGTTAGCACAAATGAAGATCTTGGAGACATTTCAAATAAAGGCAAAGAATCATGTGAAGATGTTGGAAAGAAGGAAGATATTGAAGGTAAAGAATCTCTAAAGACTCTTGATTGCAATGATTCAAAATTTGATGATGTTGAATTTTTCTCAAGTGAAGAAGATGATCTAGAAACAATTTGTGTAAAGTTTGATGATAGTTATCCCATGGAAATAATAGAGGAAAATCTATTAGAACTTCAAAAGGAAATTGAAGAGGGTTTATATAGATATAGAAGTGATCATTTTTATACACACTATAACTATCTTTCAGATAACACTAAGAAGTTTCCTAGAAGAATTCAAAGGTACATCTTGAAGTTAACGGGAATGCTCAAAGAACAAGAAGAGAATTCTAAATTAGAAGAAAAGGAAGAAGAGATCACAAGACTAAAGAATGAGAAAGAAGATATGAAGGTAGAGGATGGGATTAGCAAAAGTTTTAAAATTATTATCCATCTCAAGACCCAAATTGAAGAAACCAAAAGGATAGAGGAATTATTGAAGAATCAAATAATTGAAAAGGGAGAGTCATGTTGTAAGTTAGAAGCTGAAATTGTTGACCTTAGAAAGAAGGTAGAAAATTCAAACAATATCTTGAATAGATCAAGAATCTTGGATGAGATCTTGGAAAGGCAAAGATCACCATGTGATAAATCAGGTCTTGGATACAAAGGAGAAGATACACATGTTGAAGCAGGCACCTCAAAGAAGCATGAGGTAAGTCCATCAAAGAAGGAAGACAATGTTACAAAGAAACCTTCTACACAAGGCAAATAAAATCTCAAAAGAACAAAGCAAGGAAGACATCAAGAAGCTATTCTTGGGACACCAAAGCAAAGGTATGAAAGTGTTTTTCATGGGAATTGTTATTCATGTAATGGATATGGTCACAAATATTTTGAATGTAGATCTTATGAAAGGAGATATAATGGAAGATTCTATAACACCATAAGGTGTTGGAGATGTGATCAAGTAGGACACGTTGTTGTTCACTGTAACACCATGAGATGCTACAGCTGTAGTGGATTTGGCCCCAAATCCCAGGAGTGCTGGAACACAAGAAGACATTCCATGATTAGGACTTCACATAACATGGCTAGAAGAAGGAATGAAGTAAGAAAGGGATACATCTTTGAAAAGATGGATTCTTAGAGCTCAAGTTCTGAGAAGTAGGAACCTCTACAGAAGTGGGTGAAGAAGAAAGAACAACCAGAACATGATGAAAGACTGAAGGGAAGCTTAAGTAAGTCATCTACTGAAGCATACGTTGGTGATAGTGGTATCAGCCACGTACATACGCAGACTGACCTTGTATAGGTCACATACATACGCAAGATGTCTATGCAGCAGGCCATGTATATGTGGTGAAGCCTAAGGAAAAGGGCTATGCACAGGGATTGCAGTTTGATGTGTTGGTATAACTCTGTGATGTAGGGTCTGACATTGTTTATTGCATGATTCTAACACTGTTTGCCACAATTTTTTCATGATTCTATGTTAGATCATGTAAGGTGACAATGTAAAATAAATCTTGGGTGCATGGCACTAACCCATGAGTATGGATTGATGCTAATCTATTGGGGTACATGGATGGTACATATTTGAGTTTCATTGATATATCTTATGATGTATTATTGAAATCATATGATGGATATCATGGTGCATGCATTTTGCATGTGGTTGGGCTACATATTGAGACATGTAGTTGGCGAGTTGAGTTGATAGTCATGTTGTACATCATTGGGAGTCATAGCTCGTTGATGCATGGTTGATATACTTGCTTGGTGCAAGTGATGGTACACTCATATATGGTATTTGTTTGGCATATTGATATATGCACATGGTTGGCATATTGGTAAATGCACATGTTGGCATATTGATAGAGGCATATGGTTGATACATTCCATGGATGATATCTCTTTGCACATGGTCGATGTACATGGGTGTTGTGCATTATGGGCACATTTTGGTACATGATGTACTTGGTTGATATGCTGTTCATGATTCTCTATTTCATTGATGACATATCATTTGTTTCATGATGTATGGTATGGCATAAGTTTGATGCATGAACAGGTCCAATGATCGTCATATGGTAGCATATTTTTCATCTTGTAGATAAGATAGGGGGAGACATACCCATAGGGGGAGTCATTCTTCTTCCCATGATTCTAGGAGGAGATATTTATCAGATGCATACCTAGAAAAGAGCCGTACATTTGAAGAAAGAGCACAGAGGCATAATTCCAAGAGGAGCAATGATCACAAGGGGAGTATGTTCGATGTATTTTCAGCTTTACATCAGATTGATATCCCCTGTTCAAAAGGGGAGAGATTATTCAGCAACAACAAGACAGGGGGAGCATCCCCAAGAGGAGAATGTCCCTTTGCCATTGATGTCAAAGGGGGAGAGATAATCACATTGATGTGATTGATGTCTATTGAAGGGGAGAGATTGATGTGGAGAGATAGTCACATTGACTATTGATGTAGAGCATGCCTTATCTACATGTTGAAATCAATAATTGGTAATTGGTGTTGACATCAATGTTGGTATTGCCATCAATGCCAAAGGGGGAGAATGTTGGATCATGTTGTCATTGATGATAATGGTTTGATTATTTGGGAGATTCTTGGATCATATGTCATTGATGCAAATGGTTTGATTGATTGATGTCAAGTGATTGATTGATGTCAAAGGATTGATTGATTAATGATTGATGAACAATGTATATGTATTGTCCTTGATGAGAATGATAGATGTAAAAGTGGAAACCAATTGATAAATATGGATCATTGATATAATGCATAGTCCTTGATGAGAATGATAGATGTCAAAGTGGAAACCAATTGATGAAGATGGATCAATGAGTTGTAATTGATACATGATGATGCATAGTTTGTTTGATGAAAATATGACTCATTATTGTCTTATCATGATTGATAAGGTGCACAAATGGATGAACTCCAAAGTGGTTCCCTTATGGTGAAATCCCTCACAGGAATACGCTTTGCGGATTGAGTTATCCTAGAAGAATGGTTTGAGGACCCATGCTCGTATGTGGAATAATGAGATGAATATCAATCAATTTGTTGGTAAAACTATCCTATATGGATAGTACTTGTCATGCCATTTCTGGTGGTATGTGGAATGTCACATAACTCCTCACGGTTTGAGAGTTATGGCTCTACGAAGCTGAAGGACCCCCATATGAAGGCTTGAAGCCCCCAAGGTCAAAGAAGTCAAAGTGACCTAAAAGAAGAAATCATTATTTAAATAATAAAGTAAAGTGACAAAGTCAAGGTGGATTATTTAAATAATAAAGAGAAGTGAAAAAATCAAGAAGAAATATTTAAATGATAAAGTATTGGAGAACTTTCTATTTATGGAAAGTGGTTAACCCTAAAATAAGGAAAATAGGTTAAGTGACCTAGAAATGGGTTAAGTGACCTAAAAATGGGTTAAGTGACCTAGAGGATGAAAGTATAAATAAGATAGCTATGGTCTCTTGTAGATCATCCTTTTTGTGGATCAATGGAGAGCTTCTTGCAAATATCTTTTGGAGTATTGATGGAGAGCTTCTTGTGAGAGCATCTTATTGGTGTGGATATCTTGAGCATGATTGAAGATCTATTCTGAGGAAGAGAGCAAGAGGAGGATCTCATGGACGCATCAAAGTCTTAGCAATGTCAAATATCTTGATGACAAAATTCTCGGATTCACAGAAAACCCTATTTTCTGATGCATACGCGGGTTGTCTGTGTATAGGGTGCGTATACATTGAAGGTATACGCAGGATGGCTATGTATAGGGTGAGTATGTATTTGGGATGATTGTGTATAGGGAGTGTATAATGGATAAAATCATGGAGATTTTTGTTTGAGATGGTGCCAAGCTCTTGGATGATGAGGCAGGTTCCATATCTGCATTCTATGGGCTCAGGTCTATCACTGAGATACTAGTATGGTTACATTATTGTCTTAATGGATACTATTGTTTGATGTGTTCTGAATTCTTAGGGAATTCTTGGTATGGATTCTATGATATGGTTCAGTTTGGATGATTTGGTTGATGGAGTGATTAGTACTCTTGTGATTCAGTGGTGACATGATTGCTATGGTATACTAGTTGTTTATACATGATTGAGATAACATTCATATTGATTTGTTGTGGAACATGAGAAATCTATTGGAGATCTTGGATGTGTTCTGACTGGCTGGTGGTCAGATTGGATAGTCAGAGACATAAGAGAATGATATATTGATTGCAGAGAATCTGAGTTGATCTTGAAGGACAAACCCTAAAATCTCAGAAGGTATACGCAGGTAGTTGTATACACTGACCGCGTGCATACGCGGGCTGTAGTGAGCCAAGGTGCGTGCACATGATGGCTGCACTACTAAAAGTTCGCGTACCTGTTGACAAATTGATATCTATTGAGGATTGTTGCCTCATCTCAGTTGGTGCTGAGGGTGTAAGTTGAGTCTTGCATTATAGAGATGGTGCTCTTGTAGAGTTGTACTCTATTCAATTGTTGCTGATAAACCCCCAGATTGTTGTCCATAATAAAAGAAAAATTGTACATACATCTTGTGTTATTTGTGTTCCTTGTGGTGATGACTTATTGATGATATGTGTTGCTGATATATGTTACTAATATATGTTCCCATATAACTGGTTATAAATGACAACAGTGGGTAATGAATAAATGTTGAATGCTAACTAAGGAGTTTTATGTAAATAGGGAAGTTTTGGGAAAAAGATCCCCATACTCACTCACCCCCCCTCTGAGTGTGGTAGGTGTGTCGAAAATATAGAACATATGACCATCGAATGCTTTCAACAATGTGGTAGAAGTATTGATCTTTGGAGAGCCAAGGGAATTCCAACAAGACATAGACATGATGCAAGTCAAGGCTCTTTAATCAACCATGGTTCGAAAGATGTTTTCTCCCGTCAATTGCACTTTTATCTTGAAGGTGACTTGATGGGAGAGCATATGAGTAAATTGATTTGAACAAAAGTTTATCAAGCTCAACTTCAAGTGATCATCCATACCTATAGCAGACAATAAGGATTTTTGTTGCACTGGGAAGATTTGGAGGACTTCGAGGGTGGACATGGCACAAGGTGCCTGGGCCAAGTCTTCCATAATAGTATAGTTGTGGGTGTCCTGTGTGTTTGGATTATGTGTCATTCATTGAAGAACTCCCTTCAAGGGGAGAAGTAGTGTATCAAAATATGGATTCTCAATATGAAGAGAGCCACTAGGTTAGGAAGAATATGTTGAGTTTGGAATAAGAGGGGTAGGCTCAAAATTTTCATAGTTCTTGGACCGAGTATACAAATTGATTTTTTGGTCACACATGAAAATGAATGCATTCAAAGAAGATCCCTCATGGATAGGGGTACCTTCCATTCCCCCTTTCATAGGGGTAGGATTTGTTTCAACCATGTGTTGAGTTTGAGGGGTAAAAGGATGAGTTAGGACAATGGGTTGTTGGGGGGCTCTTTGTTGAGCCAAAAATTGATGGACATCATCCTTTTGAGGAAACTGATGAGTGGGGTGGTCCTCCCCACAAATGGTGTAGGGGAACTGACTCTTCTTCTTCTCTTTCACCCTCCCCTCCCTTAATTTTTTTGGGTGGGAGTGGTCCCTTGCTCGATGTTGGAATTCTTCTTCTTATTCCTCTTCTTGTTTCCTCCAAGTTGTTTAGAATTACTTGGTTGCATGGACTGAACTAAATTCACCTTAGAGGTATGAGTAGATATTGTGTAAATTTGAGCGTTATAACATGAAGCTAATGCGAATGACGAAATATACATGTGACCCATCTTGTAAGATAATTGGTTCACAGAGGCATGGTAAACAAAAAAAACCACACCATTGACATGGAGTCCTGGGTTTGGATTCTTAGGATTTGTTGATGGCATAAGAGAATGTGGGATAATGCCATAAAGAGTACCCAACTGAGAGTAGATCAAATATAAGTGTTGTGAATGCATAATGAATTTCTCCTCGGTAGCCACCCCGACCATAGATACATCCTTGAAAATGGTTGGAAGGAGGGATTTGGTGAACCACTCCATCAAGATATTATCGAGATCTAGGTCTTTATCATCTTAAGCTTTCAGCACCACTCTTTTACATGATAAAAAAATGTGGGTGGATGTATCTTGACGCAGTGATGTCAAGAGATATGTTCCTATCTGATACCATATGGGTAGTTGGTAATGCATTAGAAACACCATTTCCAAGTCATTGCATATTTTAAAGGAAGCGCATGTGGGTGGCGGTATCTTGGTGTAGTGATTTCAAGAGCTCCATTCCTATATCGTACCATATGGGTAATTGGTAATGTGTTAGAAACACCATTTCCAAGTCATTCAATCTTTTAAAGGAATCTCCTTGTAACTCAATATACCACTTGGTGGCACTTCCAGTCATGGATCTTTGGAAAATATGTAACCTCACACTATCATATATAATGGAATTGGATGAGCACCACAAGTGATACATCATGATGTGTGTGAAGGGGTCTTCTCTCGACTTTCCATCAAAGTTTTACATGTATGAAAATATTATGGAAGGCATGATCGATCATGAAGGGTTGTGGGAAACAGGGTCATTTTTCAATCATGAAAAATCAGGTAGGTCTAACATTACTAAGAAAGGAAACAAATTATGAGAAAATGAATACTCAGAGGGATATGAAGTCTCTGTTGTCCCAGATGAGCCTTGTGGTCCCCCTACATTCATACTATTGGAGGGATGAGGTGTTCCCAAAGAGAGAGTGCCCCTAGGAATGGTGGCACTTCTAATATTGTGATTTATACCTGGAGTAGATGTACCCCTGAGGGGATTTCCCCTAGGGACATGTGTAGACCCTAAGGTGGTGCAATTATATGTAGAATATATTTTCAATCATTAATATGTCAACCAGGATTCGTAATCAATAGAGTTGCTACACTATATGTGTTGGAAACAGATGATCTTAATCTTTCTGATAAACATACTACTTCTATATTTAATTTTTTTTTTAATCCAAAGACTAATCACACCTTAAAGGAATGAAAATCCTTCTATCTAAAGGAACAAAAATCCTTCTATCTTATCATAAACTAAATCTTTACCATTCTAAAGAAATTTTAATAGATAACATACTTATAGAATTCAACAAATGACTAATATAGAAAAAAAATGTTTCCCACTTACTAGCTCATGAAACATAAAGGAGAGACTCCTATTTTATTTCTGCAATGCTTTATCTGTTATCAATTTCTATGTAAATCTCCACACTCAATCAAATCATACAAATAAACTCAAACTCAATCATGTCCTGAGAATATTAGAAATTTTAAATAATTGTCTAGTTTAGTATACCAGGAACATAAATACATTTATTAGTTCATGTAATGCAAAAGATTGATTTTTAGATTACTCTGGTACTAACACAATTTAAAATGAATAATAGATTAAGAAATGGAGATGATCACACTTCAAAAATGTAACCAATTTAAAATGAATGAAAGATTAAGAAATGGAGATGATCACACTTATAAAATGTAACTAATTTAACATTAAAACCCTCTGAAAGTAAAACTCTTATAGTTTTGGTGCACCACACTCATCACACATTAATTTCACATTCAATTCAAACCAGAAAATAGAATTATGCTAAGTACAAGATGAATAAATACTAAGTACAAGATGATAGAAAACCAATACTAGATCACACCACACCAGTGCAAGAACCAAATCTACACTATGGTTTTACAGTAATCTCTCCAAGTTGGGTCAGTTGGCCCTGAATGATTCCAACAAGGAAGATTAGAAAGTTCATAGAATGATGGACTTCAAAGAACATACACAACCATCACTGTAATTCACATTACATTTGAAGAAAGACTCACAGAAAATACATATTCATAAACTTAATTCTTTAACACAACAATATCTTTCATTATTCTTCACCATATTTTCACTCACCTACATACCCTATTTATAAGAGAAACAACCTGATACAATCGAGGTAATAAATAATGTAAAAAATAAATGTTAAGTATAATACATGATTTTCTCATTTTGAAAGTTCATCCTCATGACACGAAGTGCATCATGATTAAAATAATATCGTATTGACTCAAAATAGGCAATCCCATTCACCAAATGACTCCTCGAACTTATCAAAATATCCATTCAGTTGATTGCATGTAGATTTGCATATTTTGGTACCGAATGGTTGTTGATGCATGTATCGGATTACATGGAATGTTCTGGTACCATATGGTTCTGGACGTTTTGGTACCAAATGATTTTGTACATTCTGGTACTGGATGGTTTCTGGAACATTATGGTACCAGATGAGCTAAATCGCAAGTACTGGATGACATGGAGTGTGGGTATCATATGTTTGTGTTGCGAGTACCAAATGACCTGTCTTGCTAGTGTCGGGTGACCTGTCTTTCTACGATTTCCACAACAATTTTATTAGATGGAATAAAGCACATATATAATTGTTTTAACTATCAATAAACCATACAAATCATGTGCTTAATGTTAACTACCTCTTATACATAGAAGAACATTCAAATGGGTATATCATCGAGCAAAAGGGATGGATTATTGATATCTTTAGGGAAACATAATCAATATAAGGTGCAAAACTAAGATAATTTTGGATGTCAAAAAGGAGACCAAACATTTCCCCCATTCCTTATCCATTGCATGCCCGCATGCAACAATGGTCTTCAAAATTTTAAAATTGTGCTAGTTCACATTGAGTTAACCATCTACTGCTTGGGCTAAGATGTCCATCTCTAAAGTTACATCCTTATTCAGCTCTTTAAGTTATATTTTGAGTACTATGCAATGTAACCTATGCCTTTTATCCTTTGTTCCCACTTTCTTCCAAAATGAACAACCTTCTTAAGTTTTACAATGAGGTTTTCTTTCTTATCCTGTAGCTTTTGATTTTGGGATTTAAGCAATTCATTCTCCTTCTTTATATGTGCATCCAAAAATTCATATTCAATCACATTTTCCCTCAACTTCTCATTCTCTTTCTGAAGCCTATGTATCCTGATCTTCATCTGTTGTTTAGTTAGATTGCAAAGGGGTTCTTTCTGGTTCCTACCCTTTTTCTTATCCTTGCATCCAAATGATAACAAGTTCATTTGCTGCATTAATCTCTTGAAAAGGGTCATCCCCTACCTCTGGTGAAGATGGAATATCAATGGGTTCCTCCTGCAAATTTGGGAGATAAGGGAAGTCTATTTTTTTAATCATACTCCTAGTGGTCCTGCAGGTAGGCTCTAGACTGACAAGGGATTTTTCTTCTAATACCTCCAGAATTTGAATGTCAATCACCTCAACCTCTTCCTTAAATAATTTCCTTTTATTTGTTTTTTTTTTATGGCTCATGACTCTTCGTTTCCTTGGTTTTACTCTAGGTAGATGGTTTGGTACTATACTCTAGTATGGTACTAAGCTCTTCATGTGTCTTACTATTACTTTGTGTCTTGACTTTTGACTTAGGGGTTTCTTCCACTTTGATTACCTTTTTATATTTTGGTTTTCTATTATCCCCAACATATTTAGCCTTAATACCCAGTCGTTTCTTCTTGTTTTCACCACTTCCCAGATTTTCTTTAAACTCTTTACTACCCTTTCCCTTTTTTTCTTTTCCTACAAACTTAGGAGTTTCTTTAGTAGGGCTTGTAGCAATCTCTTCTAGGGTAAAATATTGAGTAATAAATTGTTTCCAGTTGCTTCCTCATTTCTTTAATTCAGATACAACCAATAATTTCATTAAGCCATGGTGATAGAGACTTGTCTCTATCTTCTTGGAAGTAGATCTAACACCTCTAGCCATCTTACTTAAACTCATCCATAAAAATTATGAAAAATTCATCTTTGGACCTCCTTCAAAATGTAGTAGTAATCTTAAGTGGTAAAGGAAGGTAATGGCATACCTACCTTCATAGGTGATAAATATTTGTAGGCTAACAAGCATGGTGCAATACTCTGGTTTAATGAACTGGTGAGGAATACCTTTGGTCCAATCTGGATTTGCATGCTCGGCCACTAAGAACTGCTAACAGATCTGTCAGTCAATTACCATGATATTAAAGTACTTTTCACCTTCCAATGGCAGGCTACTTGCCTCTCCTATGGAAGCTTCGGTCACCTGCACTTTCATACTCCCCAATTTAATAATCTCAACATCATAAGTCTGCGCAAAGGCCTGGTACATTTCATCATGGTGGCCTCTAAACAATTTTAGAAATGGTACCCACCTAACCTGTTCAAATGTTTCTCTACATGCCTTATACTCCTCCATCTCTTGAAATATCATAAACACGGGTTCATGGCGATCAAACCACATGCCTGTCTTAGGAGAAATTCTTAGTTTAATGCAATGAATCAAGGTCTCTTTGATAGGAGGATTTAGTACCAGAAATGAGTAGCAGGCCCGTCAGAGTAACAAAATTGACAGAGTAATGGCACTGAGTAGAGTAACAAACATGGTCAACGAAGGTAGGATATTGACAAATGTTCGTTACAATATAATGATTATAATGATGCTCATCTAAATGGAAATGCCATTAAGAGGAGCGTCTTTTATCGTAATTTTAAATTATAGTCATGATGGAAAAGTAGTACAAATGACTTGCTTGGGTATGTGGAGTCATAAGCAATAGATTAGATTCGTTAGTGGTTTGACATTAAGTCTTATCCAATCTGTTGTGGAAAATAATTAGGAGAAAGGGTCGGATGTGACTCTAGTACTTGACCAAGAGATTTCACAAATGACTTTTGACTCATATGTATCTTAGCTATATTAATTTTAAAATAAAAATGATATAATTATAGTTTGAATCCATTTGAAGAAAGGAACATATAAACTAATACACCCCAATATGATTAACTCATTTCTTATCGAAGTTTATAGAAATAAAGCTCTTCTTTCTTAGGTAGGGTGAATTACATATACTGAGGGTCCCACTTTGATGCAAACGTATTTATTTTTAAAAATGGAGCCCTAAATTGGATACTGGAAGGTTCTTAAGAACATCATCCAAGATATATAAAGGTAATCTCCTAGCTTTTATTTGATAATGATTTCTTTAAATTGAGACCCAATGGTTTTGTTTAGTCTTAGGTGTGCCAATTTATATTTTTCAACTCCCTTTACCTGACATAGCCCTGCTTCCAGCAGGTTTGTTCAGTACCGCAACAGGTCTACCTTAGTACCATATAAGCATGGCCCGACTGCCAATAGGCATGTTCAGTACCCTGACGTCTTCACTTGTACTTCCTGACACTTCCTTTTATTATATTACTCATAATATTTAGGATGATGTATATTGCTTATTGAAAACTCTAGAGTATAAGGAAGGAAAGTGGTATGGGAGTGTTTCAGATTTATTAGGCACATAATTAATTATTTTTGTTTAACCCAAGGGTGACATCATCCACATTAGTCTTAAATTTCATATATGCAATGTATAATAGAGAATCTCAGATAATGAATAAGAGGTCCTTCTAGTTAACCCTATTAAGCTTCTCATGAAAGTATATTGAGGTTTTACGAGAGTGGTCCACCACATGAATTTTTTCATCAATACCTCCCAAGAAAATCTTGTAAAGAGAAACTTGGATAAGGACTTGCTGAATCAACAAGGTTAGTATTAGACATAATGGTGTCACCTCTTTTCAATGGATATTTCAATTATTAATCACTTTTTCAGAATGATGAGGTAATAAGGTAGGTGCACCTATGATCATATAGAGTTGAATGTGAAAATCTCTCTCAGTATGATACACTTAGGGGTGAGCATAATAATGTAGGAGGAAGGTGTACATAAAAGTAAAGAATAGTTCAACACAAGACTTAAATGATTCTTTGATAGAAAGAATAGGAAAATATTGGCTCATACCTCAAATTACCTAAAGTGGAAATAATGTAAAGTACATATAAGAGATCCTATTACTTTGGCATCAGTATAGGATTGGTACCGGAACATGTTTTTGTTTAGTATCGGAACATGTATTTTTAGTACCGAAACAGGTTTTCTTAGTACCAGAACAGGCAATACCAAAACAAACAGTACTAGATGCAGTTAATAAGGTTCCTGATCTTCTGTGGTCTTCACAACTAGATCTTATAGGATTTACACTGTGACTAGCATCCCCTTAAGTTGTGAAAGAGGCCAAGTTGTTGGAGTATCCAAATGTAGTCACAAAAACTTGAAAATCATAGACAGGAAAAATCAGGTTTTAGTTTTTCAATAATTCTTAGTCCAAATAGTCTGAAAAGCTTCCTTTTACATCCGATCAAACCATCAAACCTATGAAAACTTACATGTTATTAGAAAAATAATATCTAATTACTATTTTTCCAAAAATTTGGCCAGGGACAATTCCTTCCAGGAAACTCAATGAGACTACTTACGATGAATAATATACCAAGAAAAATCATGATTAGTTCAATTCAAAAAATAACACAACTCACATATATACCAATATGTACAAATTTGAAATAAGTATCAAAGACTTACAGTGATGGGTCAGTAGGGGGAACATTCCCCGTACTTACCAATTGCATTTCAGAACTCTGAAGAACATGTTTATCAAAATCCTCTTTGGACAAGAGATTATGATATACCTTCAAACGGTGTCCATTTACCACAAATGAAGTTTGATCTACATCAACGGTTTTTACTTTGATTCAACCATTGTCATAGACTATATTCACTTCATAAGGTACCAACCATCGGGTTGACAATTTACCTTTAAAATTTTTAAACCTGTTGTCATACAATAAGGCCCAATCACCTCACTGAAAGGAATTTTTCTTCATAAACTTGTCATGCCATTTAGTCCTTTGATCTTGAATCATCATGGTTCTTTGCAGAACATATTTTCTAATCTCATCATGTTCATTCAACAACATTAATCTCTATTTATGTGCCTCATCTAGGTCCATTCCTAATTCCATGGTTGTTCTAAAGGTTTTTACTTGAAACTCTATGGGAAGTAAAACTTCCTTCCCATACACCAATTCATAAGGGGTGTGGCCTATTATATTTCTACATGTTGTTTGGTAAGCCCGTAGGGCTTCAGGTAACCTACCAGCCCAGTATTTATGGTGCAATTGAACTATTTTTGTGAGAATGGCCTCTATCACCTTATTGGTTGACTCCACCTATCCATTTTCTTGGGGGTGGTAAGGTGCAAATTTATGGTGGTTGATCTGATATTTTTCTATGATGTATTTGACTAGATTAGAGGTAAATTGGGTCCCTTGGTCTATCACTATCTCTCTAGGTGATCAAAATCTAGACCAGGGGTCAAAATTTAGCTCAAAAATCAACGTTCTCGGAATTGCCTCAAAACGAACGAGAGCGTAGCCCTTGTCGTTGTGAACCCAATGCAACTCATTTCATCTAAACGGACGTCGGGAGTGAGAGATATCATGATCTGTTCGAATCGTCAAATAGGTAAAAAAAGGGACGCTGACTGTGCAGTCCGTACAGTTCGTACGAATGTCGACGTGGCATGTCCGTACGATGACGTGGTAGAGCTGAATGGTAGAGGTACGACCACTAACGTGGCAAGTGACGTGGCATTCATTTATTGGCAGATTTTGGGCAAATCTGTTTGTGCCACGTGGCACCCTGCTATTGGTTTGGGTGTTGGTTAAAAGGTTATGGAGCTCACCGGATTCGAACCTCGGACTTCCTCCCACCGTGCAGCGTTTTAACAAAGTCCGACCAACCATCACACCACACTATATCACTTGATATTTATATGTGTTTTAATATATTTAAGTTTACATTATGGTATGGTTGGCGTGGGGTCGGGCCGGGGCTTAGCCCCAACCCTTGGTTGCATTGTTATCCATGTGACCCGATATGTGCACAGAGGCATGGGAGTTTTAAAACCATATTCATAGCCCTGGTCGCAAGGACTTTTATCATGTGGCCTTACCATATATTCTGCACGTGGGTTTTAATTACAAATCTTAGCCCCGATTTTATATGTGTTGTCATGTGACCTCATACGGAGCGCGCGCGAGAATTGGTTTACATTTTGGTTTTTAAAACGATTATATAAACCATACACCACCACTTGTCGCCCATCTATTCTCTCTTGGAACCGAGCTCTTTTGTGCTAGCCCGAGGTCGTTTGGACGATCACATATGTCCATGGTCTTGACGGTTAGGGGTTGGGCGCACCCTAACCGTTTGACAGTTTGACCATTTTTGCTGTTGTGCGTGGGTGTTGTGTTTAAGCACGCGTTTTGGATCATGTTCTTGGGTTCATCGTATAGGAGGTGCGTTTTGGCGAACCAGAGACAACAAGCTTGAAGGAAGAGAATGGCAGGAGGCCTATCTTCTTCATTTTTTGGCCGAATGAGGTGCCGTAAAAGCCCAGCTAGGGGTTTTTGGACATTCTGAATCCATTGACACTGTTTTCATAGCCATTTGAAGACTTATTTTGTAGGTTTTTAACCAATTGAAGTTTCAGAGAGCTCTAGGGAGCTTGAAGCCCTTATTGTTTGAGGTCATGCTCAGATGAGCCTATGTTTGTTTTCTGTGATTGAATAATCATTTTTGACTAATTAATATGCTCTGAACACTTTGGGATAGGTTTCAGATCCATTTGAGAACTTTTACAGGTGTTTTTTCCAAAGAGAAGCTCAGGGAAGCTTAAGGCCACATGTAGAAGAGGTCATGCCCGAATGAGCCATGATCCGTTTTCAGAGTTTTATTAGTCAATTTTGGGGTTTTTATGTATTCTGATCCCAATGGTACAGTCTGTTTTTCCATTGGAGTTGAGCAGAATCTTGTAAAAGAATTTTTGACAAATTAATCCCAGAGAGCCAAGTTCATTGATGGAGGCTCAAGAAGATGTAGCCCGGAGAGGGGTGAACTCCTTTATCATGTTGTTCTTGTTGTGAGTGTTTGCTGGTTATTATTTTCTGCAAGTTATTTTTGTTGTTGTATTTATGTAAACAACATATTTAATCTTGCAAAGACCTCACATATAAACTTTTAAAGGAAGAAGCATAAACTTGGCACATAATCTATCTTGTATATTTTAACACATGGAGCAAGGTCCTGTAAAGTTTTATTTTAATGAAGTAGAGGGTGCTTGCATAGCATAACAAGTCAGCCTTCTATTTTCAGATCAGGTGGTATCATAGCATAGTTTTTTTTGCTCATGTGTTTTCCATTGATAGCTTGAGATTTAGCTGTTGGTATTTGTGCAAATTTTGTGTTGAAGTTTGATATCTTGCAAGGATGGAGGAAGCTTCAAACATTGGTAGTTCTCATACATCTTCATTATCTAAGTTCTTTGACAAAGAGATGTTGAAGGAAATTCTAACCATGAGAGATGTGATGAAATAGATGTGTGAAGATAGAAAGGAGAGCATTGCCCTTGAAGAGCAGTTGATGGCCATGAAGAAGGAGAAAGACCAGCTTCTTGAAAAGTTGCATGAAATGGAGATTCAACTCCATGAGGCAAAGGAAACCCTTACCAAGTACATGCATGAACATAAGGTATGCAATGTTAGTTTATCTTCTAATTCCTCTCAAGATGAATGTTTTGGTGTTTTTGAAAATCACACAAGAGGAATAGGGTCCAAGTTATTGTTAAAAATGGGCTATGAAGGTAGAGGTTTGGGCAAGCATGCACAAGGCATTGTTGAGCCTATTGTTGTTGAAGAGAGGCCTAAGTATTGTGGTCTTGGATATGAACGAAGAGATGGAGAAAATTCCAAAGTTGAGGAGACAAGGGAAAAAGTTCGAAGAACAAATTTTGTTTCAAGTTCACCTCCTCAAGAAGGCTATAAAGGTGAAAGTTCAAGAACTTTTGTTGAAAGTTCAATCCCTTCAGCATGCAAATCTTGTGTTCAAGATGAATGAAAATGTGTGAAATGAAAGAGTTGTGACAGTGATGAGGACAGGAACAGTGTTCATGGTCTTCAAAGGAGAGCTTGTAACTCTTCAAATTCACCTCCTCAAAGAGGCGATAAAGGTGAATGTTCAAGGTATAATTATGCTTATCATTCAGTTGCTTTTGATTATGTTAAGCATGATAATTTTGTATGTAAAAATGGAAGAAAAAGTCCATGTACATATTGTGATTTATATAACCATCATGTTTCAAAATGTTGGAAAATATTAACCACTTTCAAGAAACTTTATAAGCAAAAACAACGTGAAAAGAGGATGCAAAAGATTTGTACTCATTGTCAGAAGAGGGGTCATCTCATTGACCAATGTTGGACATTGCATCCAACCACTCATCCACAGCACAAGAAGAAGATGGATAAAGAGATTGGAAAGAATGGAAGAGGAGATTCCATCATCGATGTGAGTCAAGATGATTCACAAGAGGATGATTTTCAGCAGAAAAAGTCACCATTGAGTTGGCTTGGATAGAAATGGTTGGATTTCTTGAGCAAGTAAGGCTTGCATTTTTCTGTTGTAAATGCACTTTTCAGTGTTATGTGTGCATTTATGTTGAGAGTATGAAAAGTTGCAGCAGTTTATCATAACTTGTATGATGCAAGTTTGCATGTGAATGCAATTCATTTGAAGGCATTCTTGTTGTTGCACCACTTCGCCAGGAGGATGTAAAAGATGGATATGATGTTCACTTGTTACAACCATATATATTTTTTTCATATTAAGCTCTTATGTACCCACATGTTATGGGGTTTATGTACTTATGTTTGTACTGGAAGGAGAGTTGAAGAGTCATGCACATGCATTTGTTTTTGTGTATGTGTAAGCAGTGAACCTGGTGATGGTTCATCATGAATGGCTCATGATTAAAACATGATTGTGTATTATGTTTGTCGACTTGTCAATTTGGGAAGGTTGATATGTTTCAAATGAGTTTCGACTTGTGTCGATGTTGTCTGACGACTATGTGGTGTCGATCGTGTTTTTCGACTTGTGTTTAGTCGATGGTGTTTTTTGACTTGTAAGTTGATTTTGCGTACACCATGATGCAAGAAAACACCATGTTCTTTGGTGAAGTACAAGATGCGACAGTTTGTTTGAAGAGCAAAATACTTTGTTGGCATCATTTTTTAGTCTTGTATAATTTGTTTTCAAGATTGATGGTTTTCTTGGCTTGTGACAAGATGTCGCAGGAAAGTTTTTGCAGCCATTGGAGAGATGATTGTGTTGACGTCAAAGAGTTCACAAGAGGGACTTGATTCTCAGTGGGAAGGTTGGAAGTCTTCCAAGAAGAAAGAGAACAATGGGTCAGCAGCAGCCAGAGAACAATGGTTGAAGGACATAGCCAGTTGCAGTGCAAGGCATGTCAAAGTATCCAGGTGATTGTCGAAAAGACTTTTCAAGTAGAATCAATTGATAGAACTTGAAAGAAGAGGTGTATTGAATCTCAGACAGATAATCATAAGCTTTTGTGGGTCAAAAATCCTTTCAGTGGGAAGGTGTGATCAAAATCTGGACCAGGGGTCAAAATTTAGCTCAAAAATCAACGTTCTCAGAATTGCCTCAAAATGAACGAGAGCGTATCCCTTGTCGTTGCAAACCCAACACAACTTGTTTCGCCTCAAACAGATGTAGGGAGCGAGAGATATCGTGATCTGTTTGAATCGTCAAACAGGTAAAAAAAGGGACGCTGACTGTGTAGTCCGTACAGTCCATACAGATGCTGATGTGGCATGTCCATATGATGATGTGGCAGAGATGAATGGCAGAGGTACGACCATTGATGTGGCATTCATTTATCGGCAGATTTTGGGCGAATCTGTTTGTGCCACGTGGCACCCTGCTATTGGTTTGGGTGTTGGTTAAAAGGTTATGGAGCTCACTGGATTCGAACCTCAGACTTCCTCCCACCATGAAACATTTTAACAAAGTCCGACCAACCATCACACCAAACTATATCACTTGATATTTTTATGTGTTTTAATATATTTAAGTTTACATTATGGCATGGTTGGCGTGGGGTCGGGTCGGGGCTTAGCCCCAACCCGTGGTTGCATTGTTATCCATGTGACTCGATATGTGCATGGAGGCGCGGGAGTTTTAAAACCATATTCATAGCCTCGGTCGCATGGACTTTTATCATGTGGCCTTACCATATATTCTACGTGCGGGTTTTAATTACAAATGTTAGCCCCGATTTATATGTGTTGTCATGTGACCTCATATGGGGCGCGCACGGGAATTGGTTTACATTTTGGTTTTTAAAATGGTTATATAAACCATACACTGCCACTTTTCGCCCATCTATTCGCTCTTGGAACCGAGCTCTTTTGTGCTAGCCCGAGGTCGTTTGGACGATCACATATGTCCATGGTCTTGACAGTTAGGGGCTGGGCGTGCCCTAACCGTTCGACAGTTTGACCATTTTTGTGGTTGTGCGCAGGTGCTGGGTTTAAGCATGCTTTTTGGAGCATGTTCTTGGGTTCATCGTACAGGAGGTGCGTTTTGGCGAACCAGAGACAACAAGCTTGAAGGAAGAGAATGGCAGGAGGCCTATCTTCTTCATTGTTTGGCCGAATGAGGTGCTGTAAAATCCCAGCTAGGGGTTTTTGGACGTTCTGAATCCATTGGCACTATTTTCACAGCCATTTGAAGACTTATTTTGTAGGTTTTTAACCAATTGAAGTTTCAGAGAGCTCTAGGGAGCTTGAAGCCCTCATTGTTTGAGGTCATGCTCAGATGAGCCTATGTTTGTTTTTTGTGATTGAATAATCATTTTTGACTAATTAATATGCTATGAACACTTTGGGATAGGTTTCAGATCCATTTGATAACTTTTACAGGTGTTTTTTCCAAAGAGAAGCTCAGGGAAGCTTAAGGCCACATGTAGAAGAGGTCATGCCTGAATGAGCCATGATCCGTTTTCAGAGTTTTATTAGTCATTTTTGGGGTTTTTATGTATTCTGGTCCCAGTGGTACAATTTTTTTTTCCATTGGAGTTGAGCGGAAGATTGTAAAATAATTTTTGACAAATTAATCCCAGAGAGCCAAGTCCATTGATGGAGGCTCAAGGAGATGTAGCCCAGAGAGGGGTGAACTCCTTTATCATGTTGTTCTTGTTATGAGTGTTTGTTGGTTATTATTTGCTGCAAGTTATTTTTGCTATTGTATTTATGTAAACAACATATTTAATCTTGCAAAGACCTCACATATAAACTTTTAAAGGAAGAAGCATAAACTTGGCACATAATCTATCTTGCATATTTTAACACATGGAGCAAGGTCCTGTAAAGTTTTATTTTAATGAAGTAGAGGGTGCTTGCATAGCATAGCAAGTCAACCTTCTATTTTCAGATCACTAGGCACACCAAAATGGGTAAATATTTCTTCAAATATAAAATCAACAACGAACTTTTCATTTGCAGAATACAAATATTTAGCCTCTACCCATTTTGTCACATAATCTATACAAATCGATGTGTACCTTTTCATTCTAGACATAGGGTTTATTGGTCCTACAAAATATAATTCCCAATTTTCAAAAGGTTCAATTACTACCTATGCTTGAAGAGGAATTTCATCAGCTAAAGTTGGCTTCCCCATCCTTTGGCACTCATCACAGCTGGCCACATACTTATTTGCATATTTAAAAATGGTTGGCCAGTAGTAGCCTGACTGTAATATTTTGTATGTTTTCCTCTTGTCAGAAAAATTCCCACCACATGGCCCATCATGGCAGGCTCTTAAAATGTCATGCATTTCATCTTCCCTCACACACCTTCTAATCACCAAGTTAGGCCCAGTGCAGTACAAACAGTCATCATGCCACATATAATTAGCACTTAGCTGTATGATTCTTTGTTTTTCTCGAGAGGACATATTTTGAGGTACTTTACTTGTCACAAAATAATTAACCACATATACATACACCAAGGAACATAAGTAGAGATAGAAAACAAATCCTCATCAGGAAAATTATCATTAACTGGTGTATTTTATCCTGTATGCATAAGTCTGGAAAAAAAATCAACAATAAGATTATCTCTACCCGGTCTATCTATAATAGTGATGTTGAATTCTTGTAACAATAATATCCATCTTGTAATTCTAGCATTTGTGACAATTTTATTCATTAAAAATATGATAGTTGAGTGATCAGTGTGTACAAAGACCTCATACCTAGTTATATAGTGTTGGAATTTGTTAATGGCATGAACCTCTGCTAAGAATTATTTTTCATTAATTGTATAATTTAACTCAGTAGGAGAAAGGTTTTTGTTGACAAAATAGATAGCATAGGGAACTTGATTTTCTCTTTGGCCCAAAACATCACCAAGAGCTATATCTGAGGCATCAATGAAAATATGGAAAGGGAGGGACCAATTTGGCCCTCTCAGAATGGGAGCAGTTTAAAGCTTCTATTTTAAAATTTCAAAAGCAATTTGACATTGAGGATCCTAGTGGAATTCAACATCCTTTGATAACAATTTGAACAATGAGGCATCTAAGTTTGTAAAATTTTGAATAAATCTTCTATAGTACCCATCATGCCCTACGAAGCTTGTAATCTCTTTTTGGGAACTAAGGATTTTGATTCAAGAAATGATTTCAATTTTAGAAGGATCTACCCTTATTCCCATACCAGAAATATGATGACCTAAGAAAATCCCCTCATTGAACATCATTTTGGATTTTTCATGGTTGAGGGAAAGGTTGTTTTCTCTACATCTGATCAATATTTTCTTGAGGTTGTATAAGGCTGGATGGATATCATTCCCATATACCATGAATTCATCCATGTATACCTCCAAACAATTATGGGTTAAATAAGAAACAATAGCCAAGACAACGCGTTGAAAGGTGGCATGGGAATTACATAAGACAAAGGGAAGAATCCTATAATAATAAGTACACCAAGGGAAAGTAAAAGTGGCCTTTTTCTAATCCTCTCATGCAATTTGGATCTGGTTATAACCATGAACCCATCCAAGAAGGAAAAACATTTTTTCCTAGACAAGGTGTCCAACACTTGGTATATAAAAGGGAAAGGAAAGTAGTCTCTAAAGGCATCCTTATTTATCTATATAAAATCCACACAAATTCTCCACTTATTATTTTTCTTAGGAACAATGACTAATGGAGATACCTAATTACTATCTGAAATGGGATAGAAAAAATTGACATTTAAGAGCCTTTGCAACTCTTCTTTCACTATATCCTTCAAGGTTGGATTCAGCCTCCTTTGAGGTTTCCTAACAGGTCTGATTTGATCATTGGTATATATGTGACAGATACAATTATATGGGTGGATCCCTTTCAAGTCAGAATAGCCCCATGCAAAGGCATCAGACTGTTATTGAATCAATTGATATTTTTGTTAAACTTCCAAATCATACTTGATATAAAGACACTTCCCAGGGATGATTTCAACTGATTTCATAGGTGGCTCTCTACCCTCATTCATTGTTGTCATAGTAAAAAAGGGATGAGAATGATAAAGTTCTTGAAATTTAGAGCTGAAAATATGTTTATATTTCTGAAAATATTGTGGATATTGAATACATTCAGTATCAACTAGAAATTGTCTTCAAATTTGATCTTCAGATGGAACTTGGAAATCTCTTATTTGTTCAATTGTTAACAATGATTGAGAACATTCCTCTTCCCCATATGGATTCTATAAACATAAAGTAATTTCGGTAGTTGGTTGGGTAGGAGGGAATAGAGTAAGATTTTGGTTGCGAGTCCCATTGGAAATTGTCATCTATCCATACTGACAACCAATGAATGCATCAACTGTGGCCAACCAAGGTCAACCAAGCATAACTGGATGTCCAAGTTTGGAGGATTTTGGATGTATTACCAAGAATGCTTGTTGGGTTGATCACTGATTTATATGCTAATTCCAATAGGTTCTGAGTTGACCTTAGGTGTTTTACTTGCAGTGTTTGCATGGTACCAACATGCATAACATTTATTGCTACTCCAAGATCAATAAGTGTATTTGGTAATGAAATGCCATTCATTTCTATGGTTACCACTTGGTTCCCTGGGTCATTGTACTTGAATGGAATTTCTGATATGAATTCAGACAACTTTCCAACCACCTATATAACAGGAGGCTCCTTCCTTTTTCTTCCAATATTTTTAATGGAAAGGTCCCTTACAATATTTTCATAGATAGAAATGTCTTTAATATATTGTAGTAGGGGAATCTTTCCACATATATTTCTTAACTCATGTTGTAAAATATGTCCTAAAGAAACCTCATGATTCTTTATAAGAAACATTTATGGATAAGGTGGAGAGTTAGCTTCCTCAGGTAGTTCAGGCTGTGAAGTAGGTGTAGCTAGATTGTTCGGAGGAATTTACTCTATAGCAGGGGTGTCTCCATCTTCATATAGATTATTCTCTAATTGTTCTTCTTGAATAACCATTATAGAGTTTGTTTTAATTAATACCTTCCATGATCTTAATTGGATTTCATTTAATGGAGCCAAGGTAATGACATCATTCGGGAAGGTATGCAATTCCATATTTTGTACATGTTGGGTAGATCTATTATTAGGGTTTGCAATGGGTTGTCCATGAATTGGGGTAGGATGAGGATGATTTAGATTAAGTGGAGCTTGTAGTTGTTACTAGTTTGGATTCATGGGCAATGTAATTTGTTGTTGTAGTTGAGGAGGTGTATGTAGTGAAGGGGGATTAAATCCTGGTAAAAGTTGAGAGATATTAGAAGCGTATTGTGGGTATGTAGGAAAATATGATGGTTGCAAAGGGGAATTCCCATAGGCAGTTCCCCTCCATCCCTGTTTCCAAGGATAACCTTGTGGTTTCTAGGGTTTCCACTAGGAATAAGGCATCAAAGGAACCCATTTTTGTTGTGGGTATTTCATGCAGGGATCTGGGAACATGTTAGGATTTTTTTGTCTCCATAGTATTTTAGGGGGATATGATGGGTCTTGGGGATCTAGTCTTCCTTTGTAGATATATTGAAGACCAGGTAGTGAAGGACACCTTTCAATAGGATGATACTCCAAGAAAATTCCATAAAATTCCATGACATTAAAAGGGAACTCCTTCTTAGGGTGTCTCTTCCTACACCGAGGACAAAAAATTGCCAAGGAAACACTTTCTTCCTCTTGTTTCCTCTTGATTTTAAGGGTATCCAATTGGATGCTGAATGTATTTATGATATATGTTTTGAAATTATCTATCATATTTCCTAGTTTCATTCTTGTGACACCTCGTGTAGCAGGTTTAACAATTCTATTTACAGGGTATCTTGATCTTTTCCCAGTTTTGTCTTGACTACGAGACTACTTTTTACAATACTCAACAATGTCGGAAAATGGTTTTTGGTATACATCCCCAGAGCTCATGAGGTTCAACACTTCTATATAGTCATCCCTAACACCTTTCAAAAAAATAGTCCTAACTGTGGTTGTGTTAAGGCCAAACTGTTTGGTCTTTTGGTAGTTATAGAGAAATCTTTCCAAGTAATCCTCTAGGATTTCCTCCTCGAATTGTTGCATCTTGAATATGCCATTCCTAGCATCTCTAGGTCTACAATAATACTAATATTTTTGGAGAAATGTTGCCTTCATGTCATCCCAATATAAAATACTATGTTCCCCTAAACTCATGAACCATATTAATCTTGAGTCTCTTAGTGTGGCTAGAAACAATTTCATTTTTTTAGCATTGTCTGTGTAATTATAACTTTTGCATAATATATCAAACTCAAACAAAAATGAATTAGGGTCGTCAGATGACATACCATGAAAGTGAGGCAATGATGACATCATAATATTCCTCATGGTGATATTTCTGGTAATGTCTAGTATCATAAATCCAAATGTCTTTGTCTCATTGTTTCCATTCCCTTCTTCATCTTCCATATTTCCAAACAACAATTTATAGGTTGCAAGTGATGTTTCCCCACTATGTGATGGTTCAACCACTGGATTGGTTGGGATATTAAGGTTTTCCAAAACTTTATGCACTGCTCCAACTGCAGATTCAACTTCTTCTATCATTGCCTCTGTTTCTTTTCCAATTCCTTCTTTTGATTGGGTCTCCATTTCTCCTCGTGCTACTTGTTGTAATATGTTTCCAAATTGCATAGTATATTCAACTTTAGGGTCTCATATTGTATTTTCAATTACTACTTCTGAACTTTCTCCTCTGAGAATATTTCTTGCATAGCGGTTAGTATAATTAGTGGGAGGGGTTTTTCTTGGACCAAATACGTTTTTTGGAATTTTTGTTGTAATAAATCTTTCTTTACTATGTTTAATTTTGCTCATATAAAATAAAAATATCTAGTGCTAACACAACAAAAATTTTAACTACTAAAGGAAAGAGGACAACCTAGCTTTGGAGTGACCCCACCAAAGTGAATGCACGGGTTCTTACCTTTCATATTACCATATTATCTCCTCCCTTAGGTTGTCCTTAGAACCAATCCAAAATCATTGAATCAATATAGTTCAAACACTTCCTATTACCGTTTACAACTCCTCGACAATGACACCAAAATGGTGGTGCAATTATATATAGAATATATTGTAAATCATTAATATGTCAACTAGGATTCACAATCAATAGAGATTATACACTATATGTGTCGAAAACAGGTGATCTTAATCTAACTGATAACCATAATACTTCTATATTTAAATCTTTGTTTCATTGCAAAGACTAATCACACCTGAAAGGAATGGAAATCCTTCTATCTAAAGGAATGAAATCCTTCTATCTTCTCCTAAAAAAAATTATTAACATTCAAAAGAAAAGTTTAAAAAATAACATACTTGTAGAATTCAACAAATGACTAATACATAAAAGAAAGTTTCCCACTTACTGGCTCATGAAACATAAAGGAGGGAATCTTATTCTCTTTCTGCAATTATTGGTCTGTTATAAATTTCTATCTACCTCTCCACACTCAATAAAATCATACAAATAAACTCAAAATCAAACATATCCTGAGAATATTACATCTTTTAAAGAACTGTCTAGTTTAATAGACCAGGAACATAAATACATTTATCAGTTCATGTAATGCAAAAGATGGATTTTTAGATTACTCCAACACCAACACAATTTTACATTTTAAAATGAATGACAGATTAAAAAATGGATATGATAACACTTCAAAAATGTAACTAATTTAACATTACAACCCGCTGAAAGTAAAATGCTTATATTTTTGGTGCACCACACTCTTCACACATTAATTCACATTCAATTCAAACCAGAAAATAGAATTATGCTAAGTACAGGACATATAAAGACTAAGTACGGGATGATCACAAACCAATACCGGATCATAGGACGCCAGTGCAAGAACCAAGTATATGCTACAATTTTACAATAATATCACCAAGTTGGACCAGTAGGCCCTGACCAATTCCAACAGGGAAGCTTAGAAAGTTCACAGAATGTTGGACTTCAAAGAACATACACAACCATCACTACAATTCACATTATGTTTGAAGAAAGACTCAATTAAAATATATATTCATAAACTTAATTCTTCAGCATAAAAATATTTGTCATTATTCTTCACCATATGTTCAATCACCTACAAGCCCTCTTTATAAGAGAAGAAACCTGATACAATCGAGGTAATAGATAATGTAAAAAATAAATGTCAAGTCTAATACATGATTTTCTCATTTTGAAAGTTACTTCATCCTCATGAAATGAAGTGCAAGAGGATGAAAAGAATATCGTATGGACTAAAAATAGGCGATCCCATTCACCAACTGACTCCTCAAACTTATCAAAATATCCATTTAGTTGATTTCATTTAGATTTGCAGATTCTGGTACCGAATGGTTGTTGACATAGGTACTGGATGACCTGGAATGTTCTAGTACTAGATGGTTATGGATGTTTTGGTACCAACCAGCTTTTGGAACATTCTGGTACTGGATGAGTTGAATCATGAGTACTGGATGACATGGAGTTTGGGTACCAAATGCCTATCTTGCGATTATTGGATGACCTGTCTTGCTAGTGCCAGATGACCTGTCTTTCTACGATTTCCACAACAATGTTGTTATAAGGAATAAATCATATAGATAATTGTTTTAACTATCAATAAACCATACAATTCATAGGATTAACATTAATTACCTCTTGTACAGAAAATAATAGTCAAATGGGTATATCATTGAGCAAAAGGGATGGATTATTGATAGTTTTAGGAAAACATAATCAATATAAGGTGCAAAATTAAGTTAAGTGTGGATGTCAAAAAGGAGACCCGACACCCTACAGGAACAAATTTCATAAAATTAGTCTCAGGGAATAACCCCCTAGGACCTAAGGTATTAATAAAGGGAAAGCCTCCCAATTGTGAAAATTCCCCCCCCAGGGACATGGCCCTGGGGGTGTGCTAACCCATTGGAAGTTAAAGCCTCCATACATACTACTTCCCCCATCCTAACTAGGGAAAACCAAAAACCAGTAGGAATGTTTCATCAAAAAGGTATATCGACATATAACGATGTCGGGCCACTCATAGGAATGGTGGAGGTGGAAGGATCTCCACCCCCCATGTTGAAACCAAGGATCGGCCCCCAACTGAAAGATGATCCAAATGTGGGCATCATAATGGATGGGATGGGCATATGAATGCTAGGTAAAATGATAGATGGAAAATAAGACACAGTCTGTATCCCCCAGATCGAGGGACTGGTAGAAAAGGGCATAGATGGTGTAGGTCCAATGGTGCTTAGGGATGGTAATGTGGAAATCAGTTGGATTCCCCCAATCCCATTTGCATATGGGCTTGATGGATTAGCTACACTGGATTAAACACTCGGTATTGACATGGTGTGAGGATCACTAAACAAAGAAAAATGTGAAATAAAAAGTTCCCTTACGTGGATGAGTAGGGGGGACTTTGGATTGGTCATAGGAGGGTTAAATATTGGTGGAGTACTTTCATCAACCATTTCCACTTTAACTAAAACAGTATCCTCAAGCAACATATGATACTCTTTGAATTCCTGGTCACTTATATCATTCCTCTTGAGAGGTGGTTGTACCTTTATGATTGGCTCGAGTCCTCATAATCGATGGGACCAACATAGTAATTCATCCACGGTGAAAATGATATGTGTAAATCAAACAAAATTCAAACTAATTCCATTATAGACTTGAAATCAAAGAGCACACCCCTATCAAATCTAGGAAAACAACAAAAAAAACAATGGCTTAGGGGGCCTTCCAAAAACCAACCCTCTGGGGGAGATGAATTACCCACAAGATTGGATAGTGAAGGTATGAGGAGTAGTTACGATGATCTATGTGAAACATCCCTAACTGGTGCAAGCATAATTTATTAAGGCGGAAACCCTTCGTGGGAACTAAGACCATGAATGAACATATGCCCCAGGTACTACAACCATGTCTCACCTGCAGTCACATATATTGACTACCTAGGAATGGTCACTAAAGCTACCACCTCACAGTCAATGACCGTATGAAGAATAGCAGGTTTGACCACACGTAAGGGTAGGGTAAATATGATCGAAACTTTGAAGGAATTACCTCACACATATGTGTGGCACCAACTAAACCCATGTATACGTAGTAATCAAAGTGATAACGCAAACACCAAAAAAACAAGAGAGGGGTAATCTTCCTACTCGCCTTGATGCGACCTCATGCTTGAATCTTATGTAAGAGGATATTCCCAAGACAATGGTTGTAAAAATGGATTTTTCACTCTTTAATGAGTCCTAGGTTTCATTTTGGTGGCCTTGGAGAGTTCACTCTCCAATCCTATTCCAAGGCTCTAAGCCTATATAATGTTGGTTCACTAAGAAATAAAAGTGTCTAATATATTTTAGATTACACAATTATTTTTATGGTTATTTCTTATGTCAAAGGGAAATGAGTGAAACATTTATGGTGTTAATGACTCTTGACCCAACCAAGCAATGAAAAGATGCCAATGCAATTTGTTCACTTCAATGAATTCTATCTAGGGGAGGGAAAGAGGTTTTTTCCTTTTCTTTGTAAACTTCACAACACAATCCTCAAACACCAAGAAACCATACACACACTTCATATCCAAAATTAAAAAAATATTTCAAATCAAATACTTCAACAATGATGTTTTGTTCTAATTCTTCAAAAGCTTGTATGCATGATTTTTTTTTTCCAAATGTAATGAAACAGATTCTTAATATAATAAATAACACAATATTCATATAGAAAAACAACAAATCAATAAGAAAAGGGTAGTGTGACATTGGTAGTGATTCCCCCTGACACACTCAAATGTCTACATGGGATCTCAACCCAAAAATCACCTAAAATAATGGATCTAGTAATGAACAATAATCACAAGAGGAGAAACCAAATGCACTCAATATAAAAAACTACCATATCTATTCATGTCTACTGGGTTCATTGGCCAACCTTAATGGTTCACTAGACAATAAACAAACTTAACAAACAATCCAAACAAGCCACACAAACACACTCCAAAGAGAAATTGAAGGAAAATGGTGTGAAAACAAGACTCAATCAAAGGAAATGTCTTAACAATACACATCAGTCACAAATCTATGAGATCAGAAGAGTCAGATCCAATCATAAAGAATATGAAAATTCTACAATTTCTGAGGTTACAGGGATCATCACGAGACAACACTAGTGCAAAAAACTATGACTGCAGAAAAAATTCTTTTTGAAAAGAAAGATATGTATGATATCTATTAGGTTTGAGAGATATAAAATTTGACAGAGAAATAAGGAAGATATAAACTAAATCACAAACAAAAAATAGAGGCTAATTGACAAGGGATTCTAAACTAGAGAAGAATCAAAGATTCTTCCCCAATGGAGTCACCAATTTTGTTATGGAGAAATATCACCTGTATGGTAAGTTAGTTATCCATATGATATTCCTATTGATTCTAGAAAGACAATGGGGCTATAATTCTAATGGTTTCCTTATATCTAAACACACAATTCATTTTTATACCAAGAGGGGAGAAAATGACATACCTTGCTATCGAAGATCGTCCTCGTATGTCCTGGTTGTTGCAGATCTTGAGTTCAAGCTCCAGCTCTTTCATATTGCTTCTTGCATACAAGTAACAAACAAAAACAAATATATTTATTCTCCTAGTGTTATATATCACTAATCTGTTTCAAATCTATATTGATCTATTTGTTTTGAGACCAGATCTAAGCATTTGCATATCAACTACAAAATAATATAGGGGAAAACCAATGATCTATTAATTAAAATGCAGGAAATACATAAATCATCATACCTTTGGTGTGGATGCAATCCCCTTTTCTCCTTTCTCCTTGCTCCTCTTCAACTCTTTAACCAATCTAGGCAACTTGACTACAACTGATGTAGATGGAGAAGTTCCTATGTATTTGGACAACATAACTCTGAAAATAATTCCAGAAAGATGCCATCAGTAGGTCCTTTGTGAGGCTATTCCCTTTTTATCTTTTTTTTCCCATATCTTGATTATTCTATGCTCCTGAGGGAGTGTGTTACAATGATAAATAAATCACAAGGTGGAAAATTCACACATGTTACTGAAATTATCAATTAAGGTATAGCATGGTCCATCAATGGTTAGCTAGCAACATATACCTTAAGAAAGGGCCAAAACACAAATTTTTTTCTTTTTGAAAATAAAACCATGTCACAAGGGGAATAATATGAATTATCCATGGTCCTATTCCAACCTATACAAAGTGGAAATCATCGCCTCCTCCTCCTACCCTTTAGGAAATTTAATGATTGGATCCTTCCTCTGATAAACCTAGGGAATACTCCCTATTTTCCCTTGATGTTTGACTTGCATGTTTACAAGTTCCTTATTCATATGATTTCCATGTCTAATGGAGAATGAAGGTTTCACGTTATTTTTTTGGTGGTCCATGTAGGACGTCCTATAGTAGGTGTCACATGCCCAAGTGTTGGACGATGTACCTCACCCTTTTTTCCGTATGACATGTTCAAGTAGATGAATGTATCCCACCCTTTACCTCTACCTTTAAATTCATGGTTTGGTTATATTCTCTTGATAATTATACATTTTATTTGATTATCATAGTTGGTTATATAACCTATGATTAAATTTGTGAATTATGAAAACACTACTTGAGGGGAAATTCAAAACATGGAAAGGGTCCTAGAGATATTGTGGCCAGAATTACAAAATATTCTAATGGAGGAATTACTCAAGATGAGATTGGAAACTTGTTGGAATACTTCAACACTAATATTATTAGGTCACAAATATCTCATCTTGATACACTGCAAGCTAAAAATAAACCGGATGAATCAAAGTTGGCACTAGCAATATTTTGTTCCAACTGTAGGAAAAAACATCCCTTGAAGAATTTCCCATTGAAAAACATTGAAACATGTGGATTTTTTTAACAACATCATGCAAGAAATATCTATACTTATATACCAAAGTCGAAAGCAGTGTATCAATGTGTGAATGAGGAGATTGAACAAATGTTTTTCATTGTTAAAAAATGGCTATGGAAACCTCATCCACCAGGTATGGATTACAAACCTTCTTAGTCTTATAATTAATTTTGGGATAATCATCACATTTTATAGTATCCTCCTTAGAATTGGTACCCTCCCATGCCTTGGTATAAATAAGCATCCCAACCAACCCAAAACCACTTGTGGAAACAAGGTTGACAAAGTTCCTCCTTTGGGAGTCAACAACAACTAGCTCCACAATTTCCAAAATTCCCATAGCAACCTCAATTTATATAACCATAATCACAATAACCTTGGCATCAACAATTATAATTTATTACAAATAACCCTCCACTAAGACCTCAACTTCCTTCTCATCCCACTACTATACCAAATAATAAATAAGCTCAACATTATGACAATGTCAAGCTACCCTATTACCCTACATAATTTATCTCTCGTGTTGACTATAAAGACATCCACTTATTATCAAGGATAATTATTAATAGGAAAACTCCTCCAATCATTACAAAAAAGGATGATGAGAAATCTCATGATATTGTAGAAGATAATTTTTTAGAATATAATTCTACTAATCATCCTTTTGAAACACCACAAACCACTTCCCCAAATGTTTTGTAACATTCAAAGTTAGCAGGGGATACCCAACCTCCTCCCTATCTGGAGAGGTTAAGTTCAGACAAACCCCCTACACAACTTGAATTTGATTTCTTTAGGGAACTAAATAATGTGTGTGTAAAAGTTCCATTGTTACAAGAAATTAAAGATGTCTCTATTTATGCTAAAATTGTAAGAGAACTATGTCTAAGGAATCCTAGTTGGAAAAATAAAGGCCCACAAATTGTTCAAGTCATTGGGAAATTAGCTCATCTAATGCTTGGAAAAGTATTCATGACTAAATGCATTGATCCAAGAAAGAAAATAGTTGATGTGCATATCAACAACACCCTCATTGAAAATATCATGATTGACTTAGGTGATACCGTAAATGTTATGATGAATGAAACTATGGAAAAACTTAAACTATCTAACTTATGCCACACTACTACAATTATTTAGCTAGAATACCAATCTATTGTTAAACATGAGGACATACTTGAATATGTGGTGATTTATGTAGATTCTTGGGAGTACCTAGTGGATTTTATGGTTCTGTAGTCAAAATCTAACCTTGGGGGTTATCTATTAATCTTATGTAGGCCATGGTTGGGCACTGGTAATACTTATATTGGTTGTACATCTGGAGACATGACATCTCACATGGAAATTCCACTACGAAATTCACCCTATATCCTCTCATCAAGCCTATTACATATCAAGAGATGCCTATATGGATAGGTAATGGATACAGTGATGATGGAAGTATTCAAGACTTTCTTACACTTAACAAATCCCTTTCTTTTAAGGAACAAGTTGAAGATGATTTGATCAATACCTACATAACCAAATCATGTTCATCACAGTTGTCATCCTTCCAGTTTTTCAATTCTATATTGGATCAGTAGCCTCAATAAAAATATTCATTGCCTTATTTATATTTACAATCAAACTCAACATTTTCTCCTCTATATGCCATATAAGAATCCTCTAATGGTCCAATTGAATTATCCCAAGGAAATTAAACATTAATATTAGACTAGAGACCCTACAAAAAGAATAATTACTTAAAATATTGCAAGATAATAGTGATGCATTCTCCTACAAATATACTAATATGAAGGGGACCCATCCTATTCCTTTCACTCAACACATCTACATAAAAAATGATTCTTTACCTATTCGACAACCCCAGTAATGAATCAACCCTATGTTGCAAGAGATAGTGACAAAAGAACTACACATATTACCTAATGTAAATTTTATTTACCCTATCTTTGACAACCAATGGGTTTCACCACTTGTAATTTTCCCAAATAAAAATGGTTAGTGGTGTATATGTGTTTATTACAAATAACTAAACAAATACATCCTACAATACCATTTCCTTATGCATTTCATAGACTAAGCTCTTGATAAATTGGTAGGAATGAAGTTCTTTTATTTCCTTGATGGGATTAGTAGATACTGTCAAATCCAAATATCTCTAGAGGATCAATATAAGACAACATTTACATACCCATGGGGGGCTAATCTTACTAATTGTTTCCCTTTGGAAATTGCAATCAGGGAAAATTTTAGGGGCTAAATTTCTCCCATGTGATAATTTTCAATGTTTTTTCCTAAAACAATATTCGCCAATTTCCATTTTTTTTTCTAAAAACGATTCACCCAAATTCTATAGAATAAAATTGTTTTACCTTAAAAAATATCTCAAATTTTATACAAAGTATACAAAATCTTTAGAAATTTGAATATTTTTACAAAAATATCACTAAACATTTTATAGTTTTCATATTAAGGACTAGTAAGATTCGCTAAGGCTTCTACATTTTGAGATAAATTTACATCCTTAAAATTATCCCCGATTGCAATACACTTGCCACTTTTCAACAGGTTGTTAATGGCATCTTTTTTTATCTAATTCATGATTGTGTAGAGGTATACATGGATGAATTTATGGTGTATGTTGGCACATTTTAGGATGCTATGGATAACCTAAGGAAAATCTTTATACAATGCCAAGAAATAAATATCTCTCTAAGTCATGAGAAATTACATATGATTATAATAGAGGGAATCGTACTTGGTCACTGTATTTATCCTACAAGTATCAAGGTAGATCTATCCAAGATAGACCTGATTTCAAAACTTCCTATTCCCAAAACTCGAAAGGATGTTCATAGTTTCTTAGGGAATGTTGGTTACTACCATTGCTTTATTGAAAACTTAACTAAGATTCCATTCCCTTCATTTTTATTATTTTCTAAAGATGCCTAATTATCTTGGACTAATCAATGCCAAATTTATTTTGAAACCTTAAAAGTAAATTTTTCAATAGCACTGGCATTGAAAGGGCCAAATTGGTCCTTTCCTTTTCATATTTTTACAGATGCTTCAAATACAACGATTGGAGTAGTGCTTGGACAAAACGAGGAAAAACAAATTATTCCATCTATTTTATCAGTAATAATATTTCCTCTACATAGTTAAATCATACAGTAACTGAAAAAGAGTTTATTCATGTTTTCCATTCTTTTAACAAATTTTGTCAGAACATAACTGACTAAGCTATATTTGTGCATACTAACCATTATTCCATTAGGTATTTAATGAGTAAACCTATTACTAATGGTAGAGTGATAATATGGTTACTGATACTACAAGAGTTTTGCATAACCATCCTTGAAAAAAATGGGAAAAAAATGTTGTTTCCAAGTTTCTTTACAAGATTACCAATGATGGAGATGACAATCCTATTGAGGATGTTTTCCCCGATGAACATTTATTTTCCTTATCTACTAACACCCCACGGTTTTCAAATACTGATGACTATTTGGATACATGAAATAATCCCCAACATCTATTAACAAGAGAGAAAAAAAAAGATTATAAAGAAAACATTGATTTAGGGACATCTCTTCCACACATGGTTGGATCTCATGATGAGTCATTGTGTTAGAGAAGATGATATTTTTGACATCTTTAAATCATGTCATCATGAACCTTGCGAGGGACACTTCATTGAAAAAGGAATTCTCACAAGGTGCTAAATATAGGGTATTATTGGCCTAGTATTTCTCAAGATGCTAGGAGGTATGTGTGAAGATGGAAAATTTTTCAACATATGGGACAACTTGCACAATCTAATGAAATGTCACCACAAACTTAGATTATGGTGGAACCTTTTGAAAATGGAATTTAAATTTTTTAGGCCCTATCAACCCTCCATCCAAAATGAAATTACATATATTGGTTTATACTAATTTTACCACCAAATGGATTAAGGCTAAAGCAGTCCCAAAGGGTATAGAACAAGCAATAGATGATTTTCTATATGATGAAATATTCATTTGACAGGGAGTAATTTGGGAGATTTTCATGGATCAAAGGGGAAAATTCACTTAAAAACTCATTCATTCCATCATTAATCAATATCATATCCAACATAGGACATCCACACCTTACCATCCACAAGATAATGGGAAAGTGGAAGTCAACAATAAAGTTCTAGAATCCATAGATTCAACACTAGGACTAGGCCAACAAAATTCCAAAATATTTTTGGGATTATTGTACCACATGGAGGAACACCATTGGCTTCACGTCTTATGAGATCATGTATGGTAAGCATGTGGTTCTCCAGATTGAAATTGAAGTAAAGACACTAATAAATGAATTATGAGTGGGGATGGACCTTTCAAAGGCTCAAAAGAACCATTTAGATCATATCAATGATTTAGATGAGACTCAACAAGATAATTTACATCAAACTTATGTTATTTAGCAATAGAGAGATAAACATAATGATATGTTGAACAAGAATAAGACATTCCAGGCAGTACATTGGGCTCTCTTATTTTATTCTAGATTTACAAACTTTGAGGGAAAGCTCTATATGTAAGTTTTAAACCTAAGAAGTAAATAAATGCATACACATTCTTAAGAAAATAAAAAATTAATGAATGGCTCATACACATAGTACACATAAATTTACACTGGAAACCCTTAACTGGGAGAAAACCAACCTTCCTTGGTGTTGTGCCTCTCAAATATTCATTGTATTAATTTCACCATTTACAATACAATATATACAATATTTTAGGTATTCCACAACTACCAAACTCCTAATCCCTTAATCTAGGCTTAATTTAAAAAACCGCTAAAAATAGTGAAAAACACTATAATGGGATTGTCAAACATGAAAATAATATAACACATACCCAACATTCTCCTACTTGTTGTTTCCTTTTCATAGAGGGGGTCACATTATTACATAGTCAAAAATATAGGGAAGTAATTCCCATCATTTCTTTACACCAGGAGAACTTCTCGAGGCTCACAAATTTTGTCAATGAATCTGCAACATTCTTCAAAGAATCAACCTTCTCCAACAACACCTTCTTGTCTTCAACCATGTCTCTCACAAAGTAATATTGAACATTAATATGCTTTGTCTTTGAATGATAAGTTGGGTTCTTTTCTAGGAATATTTCACTCTAACTTTCATAATCTAGCCTTACTACTTGTTGTACCAATCCAATGCCTGAACATAATCTATGTAACCATACTGCTTCTATGCATGCATGGTTTGCTTCCATGTATTCAACTTATGTAGTTGATAGTGACTACAACCTGTCTTTTTCTCATCCAACCAATTGCTCCTCCAAATAGGTTAAACACATACCCACTTGTTGATCTTATATGATCCATATCTCCATCCCAATCTGCATCAACATACCCCATTTATGTGCAACACTATGTCCAATCCTATTCTTCCTTGGTAGCAAAATCCATAACTATAAGTGCCACACAAATACTTGAAAACCCTCTTTATTGTTGTCCAGTGCTCCTTCCCTGGTTTTGACATATACTTGCTCAAAACTCCTACTGCATGTGCAATGTCTGGTATAGTATAGATCATTGCATACATCAAAATTCCAATTGCACTAGCATGTGAAACATAAGACATGTCCTCTTCCTCTTCCTGTTTCTTAGGACATTGATATGCAGATAAATTTACACCTATAGTAAAAGGAACCTTGACCGGTTTACTTTCCTGCATATCAAAACTTTGCAATATCATCTCAACATAGTTTCTCTTATTCAACTAGAGTTTCTTGTTTGCATGATCTCTTTTAATCTCCATTCCCATAATGAAGTTAGAAACATTGATATCCTTCATGTAAAATTTTCCATAGGATAGCTGTGATTTAAACTCGATAATATCCATGTTATTACCTACCACAAACATGCCATTGACATGAAACACTACATAAATGAAGTGATTAACAAACTACTTGGAATATATATAGTGATCATCCCTGATTCTTACAAATCCCATTCCAATGATGAATGTGTCAAAATTTTGGTACCACATCCTAGGTGATTGCTTTAGGCCATATAGTGACTTATTTATCTTAAATTCCAACTCTTTCTTTCCCTTCACTACAAATCCTCATGGATTCTTCATGTATATTTCTTCTTCCAAATCCCCATGTAGGAATATTTTCTTCACATCTAGTTGTTCTACTTAAAAATCAAAAGCAATGGAAACAGATAAAAGAAATCTAATAGACGTTAACTTGGCAACACGAGAAAAAATTTCACCAAAGTCAATTCCTTCTACCTGAGAATAACCTTTTGTTACTAACAAAGATTTGTATTTATTCACGTTTCCTTCTACATTAAACTTCTTCTTAAACACCCATTTAACTCCAATGGTCATTCTTCCAGTTGGAAAATCAACTAGATCCCATGCCTCATTCATATACAAGGAATCCATCTCTTCAACCATGGAATTCTTCTATAGTTTACTATCCTCTGAATTCACTACTTCCCTAATAGTTCTGGGATCATCGTCAGTAATAGATAAAGGAAAATTATCATGAAAATCATGTGTACTATACCTTTCAGGTTTCCTTATTTTCCTCATTGATCTCCTCCATACTAGAGTATGATGTTATTCTTTTTCTAATTCATCTTATTTCGTTGATTCATGTTTTTCATTATCCAAATCAAACTATATTTTCTGAGGATCTTCTTTCCTTCATAGGAATTCATATTTGGGAACATCTCTAACCTCTCTAAAACCAACATCTCGGTTGTAAACAATCTTCTTAGTTTCTGAGTTCCAAAGCTTATAACCTTTCATACCATCTTTATAACCAATAAATATACACTTTTCAGCTTTATTATCCATCTTACTCCTATTTTCCTTTGGAACATTTACATAAGAATCACAACCAAACACTTTGAGATGTTCAAGAGAGGGTTTCTTACCAATCCATACCTCATGTAGATGTTTTTCCACCAAAGCCGACGAGGGTGATCTATTTACCAGATAACATGAAGTACCCACTGCCTCTTTCCAAAATTCCTATCCTAACTTGACACCATGAAGCATACTCCTTTTTTTCCCATCAATGTATTGTTCATCCTTTCTACAACCCGTTTCTATTGAGGTGTGTATGGAGTATTATTATTCCTTGATATACCACACTTCTTAAAAAAATCTTCAAATTCATTCCCACAAAATTCTCCACCATTATCCATCCTCAACACCTTTATTTTCTTCTCTATTTGATTTTCTACCAAATCCTTAAACTATTTAAATTTATCAAATACCTTAGATTTATTCCTAAGAAAATAAATCCTTGTGTTCCTTGAGAAATCATCTATGAATGAAACATAATATATAGATTTACCTAGTGATGGAATAGGAACAGGTCCAAACACATCATTTTGTATCAACTCTAAGGTCCCCTTTTCTCTTGTAGCACCAGATGGGAATATTACTAGATTTTGTTTACCATGTATGAAATGTTCACAAAAACAAAAATCGAGGGTGCAATTAGACATACCTTCAACCATACCTTTACCATGTACTGTCCAAAGGACATTTTCTCCAATATGTCCCAATATTTGATGCTACAACATGATCTTCTTTCCAAGGATAATATGGATCATATATTCTTTATTTATTTTCTTAGGGAAAATAGAATTGTTACACCCATTAGTATAAGTTCTTCCTAATAACTTGTATAGAGTTCCACACCAAACTCCCCTCATCAACACCATTTCTCCTGCTACCATATTCCAAGTTCCCTTTCCCATTAAAGTATCCACACCTGCATCATCCAACTTACTTACATATATTAAGCTCCTGGATATATATGGAATGTTCAGAAATCCAGGGAGATTTCTAATCCTTCCATATTTCAACAACATCTTAACCCTTCCATTTCCCATTATTTTAGTTTTTGAGTCATCTCCTAGGAAGACATCACCAACATCATACTTTTCATATTCACTGATCCACTCCCTATGAGAATTCATATGAAATGATGCACCCGAGTCAATCAACCATACATCATGATCTGCATGTGTACCTATAGATGTTATGTAAACATCACCTCCTTCTTATGTGGAGGTTTTCGCCTCTGTGGAAGAGGCATCATCGGATCCCTTTGGTTTATCAACATTCTTAGACCTTTAATATTTCTTATAATGCCTAACTTTACCACGTTTGAATCATTTCCTCAAATATTTTCCTGGTGATTTAGATCTACCTTTAGATTCAGATCTCCCCTCCGAAAACTTATTTTTATTCCTATCTTGCAGACAACATCTTACAGATAAAGCATTTGTGTTGTGACTATCCATTCTTTTACACCTCATCTCTTCTGATAACAAGGATGAAACTACATCCTAATACTTCAATGCATATTGAGAGGTGTTACTGATTGCTACAACCATATTATCCCAGGAGTATGGAAAAGAACATAACAAAGTAATACACTTATATTCTTCTACAATCGTAATATTAATAAAGACAGGTTGACTTACTAGACCATTGAAGGAATTTAGATGCTCTGTCACAGAATATCTATCTTCCATCCTAAGATGATAAAACTTCTTTTGAAGAAACAACTTGTTTACCAAGGACTTTGACTAATATAGATTCCCCAAATTTTCCCATAGATCCTTGGCTATAGATTCTCTTGACACATTCAGTAATAGTGAATCTACCGGGAAGAGTTGAATCATACTCCTTTCTCTTTTATCCATATTTTCCCAATCTTCTTTCGATATAGTAGTATATTGAGTACTATTAGCTTGTGTACCAATAGATTTTGTACTACCAGTCGGTTGTGTACCAGGATCCACAATGATCGATTGTTATTTTTGTACAAGAAGGTCCTCCATATTTATCTTCCATAGCTCAATGTTTTGACTGTTGAACTTCTCAATCTCGACTCTAAAATTTCTTGTCATTCTCTTTCAACACACGAATCACCACTGCAAAGCTCCCAATGAACCCAAGTTTACCATAGACACAAGATCAAATTGATCATTCAAGACCAAGCCAAACCCTCAACAACAAAGGCATCCCCCTGAAGCCAAAAATGTGCTTTGATACCACATGTAATGTTTAAACCTATGAAGTTAAGCAATGCATATAGATTCTTAATAAAAACATAAATTAATCAATGGATCATACACATAGTACATAGAGATTTACACTGGAAAACCTTAATCGAGATAAAACCATCCTTCCTTGGTGTCGCACCTCTCAACTCTTCATTATATTAATTTCACCATTCGCAATACAATATATACAATATTTTATGTATTTTGTAGCTACCAAAACCATAATCCCTTAATCCAGGATTAATTTAGAAAACCACCAAAATTAGCGAAAACAATCTAAAATAGTGAAAACAACCAAAAAAATAAATTCAGGGGTGTTACCCTAAACCTCTTTAGCTCCGAGATATCTCTTAGATCCAAGGGCTTCACCTAAAGTCAAGGGGGGCAAGAATAGGTGATGGGATCATCAGACATAGTCATGAAATATGACGCAACACTCCCCTCGCCCGCCACCCCCCCCAACACACACATGCAACCACGAATACAACACATACCCAAAACTATACTCACTGGTTGGGACCATATTAAATTGGTACCATTTATGATAATGGTTCTATGAAGCTATGTATCATTGATGAAGTTTAAACTCCTCTCAAGGCTAATGGTCAACATTTGAGGTTATATTGGAAGTAATTGTCTAAAGATATTTTCATCAAATATGTTTCCTGTCATTAATATTTTGAGGTACTTTGTGTAGTGTCCATGTCAAATATATCTCCAAAAGTTTAAATTTTTTCAACATATATAAAATAATAACGATAACTATAACAATAATTCTAGTAGTTAAAGCCTACTTTAGGTGTTGATGGATATTGGGATGCTAGAAAACCAATTTCTAGTTGGCATATATGGGATTAAATAAAATATAATTGTGAAAACATTCACGGGAATAATTAGACATTCCTTGTTTGAAAACCACATTACCGGAAAATAAGGCTTGAAAATAAAAAGAAAAGAAAAGAAAAAATCAAAAAAGAGATCAAAAGAGGGAAAAACTAGACATTACATATTTGTTGGTTTTTACTCTTCTACTTTATTATTCAATTACTCTAATTCGACCTTACTGTCATCGATTGATTCCGGTTCAGATTTAGTAATATCCCAACAAAATCCCTCTAAAACTATCGCCCCACTTGGTAGATGAGAAGGCAACACAACACATAGGGTGTATTGCGCAGTCTAACCCGAGATAACTCTATGGGTGGCTACAATACTTAGGTATTTGAAATTAGGGAATGAGTGGAGATATGTGGTTGTGTCATGTAATCTTTATTTTTTCATTCTAACATCTGATTATAGCATTCATTCTATTCATGCATGTGAAATACCATATCTAACTAGTTAATTCATTCATCTAACATTCACCACTTAACAATAATAAAGATGCATACATTCATTCACACAACAAAGGTGTTACTGTGGTTCACCCCCTCCTGGGATATGTCCACAAAGATATGTATCTCAAGCTCTTTATTATGGTGTATTAATATGTCACACCGCGCATGTTTACAATATTAGATCTTACCCCCTCAACAGGGTTCTCGATCCCTGCGAGTCTGACTAGATCGCACCAGGATCCTCAACCTGCAATCTAACCCTATGGATTGAGTCGCTCACTGCTTTCTATCTCACCATATTATTGACTAGTACAATTCTTACAACTCTCTTCCATTTTTTCTCTACTCTCGTCCTCTCTATATCCTATCTCCCTCCCTCCCTCTCTCTCTCTCCTTCCTCTAAGTACCACCTATTTATATTTGTGGCTCATCATTGAGTATAATACATTGAAAAAACCCTAACCCTAGCATCATTATGTCTTCCTTGCATGCACACCTCGCATTCTTCCCTAACACGTGATTTTTTTCCTTCCAGTTGTCCTTTCCTCCTTTCATGCTTCTCTTCCCAAAAATAGCATTTTCTCCTAACTAGGTTTGCGTCCAACAGGCCCCCAACACTGACATGTGGCTCATCTCGAGCCACCTAAACTTTGTGCTCTTCTTCAATAGCTCCTGTGAGAGTCTAGAACTTCTCTATGAGTTCTCTTGCTTGTGTTTGAGCTTGCACAGTCTTTTCTCTGAACGCCTCCAATACTTGCGCTGTAATCTCCTCACTGATCATCTCTGCGCACTCTATCAGAATTTTTTCCATGTTCTTCTTTGCCTCTTCTTCCCACGCAATGAGCTCTGCTGCTAGCTCTTGGAGAGGTTCCATTTGATCTTGTTGATCCTTCTTTTGTGTCTGCGCGACTATGAGCTCTGCTTTCATCTTCTTCATATCTTGTACTCCTTTGAGGCACTTGGTGATATTCATCATTTTATGCCTCTGCTTGAGGTCCTGGATAGTTGCGCTTATATTTTCCTCTTCCTGGTCCCACTGCTATACTTATTGATTCTCCTCCATATTTTTCCATAGTTGTGCTCCTCTATCAAACAAGTCAACAACTGTGTTGACTTCTCGTTCCATTTCCTCAATTTTCCTTGCTTCTTCCTGCTTCCTTTGTTCCTTGACATCGCCATTTGGGGTGATGAATGCGACGTCCCGTTGATAATTCTTTTCATTCAATTTTTATAGACATCTCCAGTTGGCACTTATTTGTCATAACCACCATTTCCGCAATTTATTCCTTTTTCTGATCGTTGATCCTTTCTTCGACGTGCTCGTTGTTCCAGGTGCACGTTATGTTATTTGGCCGATGCACATGGACATTTTCATTTTGGCGCACTACCCCTATTTTAGCTAGGTGTTGTCCTATGTTGTCTGGCACAGTAACCCCTCTGTTGTTGCGTGTAGTCCTTTGTTGTCTGGTGCATTTTTTTCTTCAAGTGCTAGGAGGTTGACTGTCCCTATACAGATTTAGTCGACTCCCATTGATCATTCCTTTGAGTTTTGTTCCTCCCAAATCCTTCAACTGTACATTTCCCCCATCTGTGATAGTCTTTACTTCATATGGTCCTAACCAATGCATTATAAGTTTTCGTGGGTGTTGAAGAGATTTACTGTCGTACACCAAGCCTAGGTCTCCCTCCTTGAAATTTTTCCTCTTGATATGTCTATCATGCCAAGATTTGTCCCTTGCTTTCCGTACCTCTTAGTGAAACCCTGCTAGAATCCTATCTTCTTCCATGATCATCAGATGACCTAGCCTTTCTTGCATTCTTCCTCACTCTGTCATGTTTGTAATTGTTTCTATGCGCAGACTAGTTGTCCAGTCTGTAGTTCCTCTGTGCAATTCCTAGTTTGTATACCAGTTTGCTGGAATCCCTTCTAATGTGTGAACAAAATGATGAAGCCATTCCTCTGGTGGTGTCATCCTCCATAGAGTTGTGCACTTCTCCAAGTGTTATGCTAGTGCCCCATGTTCGTCATATTTTTTCAGTTGGTTGATTCCTTGTTCAATGCCAAATATAATCTGTAGTAACTGCTTACATTTGTACCAATCCTTGAATGTTTCTTTGTGTGCACCCCACCATCTTGTAGTTTTTCCCTTGAGTTTTATATCTAGGGATAAGAGCCTCTTATTTTCTAACACTTCATCTTCATATTTTTTTAAGAACGCATCTAATTCATTCATCCCATGGAAGTTGGGAGGTTCCCTTATCTCCATACCCACCCATCTTACTGCATGGTCCATTCTTGCACATCTTCTTGTGGAGACTTCGTGTAACCTCTGCTGCCAATTCTTTAAGCCCGAATTTGATTCTGACGCGCATGAGGTGATGATTCTCCAATTGAGTACCCGATCTGCAGTTGGGTTCACATAATCTTCTTCTCATGCGGTTCTTCTGTACAACTAGCTAATTTCCTCTAAGTCTAAGCAAGTAGGTTTTACAAACCATTCCCCTTCTGATGGATGCAATGGCACAATAAATTTTTATTCTCCTGAATCGAATGCCATCTTCCTCTTCTTTAAGTTGATTATGGCTTGATTTTCAAATGCCAAATCCAAGCCAAGAAATGTTGGATAAGGTGTTGTGCCATCCACTATCTCTATTACTTCGAAATCGACTTTAGTGCGCATTCCATCCAGATCTATTGTCACCCCTTTTAGTCTTCCAATTGGTAGAACTTTGTGTTTATTTGCTAGTTTTAGCTGAATAGGTGAATATCCTAATGTGGGCTCTCCCATACATTTCCACGTCTTCTTGGGTAATACATTTACTTCGAATCCTAAATCCAGTATAATATCTCCCATGTTGAAATCTCCAATGTTGGCGTTCAATTTGAATTCTCTGCTTGTTCTCCTCCTTGTATGTAGATGATTAACTGTTTTCTATTCTAGCTTTCCTTCTACCTCTATGTTGCATATTTCTATCATGTTTTGTAACATTTTAACAAATGATGGATCATTTGGTAGTTTAACACAAGATTGCAAAAAACCCTTAATTGTACTTACTTGTCCCAGGGGATGTGCTTCTTTGGCATGATCCAGTGATGGAGACATCTCGTACATTGTTACTTCCTTATTATGTTGTGCAGTTGATGTCGATGCACCTTCTGGATTCACGAATTATTGTTTGGCCTGCTTGAATATCTCATTTTCTTTCTGCGCATCAAACTGCTTCTTTGGTTCAACATTCTTCTTAACCCATTGGTGTTGTGTTGGATCTTGTCTTACTACGTCGTTTCCTATCTTAGCTCCTCCCACGTAAATATGTTGATGTTTCTTCCTTCATCCCTTGCCTCCACCGAAATTCACTGAACATTTTGATTGTTCTGATTTCTCTTTTCCTGGATCTTCCCCAATAGTGTAGGGCATTATTCTATGTCATGATCTGATGTGCGAAAATACATACATGTCATAGGTGAAAGTGGACATTCTCTTGCATAATGTCCTGTTTATTGACAGTTGTGGCATACCACTAGTCCTCTGCCTCTTCCAAAGCCTCCTCTTCCTCTTCTTGCATCTTTGTAGCCAACTCGATCTCCTCGTGATGCATTGTACTGGGGCACCTAGTTATACTACGAGGGATTATAGTGTGGTTGTGCGATATTGTACTACGACTACACAATGTTATATTGTTTCTACACAGTGCTATACTACTGTTGCATAGTGTTATAAGGGGCTGGTACTTGGTTAAACTATGGTGCAGCTGGCTCAGTCATCATTTCAGCCTGCACCCTCTAAGCATCTGATGTTCTTTCCCTCATCAGGTCCATGGTCATGCAGTCCTTGTCATCATGGCCTACTGACTTGCAAAAATTGCAATGTGAACTCTTAGGTATTATCTGGTACTTCTTCATCATTTGGTGGTGATATGGATCATGCCCCTATTTCTTACAGATCTCACACCATAGTCCTCCTGTTGGAAATGGGTTTGGCATTCCTGCTGCCATGTACTGTGTGAATGCTTGACATTCATGCTTATGGTGTCCTTATATCCTACATATGGTACACCAAACGACTTCTCTTTTGTGCTTACCTTTGTTCTCATTTATCTTGAATGTTAAGTTCTTCAGATCCTCCTTCAACTCCTCTATGGCTTGATGTGTCTTCTGATATTGCTTCTCTTTCAGTCGTAGGGCTTCTTGTAGAGCCTCTTCCTGGGTTTGAAACTTCTATTGTCGCAAAGGGTATTTGAAGTGTGGTAGCAATGAATTGACAAACAAATGCCTATGCTACATATCTTTCATGACATACTTTATATTTCCCTTCAATCGTTTGAGTATCTGGTCAATATCCCATACATATTCTCTTGGTTTCTCTCTAATCTCTATCATCTCATTCATGTATTTATCCTCTGAACTAGGCTTTTGGAATTCATTTATCAATATATTTTTTTATATATCCAATTGTTTTGGTTGTCCCTGGCAGATTGTTTGCAGCTAAAATCATGTACCAATACAGTGCATGATCTCTTAGCATCATAGCTAACTGCACAAGTTTAGTGTCCTAATTTGTGATCTGTTTTGTTTCCCAGATATTTTCACAAATAAACAAGTTCTTCTCAGGGTCCTCCGACGCCTCTCATTTAAATTCTGGTAATCTGATGGTGGGATCATGTCCTGCCATCCTGAATGTTGAATTACTACCTTCATGTGGTGTAGATAATTGACTAATTCTTCTTGAACTGGATTCCCCAGTTGTTTCTCCTTGTGTATATGTACTTCCTATTGTCTTCCTTCTCTCAAAATTTGGTTGTCTAAATGGTGGTGTTCTTTTGGTGTATTAGTCTCACATGGGTTTATGGGTTCCACATTAACACTAATATGGATAGGAGTGATGCCTTCTATTCCCTCTCTTGGACCTTTCTTATTCCTCTCATATGTCACATGCATGATTCCCTTAATCTTCTCCACAACCCGAAGATCCTCTACCTCTTCTTCATCACTTTCCAAGCCCTCCCTCGTGGCTACAGATCTCTTTTTGGTGTTCATATTATATTGGTAGGGTACTCCAGTGCATGTTCTTCCAGTTGTTTCCATGATCTACTTGATCTGGTCTTCGTCCATCATAATTGGGTCAAAGGCCTCCTCCTTCTTTCCTTTATCCATTTCTCCTTCTCCTATCATTTCTTCCCCCATGCATGCAAAGAAGTTTAGTTATCTGACGCCATTGTCATTACACCTTTTTTATATAGTAATATCTTAATACAAGTAAATAAAAATATGATATACCTACCTAGAGGTCCCTTCAAGAACTCTTGTTCTATTGTGCAGTAAGACTTCATTGTATCTACTACAAATTCTGTGATAAATCCTACAACAATGTTGTCTAACCAGAAATCTATTGCATGTGTGAATTTATTGTCAACTTGTTGTAACTATGCGATCTCTTTAGGATTCCACTCTAGTTTTCTGATCTGATTTGTACGATGGTTTTAGTTCAACCTTTTTATCCAATTGTGCAACACATGTGGGAAATCAGAGAAAAATACTTCATGTAAGTCGTTGAATACGTACTTGTCTAGATATTTGCATTGTGTCAACTTCGGATTTATGTTATCTTTCTGCGCAAAATCCAACTCCTTTGTTTTCAGCCAGCTCTCTATCTCTTCCTTCATTGGATTCCATGGTCTCAACATCCCCTCTTAGATTCTCATTCTTTCAACGTCTTGTCGTCCGATCAGGCATTCTTTTGATGCGTCTTCCACAAATCTCATATACTCAATCCCATCATGTTCCAACCAACCGGAAACAAAACCACTTGTTGGTTTTTACTCTTCTACTTTATTATTCGATTACTCTGATTCGACCTTACTGTCATTGATTGACCCCGATTCAAATTTAATAAGCTCCCAACAAAATACCTCTAAAACTATCGCCCCCCCTAGTAGACCAGAAGGAAACGCAACACATAGGGTGTACTGCATAGTCTCACCTGAGATAGCTCTATGGGTGGCTACAATACTCAGGTGTTTTCAACCTGGGAATGAGTGGAGATATGTGGTTGTGTCATGTAATATTTATTTATTCAGTCTAACATTTTATTATAGAATTCATTTTATTCATGCATGTGAAATACCATATCTAACTAGTTAATTCATTCCTCTAACATTCACCACTTAACAACAATAAAGACACATACATTCATTCACACAACATAGGTGTTACTGTGGTTCACCCCCTCCTGGTCTACATCCACAAATATCTGTCTCTCAAGCTCTTTATTATGGTGTAGTAATATGTCACATCATGCGTGTTTACAATCTTAGATATTACCCCCTCAACAGGCTTCCCGATCCTTGTGAGGCTAACTCAGCCTCCTCAGTCTATGATCTAACCCTCAGGATCGAGTCCCTCACTACTTTATATCTCACCAAATTATTGAATAGTACAGTTCTTACAACTCTTTTCCATCCGTTCTCTTCTCTCGTCCTCTCTATCTCCTCTCTCCCTCCCTCTCTCTCTCTCTCCTTCCTCTAAGAACTACCTATTTATATTATTGGCTCATCATCCATTACAATACATTGCAAAAACCCTAACCCTAATGTCGTTAGGTCTTCCTTTCATGCACGCCTCACATGATTCCCTCACACGCGTTTTTTTTTTGTTCCAACTGTCATTTCCTCCTTTCATGCTTCTCTTCCCAAAAATAGCCTTTTCTCCTGACTAGGTCTACGTCCAAAAATCTTTCTGGTTCATTGCAATTCTATTATTTGTGTTAATTTATTTTCTTTGCAGGCCCTAATATAAGATTTTACTTGGTTGTAAGTATTCTATTAAGCTCATCAGTTATGTTACTAAACCATAGATTAGTATGAGGACCTTATTTAATATTCTATTATAGACTTCATAATCCAGCATCATGTTTTTACTTGTTTCATATCTAGCATGCGTTTGAAATATCCATTAACTAGGATATTTTTTTGAGAATTTTCAACCCATATTTCACAAGAAATATCATAGGACATACAATATTCCTAGTATGAATTCACTAGAATACTATGGAATAATTCAAATACTACATATCATGTGTCTTTCCCTAATGGTTAAAAATCCCTCCTAGTCATTGTAACTACATATCTTCAACACTTAATAGTTGAAATAGAACCTTTCTTTGGATCCTTGGTTTCAATCCCCACTAGCCAGACCTATGTAATTATTTCTGTATTAACCAACTACATTGTCGTAGAGGTTTCATTTTTTCATAGGTAAGTGAAGGTATGCTCTTCTTCATTTGTTTTGGATAACTAGTGGGTGCTTATGGTTATCCTTTGAAATTTACCAATGCCTGTTTTAGTATTTTAATCCTTTCTGGAATATTTTCCCAAGGACGGGCATGATATTTTTACAGGGGTAAGGGTGGGGGGGGTCGAAATTATTGTTAGGAAGATGCAACTTTAATCACCACATGAATTCCACATGGTCCCAATAATTCAAACCATCATGACTATTCAATTTGGAAGCCTTGTCACCATATTTGTAAGTCTTGAAATTATATACCCTGACATCATCCATGATTTAATTTTCAGCCAAATAAGTCATCACCATTCTTTGTTATCATTTAAGATACATAATGACACACAGTCCCTATCGTTTTTAGTTGCAATCATTCCAAAATTTATTTTTTTATGTCGCTACCATCTCCTTATTCTACTACTATTTTTCTCTTTCATCACCACCCTCTACTTATTCTGCTACTACTATTAAACACCTCAATTCTTTTCATAATGGGTGGGTTACCAGTGAGAAATGAACTAGAAAATACAAAACTAATAAATAATAAATAATATGAAAGAATCCAAAAGTCTTGAGGATATTTAGGGAAGCTTGATGGATACCTTATTTCAAAATATCACAAGGATTTGATAAGTCCATTGTTGTAATACCCCTAGGCTGAACCCCAATTGTAATGTAAATAGAAATGAACACATAGGTTGCTGAGATGGGAACGTTTTGGCTAGAGTACCTTGTATATATGTATTTTTAGGCCAGAGTGTATGTGTGGTTAAGAGGCTAGAAAATATGAAAGCTACAATGGGGCCAATGAGCCATCTTGTCTTATGTAATCAAACTCTGAATTTAATGAAAACCATCATTGTTGCAGACCATCTCGACAGAAAGAGTATAGGGGGATAAATTCCACTAGAAGGGAAATAGAGCTAAGAGTTTGGGAAGGGGATAATACATGGGGGGATTAAGCCAATGAATATTATTAAATAATTCCTAAGGCCAAAAATCATAGATAGGTATTTATCCTAAGCCTTTAAAGATTGGAAACAAGTCACCAAGTGGTTCAAAAAGGAGTTCTTGAGATGACAAGCAACATCTCATAAACATGCAAATAAAATGGGAAAATATTAGTGCATTCCCCCTATCATTCGATCATTAAACCATTCCATCTTATGGATCAATCATTCGTACCATCTCCTTGCTACTACTATCTGTACCTACTTCCATCTCCATACTTGCGTTGAGGAAGCTTTGGGGTGGGTTTTATATTAGTTAAGCTGAATAGACGAGTTGTCTGGCCTGTGGGAATTATCTCTAGGTAAGAGAAATGTTGGGAATTGGTTCCCCAAGGTGATAATATAGGATAGAAGGTTCTAAGTTTTCCTTCCCAATCTGTTTTTGAAGCCTTGGAAAGGAAGTGGGGTAGCCAAAGGAATGTTGAGCAGAGAAGGGGAAAACTTCCAGAGGTGGGACAAACGTATGGGGAAAAGATGTTTCTGGTTTTCTTCTTAACATTCAACACCTGATTTGAGAATTTTTGTTGTTGTGAGACCTTTTTTGGTTAGGAATTACTTTTCCCAAGTGCATTTTAAGCCTCAGCTCAAGGGTGACCTTCTATTGAGTTATAAGAAGCGGAGTCTAAGGATGGGAGATAAGTTGGAGGTCTGGATGTAGTTGGTGGATTATTTTTTCAAATAAGTGTCTACCATGTGTTTGTTAAAATTAGTATGAAAATATTTATGTGCTCCTATTGTGGATAATTGCTGCTCTTAACATGATTCAGTATAATTGTGGTTAGATTTTCACATGAGTTGTAATTATGCTTTTTTTGTCATGGGTAGTGGATGTTGGAATTATACTTTTGTATATTTGCTACTAAAAATGCTTAGGACTGTACAATGTTTTGCATGAGAAGAGTCTATGTAATTATTATGTGTACTACACCATGTTTACTTTCATATGAATGTCCATATAAACACTTATTACTGAGATATTATATACTCTTTCTTGTATGCAAAGTATTCTATATAATTGATTGGTTTCATAGTTGTTATTTAGCGTAACCTTGCACAACTCTGGTTGGATACACCCTGAATTTGTATGGACAGGTCATTGGACGTAAATTATCCATGTAAAATGGTGAAGTATGAGAGCCTTAGCTGGAGTGGAAAGGTTTCTGCATATGCTATAATGCCTAGTACACCTTTGTAATTTACTTGAGAAATACCTGAATTGGTTAAGTCATGAAATAGACTCTTAAACATAAGAAAAACCATGTCTTTCCCAGAAGGAATCACAATCATTGAATTTGGAAAAATGAAGCAATCATGTGTATCCCTGGAAACCTAGAGTATAGCCATTCTGATGATGAGGCCCCAAGGAATAATCAGGACTATCGGATCCATCGGGATGGGCGTCGAACGATCTGGTCCATCGATCGTGGAGAAGGAGACTCAGTATCCTTGGTTTAGGCACTCTGATGCAAAGGATCTGAGGATTGATGTAACATACCCAACCACCACTAGGTCGTTCTATGCTACTTCAAGTGGTAACATACCCAACCACCCACAGGTTGGGAACGCTACCTCAAAACTCACTTCTAAACTATTTTTGAATTTGGATAAATTTCTAATTAATAAAGATGAATGAAATAGTCACATGCAGATTTCAAGATTCATGCTACAACACAAAGAAATGAGACATATGTCATGCAAAACAATAACCAACAAGCATGCATATTATAGATACGAATTTTATAGATAAATAAATACACAGTGGAATAAATATACAGGTAAATAAAGCCATGACAGATAGCACTTATCTTTAATCAAACAAATCACCAACTGGATCCATACCAAGGAAATTCCACCCAATCGTAGACATTGTTGTTCCAAGTATCAACAATAATGTCACCCTCAAGCTAGGGCTATGAATCCATAAGGATGGTTCCAGAGGGTCACTCATCTTCCCAAACCAGTCAACACTCAATCTCTCAGAGGATTTTCATCACACACATCGATCCAAAGTACACCATCTCTCTTATACCCAGCCTACACAACCTAATAGAATGAACCCCCTTCTCTGCCATGAAGTCCCTCAGGTTCTCCACCTCTTTCCAGGGCTCCTGTTCATCTAGTTAAGAATATCCATGCTGGGACTCTCAGGATTCGTCATTGTGGGAAAAACTTAAAGCATGTCAGTGCATCTTAGACATGCATGAATTAATTCATAGTTGGAATGCACCAGTAGTCATTATAGCCAACAAAACCACGGATCCTCTCCAACAATTTGTTTTTCCTTCCCAAGCGAAAAACACGAATGATGAATGACGAATGGGTGAAATATTGAATGGAGAGAGAGAAAAATGAAAGTTTTGAACAATGAACAATGAGTGAGTGATTGAAGAAGAACCCCCAAACAACCCACAAGATGGGTTTATATATTTATTTGCAAATCAACAAGAACATGACCTTACCCAAGAATCTCATTTAACAACTCTTTTCCATTAAAACCATTATGGATAAATAAAATATAAAATAAATACTTATCCTCTGAAGATCCCTCTCTTTTGGAATCATATTCCCCTATAAATCTTGTCCTTGTCCGTCTAGTAGCCAGTGATGTATTTATTATTAATAATGATCAAAAACATTAAATTTCCTAGCCACAATGGCTTCTTTTAATTTTTTGGGAACTCTATCCTTTCATAATTTAGCAAAATAAATTATTTAATACGGGGCTCAAAACCAAGGTATTACATTCCCCTCTCCCTTATTTTGGCACTGTTCTTAGTGCATATACAAAACATAAATCAAAATTTTAAAATTTATTCAAAAAGTTGCAGGTACTCTGCCCGCGTGGCATCTTCATGCTCCCAAGTATCATCTTTAGGATTGTAGAAATTCCACTGGAAGTTTACCAACTCTATAACTCGATTTTAGAGCATTTTGACTTTTCTTTCCAATATTCGCATTGGATGGACCTGAAAGTATCCCTCTCTCTCTATCTGAATTTGATGCAAATCAATAACATGGTTAGGATCATGTACATATTTTTTTATGAAAGAGACATGAAATACATTATTCACATTACTAGAAGAAGGCAATGCAAGCATGTATGCAACTGACCCTATTTTTTCCAATATCTCAAATGGACCAAAATATCTGGTTGCTAGCTTTGTACAACTACCCAAATTCAAAGAGATATTCTTGGGATTCACTTTTAAAAGCACATTCTCCCCCACTTTAAATTCTCTAGTTATCTTGTTCTTATCTGTGTAAATGTTTTGTCTATCTTTTTCTACCTTTATATTCTGCTTAATTCTAATCATCTGGTCTTTGATATCCTTGAGCAATTCTGGCCCAAGTACCACTATGTCTATTGGGTTGTCCCAAATCACTGGAGTATTGAATTTCCTACCATACAAAGATTCAAATGGGCTAATTTTCAATGAATCTTGATACCCATGATTATAGAAAAACTCAACCAAGTGCAAGTAATTATCCCACTTATATGGCTTGTCCATCACATACATTCTCAACATGTCTTCAATTTCTTGGTTGACTCTCTTTGTCTGCCCATATAATTGTGGATGGTATATTGTGATAATCATATTTGTACCAAATCCTTTAAACAATCCCCTCTAGAAATTTGACGTAAACTTTGTATCTTTGTCTGAAACAATTGCCTTAGGTATCCCATGCAACCTATAAATCTCCTTCATGTAAATTTCTGCAATATTAGCTGTTGTATGAGTCATTTTTATAGGAACACAATGAGCAACCTTTGTCAATTTATAAACCACTACAATGATTGAATCCTATTGTCTTTCTATCCTGGGAAACTTAGTTATAAAATCAATGGTTACCACTTCCCATTTCTTCTCTGGAATTGGTAATGGTTGTATCAAACCCACTGGGTGCCTATGCTTAGCCTTCACTCTCAGATATTCCATACATATGGAAATATAATCAACAACATCTTTTTTCATTCCTAGACAAAAGAATTTCCTTCTTACTACTACAATTGTTTTTTGGTAACTGAGATGTCCAACATATGGAACATTATGCATTTATTTTAATACCAAATTCGTAAGTTCTCTGGAACTAGGAACATAAATTCTATTTTTATGCATAAGTAATCCATCTTCCTTCATCGCATAATCTTTAATTTTTTGTTGTGCATTTTCTTGCTATAAGCTTTCTTTTACCTATAGGTAATGTTGATCTGTAACAACAACATCTAAAATTCTTCTCTTTAAATATGATTGGTGCATACTAATGGTTGTAGCATGCATGAGATGTACTCTTCTACTAAGTGAATCAACAACTTTATTTTCTTTTCCTTTGATATGATTGATGTCAAAATCATATTCACTTAAAAATTCCATCCATCTTGTTTTCTTGGCATTCAAAGTTGGTTGTTAAAAAATATATTTCAAACCACTGTGGTTTGTTCTTAATTCAAATATCTTCCCCATGAGATAATGCCTCCACATATTCAATGTGTGAACAATGGAAGAAAGTTCCAAGTCATGTGTGGCATAGTTCCTCTCACGTTCTTTAAGCTTTCTGGACTCATAATCAATTACATTTTGAGTGAGGACTCCATCAACTCCTTCCTTGCATGCATCTGTACATACCACAAAACTTTCATTTGGGTCAACAATATTTAAAATAAGTGCACTAGTAAGTAATTCTTTCAACAAATTAATGTTCTCTTCACACTCAAATTTCCATTCAAATTTAATTCCCTTCTTTTGCAAAGAAGTGATGGGATGAGAAATCTTAGAGAACCCTACTATAAATATTTTGTAGTAACCATCTAATCCCATAAAATATCTAACTTATGAAACATTCCTAGGTGTTGGCCACCCTCTAATGGCTTCAATCTTCTCTGGATCTACTGATATACCTTGTTCTTAAATAATGTGTCCCAAGTAATGGATATGTTGGTAAAAATAACACTTTATAATATTGGCATACAACTGATGTTCCCTCGACACCTGAAATACAATATTAGGTGATGTTCATTCTCTTCCTCTAACTTAGAATAGACAATTATGTCGTCCAGGAATACTATGACAAACTTATCCAAATAATTTCGGAATATTCCACTCATTAAGCACATAAAGAAAGATGGTGCATTGGATAGTCCAAATGCCACCACTACAAATTCATAATTCCCATACCTGCTTTTAAAAGTTGTCTTATTGATGTCTTCTTCTTTGATTCTTACCCGATGGTACCTTGATCTCAAGTCTATCTTTGAAAATATATTTTCCCCTCTTAGTTGATCAAAGAGGTCATCAATTCTGGGTAGAGGGTACTTGTTATTTATAATGGATTTATTCATCTTTCGAAAGTCAATACACAGCCTCAAAGTTCCATCCTTCTTTTTGACAAAGAATATTGGTGCCCCCCAAGGTGAAACACTTGGATGTATGTACCCTTTCTTCAACAATTCTTCCAGCTTCATTTGCAATTCTTTTAACTCTAGTGCACTCATTATGTAAGGCGTTTTTTATATTGGGGTAGCTTATGGCACTAAATCAATAGAGAAATGTATCTCCCTCTTTGGTGGCAACCCTAATATTTCTTGGAATATATCTTCAAATTATTGTAGTACCGAAAATTCTTCAAGGCTTGGCCCCTTTGTATTTTTTGGCTCCTCCACATGGGTTGCATATAATTGACATCCTTTTATGAAACATCTCTTCAGTTATAAGGCTGAAATCTCACTTATAGAGATGGGTCTTGGAACTCCTTTCACAGTTCTTTGTTTTTGTTCTTCATCAAGACATGTAAATGTCCTATTATGAAAATCTAGGACAACATGATGTCTGTCTAACCAATCCATTCCAATTGGAATATCATAAGACCCCAATGGTTTAATATTTATATCAGCATTAGTATTCACACCATTAATACTTATGGAACAACCTATGACCATATCATAGATTCTTCTTTTGGTTTTGGTGGCTAGATGAACCAAACTTAATTTTTCAAGCTTACTTTTCTCCAAATGTAATCTATCCACTATTTTATGATCAATGTAACAATAACTTTCTCCTGAATCAATTAAAATAGCAATAGGTTGATTAATGATCTAACCTTACACCTCAATCATATTGGATTTGTACTTTGCTTGTCGATCATCTAAGGCTGCATATATTCTTCCCATGTCTTCTACTGTTGTAGCCTCTTGGATGTTGTGCACGATCTTCAATTTGTCCTTTATGTGAGGGAAATCCTTGTACAAGGTTTCTTCTTTGTATCCCGAACATTGGATTGGTGGTCTTCCCCTTTTTTCCAAGGATTCTTCTCTCTTGGATTCATCCTTAGAATATTGGTCGGCTTGATGTTTATTTGGGATATTTCTACCGAAAGGAGGTTTTAATCCTTTCTTTCTTTGGTCAGACTTCTCCTTCTTCTTATCCTTCCAATATTTATACATGGATTCTCTAACTTTTCCTTGATCATACAGGTACTTATCCTTCCTAATGGTCTCAGTCAAAGTCCTGGGTTCATCATATTGAATCTTCTCTTTATAAAAGGATGGCAGTCCACTCAAAAACCTTTATATTTTCACCTTCTCATATTTTATAAACCCCACATACTATAGCAGGCCCAAGAAATTATTTTCATACTTTTCCATGGTCATGCTTCCTAGCCTAAGTTCAAATAACTTTTACATTTTCTTGTCATAGAAATGATCTAAAAGGTACTCCTTCTGAAAATATTTCTTCAACTATTTCCAAGTGATCCTACTTGATTAATGTTCTCATCTTTCTTCATCTAATCACACCACATAACAGCTTTCCCATGTAAATGGTATGTCACAATTTTGGCTTCTAGGTTGGATGAGTAGTTATGTAATTGAAAATACATCCCAAGTCTAAGAAACCATGCTTCGACATCATCTTCCCTTTCTCTTTCAAAATCAAAGGATGGTGGATTAAGATTCCCCATATCTCCTTGTAAATTGTCCAATTCATGTCATCTTCTTTGGTTCCTAACAAGAGACACCTCTGGACTACTTATGGAATCTTCATATGCATAAAATTTCCTTGTTGAGTAGGGAAGTGAGTGATATCTATGAGTTCTGCTAGCACTTCTTGAATAACCATCTCTTCTACGGTTATCTCTTCTTTCATGACATCTTCCCTCTTCCTCATGTTTTGAGTTTGGTCCATTATTTGTTTGCCTATGCAACTGATTTAAGATTTGAATCACTTGAGCATTTATCTAATTTTGTTTTCTTGTCAGTCTCACATTATCTTCTTTGTAACTCTTCACTTTTGTTTTCAGGCTTCTCATAGTCTCTATCAATGTTTCTTTCTCCCCTCTATCGTTATGTCCATTGGATTTTGTATCTACGTTACCAACACAGATATTTTGACCTTTGGCCTCTTTATAATGGTTGTAATATCCCTCTCTTTCTTCCATTTATTGAATATGCATTCTTATACTAAACTGATTTGTTTACACCCCATAATTCTACAAAATGTGCAAGCAACCATTTTGTTAGGATTATGCATATTATAAAAAGAAAATTCCAAACAATGCTACAGGTCCTTTTTATTCTCAATTCATGAAGAAATATATTATCATTCTCCATATTATAAAAATTCCATGTTATTCTCCTCTGAATCATCTTTCCCCAATTCGATATCTGAGCTAAAAGTTATGGATTCCCGAAAAATCACTTTCAGCCCCTTTTCTTTTTCTTTTCAACAGGATCTTGTCGAAATATTCCACATCTCCTTTAATTGGTACAAAATTTGAATTTTGCAGAGGCACTTCCTTCAAACCACTTTTGATGTGACCACAACTCGAAAACACAGGCTTATTCACTCTTTAGCACCTTCCTCTTTATTCTTCTACATAGGAGCTTGTTCGAACACAATGTCTAAGGGCTTGGTTACGTCTAGGCCCTTCGTGCCTCTAATTGACCCGTTTACCTTATCATGAGATCGACACTAGGACCAAGTCCTTCAGACTTCATCCTTTGTCTATTCTCCCTTTTCAATCTTCCAACTTATCCCAGAGTAAAATTCATTGAAACCCTTCTATTAACTCCACTAGAAGATTGCAAGGTCGAGATTTAATATCCCATTGAATGGACAATACCTGCCCATATGGAGGCTTCAAAAAGATCAACAACTATGACTTAATCAAGAACTGGGATGGACAGTCCTTAATTAGTTCGAGACTTCGACTCTCCGGGACTCTAGGAGATTACAATTCTTAAGTCGTTCAACTCCCCCAGATTTTTACCCATCGAAGAACTTACCCTATCCTTCAATTGTTTAATTAGACAGTCACAAGGAATCCTAGAGAGTCTTAGATCAATGGCCCGCGTGAATTCTCTACTCCAGGACTTTGGGACATTACCACTCATGAGTTTCTCAACTCCTTTGGAGTTATACCTACTGAAGCAGTCATAAAGTGACGATGACCACTTACCGTTGGTTAACCCCCCTGCTTGCATTATCCTTCCACTTAGCTTAATCTGATGGCTAGGAATTAATCAAGTGTTGGGATGGATGGTCCTTAATCAATTCATAACTTCGACATTCCGAGACTATGGGACATTTCAAATCTTGAGTCATTCAACTCCCCTGGAGTGATACCTGTCAAATTTATTATGACATTGTTCCACTACTTGATCTAATGATTGAGAAAGGTCCTGAAGGGATATTATATCAATGGTCTATGTGAATTAACAACTCCAGTATTTGGCACTTTCAATGGTAGAGACGTTGGACACCTTTGGAGGCCATACTCCTAGAGATGACATGGTATGTTGATGTCACCTATGGTGATGTAAACCCATGGAATGTGTGCCACATGTCACTAAAAAATGAACAAGTCAGGGTCCAAAAGGTATTGAATCCTGGTGACACATGTCCCCACAAATTACCCCTAGCACATGGCCTATGACATGTCATCAATCAAATTGATGATCCACATTCCTCTGCTCCAACTCTAACAATATGTGTAATTTCGTGGACTATGGATTTTCACTTCATGGTTTCGGCACTTCGTAGTTGCGACACTTCAGGGCTTCGACACTTCATAGAGTTTCCCATTCTCCAGTAATGACTGAATTGGTGAAGTTATGAAGTCCTGAAACTTCACTATCCTTCCACTCTGAATCTACGACTTGCATTTCTCCTGAATTCCTATTAGATCAAACGACCTGTGGGACTTCACAACTTCAGCCTTCAGTATTTATGGAGGCTAAAATTTCTTACATCCATAGGGTCAATGTTGGATGACTATGATCAGTGACTGAGATTTCACTTAATCTTCCTATCTTATCGGACGATCAGTGGGACTTCGCAACTTCGGCCTTTTCACGCTTCTTCCTTGTCTCCAATAATCATCGAAGAGGTGAAGTTCCATAGTTTTCCATCTCTTGCTTGGCTTCAATCAATGATTGTGATCACTCCTGAAATAAAAAATGGATGATCATGATTCTACAAGCCTTTACAAAGGATAGATGACCACATGACGCTATGGATTCTGTGCGATCTATGCAACACTATCTCTCCTGAGTTTTAAGATCGCAAGGACATATCCATTTTTAACCATAATACCCTATCCACAGTTCTGGCCCATACCAATCTAGTGTTTCAACCTGAATCTATGATGCCAATATGTAACATACCCAGTCAACTCTAGACTGAGATACACTACTTCAAGTGGTAACATACCCAGCCACCCACAGGTTGGGCACGCTACCTCAAAACTCACTTCTAAACTAGTTTTGAATTCATATAAATTTCAAATTAATAAAGAGGCATGAAATATTCACATGCAGAGTTCAAGATTCATGCTACAACATAAAGAAATGAGACATATGTCATGCAAAACAATAACTAACAAGCAACATATTATAGATACGAATTTCATAGATAATTGTCACATACCCACTACCTCAATCAAATTTTTCTGGTCTTCTGTTGAATCAGAGCCCCCGAATTACCTACGGAGGCCTAGCGCAAGCTAGCTCTTTCTCTCTCCTCGTTCCCATGGGGTCGCGGGTCATGGTCATAGTTCAAATAATCGCGGTGCCTCTTTGTATTTCGTGCCTCGACGCTACAGGGGTGTTGAATCGTTCGACTCTGCAACTGCTGAACCCCGACAGGGCTAGTGTCCGGCCAATAGGGACGAATCCCAACAGGGTTAGAGAACAACCAATGAGAGCAGGCCCCATTTCACAGTTAAGTAGAGTATAGGTGGTAGAGGGAGAATGCGACACGGTAGTCAACAGGAAAGGAGGGGGCCCCATTTCACACGCCACACTATTCCGGACCCCCCCCTCCCCCCCATTAAAGGCCGAATGGCAAGGGGGGTCCAGAATTCACCTGAGCACCGTTGATCAAGGTGAATTAATCTCAATCGTTCGAGAGTCGCACATCCGATTCCGGACCCCCCCCCCCCCAACCGCTAAAGGCATAACAACAAGGGGGATCCGGAATGAAACCTTAGCCGTAGATCTGGGCGGGTGGACTCTGGCCGTCCAGATATGCTCGTTACTTACCTTAATGCGCATTCACACCCCGGCTTAAAGCCGACATCTCTTCCTCACATCTAACGGTCGTCACAGACCCTGAGATCCTCCGAAAGAATCTTGTCCATTCATCGGGTTTATCATCACGAGAGTCCGAACTCTCGATCACGGGACTCTTGAATTCTTGATCCCTGGTTTCCCGATGCACTTAATCTCTCGACACATAACCTCCGTAAATTGGGCGGTCCAGATCTATCCCAGGATTTCCACCATGGAAAGTCTCGATCTCGCGTCACCAGGACTCCCGATCCTGCGATTCCTGATTCCCTGAAATGGGTAATCTCATGACACGTGACCTCCGTCAATCGGACAGTTCAGATATAACCTGGGGTTTTCACCACAGAAAATCCCGAGACCTCATCATCAAGATTCCCGATTCCACGATTCCTAATTTCCCGAAATGGGTAATCTTACGACACATGGCCTCCATCATTCGGATGACTCAGATCTATTCCAGGGTTTTCACCATGGAAAATCCCAAACTCTCGTCATCAGGATTCTCGATTCATCGATTCCTGATTTCCCGAAATGGGTAATCTTACGACACATGGCCTCCGTCATTCGGACGGATCAGAGCTATTCCGGGGTTTTCACCATGAAAAATCCTGAACTCTCGTTATCAGGATTCTCGATTTCGCAATTCCCGATTTCCCGAAATGGGTAATCTTACGACACGTGGCCTCCGTCATTCAGATGACTCAGAGCTATTCCGAGGTTTTCACCCCTATACACTAGGGTCTTTAACCCTCGGGTAACTCCTGACAGATCCAATGGCTGTCGGGTTTTTCCAGACGAGATCTGATGGCTCAGATTGGTTCCTACCCGTGCATTCTTCCACAACTCCTTGGACGTGGAAAAATCAACGGTCCAGATACTCCCATGGACCTTGGAGATCTACGGTCCTGAATTCTTCGTTGTCCACGAAGACACAGAAAATAAAGGGGTAAGGAATTTAACACCCTACTCACTCCTACTAATCTAACGATCATGCGTGACCACAGGTTTCCCGATGGAATCTCATCCGTCGATTAATACCTATCAGGGTTAAGGCACTTAACACCCCATCTTCTTCTTTCGATCTGACGGTCATGAGTGACCACAGATCTCCCGACGGAATCTCATCCGTCGATTCGATACTTCATCCTTATGCTGCCATCTCGGGTTTTCAAGAGGATCATTCCTTCTCATGCAAGGTTACTAAGGCCTTGCGCCTTCACATTCGCTTTCCCAGTTCTTGATGGGCTTTTCACGGAGGGTATCTCTATGGGGAGTTTCTTACCCGGGGTACTATCTGAGGCATATAAGGGTACCTTTCTCCCACGAATTAGACATGCGGTCTGAATTAGGTCAGTAAGCATATAAATAGCGATTTATGAAGACATAAGCCATACGTATTCTTTCCATTATAAACATGCATCTACCAATATTGATCGAAAACACCATACATACATTATTACAATGAAATCATTCACAGTTTCACAGCTTATGGGCATAATTATCAGAATAAACATATATATTTCAAGATGCCAGAGGCAAAACACTTATCAAAAATAACACCAGGGGTTAAGAAACTGCTGAGAGGGGTGCTCGTTTCCACCCAACCGTAGGCTCAGCGACTCCCAGCGGATTTACCACTAGCCACCCCCGAGCTGAGACCACGATGCTGTGAGACTGCGTCTCTGTTTTCCAGTGACCAGGAGTGAAGGTTACTCTCCTTCCTCTCTGCTATCACTCACTCTGCGTATTTCCAGAGTTCTCTTCCTCCCCTCGCATCTGCCCCCAATCGCTTCTACCCCACGCCTTATCCTCTTGCGAGGTTGTGTGTGGCACGATTTCCCTCGCACTGGTCAGTCATGAGGGCTCTATGGATGGGCGGTTCACCTCCCCATCCCTCAATAATTCCTGAGGAGCCATCAACCTGCCAGCCTGTGAGACATTTAATTCGGGGCCAGCGAGCCACTTTTGGTTCTCTGGGCCAGTGAAGTCCAAATACGGTATTAATTCTCGGTGGAAGTTAACGCCACCTTTCCAGGTGCCTTCCACTGCCATCATGGTCTCTTTTTCTGCACATCCCCTCTCAGCAGTCCTGCAATATAAATTCATAATGTTATTCACATTCATTGACCTTTTCCATAAGGTCCATTCACATCACATATTCACATTCATGATTTTTCCATGGTTCTGGCTAGTCGAATTATTTTTACAAACTGGGGGAAATAGGGTGTTACAATAATTAAATACATAGCAGAATAAATACACAGGTAAATAAAACCATGACAAAGAGAACTTATCTTTATTGAAACAAATCACCAACTGGATATAGAAAAAGGATGTTCCACCCAACCTTAGACATTATTTTTCCAAGTCTCAACAATAATGTCACCCCCGAGCCAGGGCTATGAATCCACAAGTATGGTTCCAGAGTGTCACTCAGCTTCCCAAACCAGTCAACACTCAAGCTCTCATAGGAGTTTCAACACACACAACAATCCAAAGTACACCAACTCTCTTCTACCCAGCCTGCACAACCCAAGAGAATGGACCCCCTTCTCTGCCACACAGTTCCTCAGGTTGTCCACCTCCTTCCAAGGATCCAGTGCATCTGGACAAGAATATCCATGTTGTGACTCTCATGATTTGTAGATGTGGGAAAAACTTAATGCATGATTGTGCATCTCAGACATGAAGGCATTAATACATGGTTGGAATACAACAACAATCATTAAATCCAACAAAACCATGGCTCCTCTCCAACATATTATTTTTTCTTCCCAATCCAAAAAAACGAATGAGGAATGACGAGTGGGTGAAAGAATGAATGGAGAGAGAACATATTGAAATATGTGAACAATGAAAAATGAGTTATTGAGTGAAGAAGAACCCCAAAATAGACCACAAGATGGGTTTATATATTTACTTGAAAATCGACAACCACATGGCCTTCCCCAAGAAGCTCATGTAACCACTCTTCTCCATTAAAACCATTACAGATAAATAAAATATAAAACAAATAATTAGCCCCTCAAGCCCCCTCTCTTGTGGAATCATACCCCCCTATAACTCTTTTCCTTGTCCATCTAGTATCCAATGGTGTATTTATTATTAATAATGATAAAAAAATTACATTTCGTAGGCACATTGGCCTCTTTTAATTGTTTGGGCACTCTGGCCTTTCATAAATTAACAAAATACATTATTTAATACGGGGCTCAAAACTGGGGCATTACAATTGATCATGGTCATTTATCGGTGAGTGGGGAAAGTGTTTCCAGCCATAGATATGGGTGGGTTCCACCGGGGATGAGGCCAAGGGGGAGGTTGAGTCATGTTGAAAAGGATGACATCAACCATTTATTACGCAGTGGACATGTGGTAGCTCGTAATTTGTAGAAAGGACACCTGGGAACCCTATTGGTGTTAAACCCTTGGGACAAGTTGATCCAAATTTTATGAGCAGAATGAAATGACTACAAATTATTAACAGTTTCTTAACACAGAATAAGAGAGATACAATAAAACTAGTTTTCTATTCAATAAGGAAATAAGATGAAACTGTAAAATGCAGCAGAAAACAAGCTTGTTGGAATGGTGGTGGCTTATCTCTAAGGAGAGATGTGACAGTTGTGATCATTCACAAGAATATAATTACAATGAGGCTCTAAAGGTCATTTTACAATAAACAGGAGTTTCAAAAACCCTAGACATCCAAAAACCTAACCCTAGGAGATGAAGTGCCAAAAGTCGTGTGGGCCCCGTTTGGGTAAGTCAGTACATCAACTTCCCGAGGTCGTAACTTTTGCATACGATATTCGTTTTAGGCATACGATATCTCGTTGGAAATATCTATCTGAGGACTACAATACCAAAAATTTCATGAAGATATATTTTGATTGTAACATACCCCAAAAAATGTCATTTAGGGCCTCAAAACGGCTCTGGAAGTTCAGGACCTGAAAAACTGCTAAAAATAGTAAATTACGAAAATTGCCAGAAAGATGTTTTGAGCCAGCTGGAAAAGGTGGGTGGTCACCGATATCCACTTGGATCATTATTCCCTTCTTAGGAAGCAATGATCTCCATTACATTGAGTTCCCCCATCAGATGAGGAAATTGTTGTTGAATTTGGCCCCGAGTGAGCCACTTGCCTTGGTGCAGGAGCTGCCCTCCTTTGATGACTCAATCAAGATGGATCCTTTGTTGTCGAGTTCCCTTGATATGCATGTCCACAATATGATCACTGGATTCCTATTGTATGAAGTCGGGGTTGAGCTCTGTTGGTGTCATCTGTTCTTCTACGTCTGAGGTGCCCAATAATGGTGGGAAATAAGGCCGAAGGAGGTCCACGTTGAACACTGGGTGAAGGCCAAGGAAAGGATGAATGTTGAGCTCAAAATCATTATCCCCCATAGCCTTGGTGATGGTGTATGGCCCATAATGTAGTGGGTGAATATTTCGATGGGGTACGGTAAGGCGTTCTTTCTGCAAGTGAAACCAAACTTTGTCACCCACCTGAAACTTATGTGGCACCCGATGTTGATCATGGCGCTGCTTGTACTTATCATTGGAATTTTGTAGGATATCATGAACCTGTTGGAGGATGTGCTGGATCCGCTCAATGAACTAGGTGGATTTTTCATCTTCAGTTGGAGAAGGAGATGATTCGGCTGAGGTGACTACAAGGGGAAGTGAAACATCTATGGGACCCAATGGTTGGAATCCCAACCCCATATGAAATGGGCTGTGGTCGATTGATCTATGTAGGGATCAATTGTAGCTATGATGGACATAGGGACGACTCTCATCCCATGTGTGAGGGTTCTTGGAATTATACATGCACAGGATATGTAGGATCATTCGATTTACGACCTCGGTTTGGCCATCTGTTTGGGGGTGGAAGGTCGTGAATTTGGTGATCTTGGTGTCCAATAGTGACTAGAGGCTCGACCAGAATGTGTTGAGAAATCGAATGTCCCGATCTAAGACAATGGTTTGTGGGATCCCAAAATGTACCCAAATTCATTCAAAGAAGAGATTGGCTATGGATTCTGTTGTGATGTTCTTCTTGCAGGCAACCATAATCGCCATCTTAGAAAAGCGATCAACAACCAAAAAAACACAGTCATTTCCCTACTTGGTGGATGGGAGGCCCGGCATGTACTCCATTAAGATGGATTCCCATGGCCTATCATGAGTAGGAAGAGGGGTCTAGAGGCCTTGTTTCTTAGTGGCCGGTTTGGAAATAGCACAGCCAGTGCAGGACCTGATATACTTATTGACCTCCTATCAAAGTTTTGGTAAGTAGAAATGTTTTTGTAGCATCGCCACTGTATTTTCAACGTCGAAGTGTCCTGCCACTTGAATGTAGTGGGATTCCCATATCATCTTCCCTCACTCACTTGATGGAACACAGATATGCCCCAAACCACACAACAACCCATCCTGAAGATGGAAATTATTGACAATTGCGTTTGCACCCAACATTTTGTAGTTGGTGGCATAGTCTGGGTCTGTCTCATAGAGTTGGGGCCATCCAAAAGTCTCATGGCTGCAAGAGTCTAGCACTGTGGTGAGTACCGTGACTGGTGGTCTACTGAGGCAATCATCGACACGGTTGGTGCTTCCTGTTTTATACTTGATGTTGAGGTGAAATTTTTGTAAGTATGTGGACCACTTTTGATGGCTGTCATTCTTTAATTTTCTTTGTGTCTGCATGAACTGCAATGGCTTATGATCAGTGTGGATGACTGTCTCCCTCCCAAGAATGTAATGTCTCCATTGGAGGTAGGCTTGCACAATGGAGTAAATTTCTTTGTCATAAGTAGGGTACTTATGAAAAAAATCTGATAGTGTCTCACTATGATAGGCCACGGGGTGGCCATGCTGAGTGAGAACGACACCCACAACATAGTCTGAAGCATATATCTCGATCTCAAAGGGATGTTACAGGTTTGGTAGTGAATGTACTGGGGCTAAGCACAAACGTTGATTCAAATCATCGAATGCTTGTTGTTGGGACCGGCCCCACACAAATTTTTCCTTACCACCACCCCTGGTTATTTGGTTGAGGGTCCATGCAATATGGGAGAATCCCAACACAAACCTGTGGTAGAAATTAGCAAGGCCCAAGAAGCTCCAAATCTCAGTGAGTGTGGTTGCAGCTAGCCAGTCACGGATGACTTGGATATTGGTTGGATCCACTTGTACGCCATGCTAATCAACAATGTAGCCCAAGTAATGGACCCTGTCCATGCCGAAGGATCATTTTTCCAAGTTGGCATATAGCTTTTGCTCCCTGTTGGGCCCTTCATTTTTGGGATAAGGAATCACACAAGTTTTGAATGAGCATGAGTTGCACAAGATCCAAAAGAAGCTGGACAACAGAGCAAGAAAGAGAAACATAAATCAGTTGCCAAAGATAGTGCAACGTTAGCTAAGAAACAAACGGTTGCAACAGAACAAGGAAGTGTGAAAGATGAGAAGGAAGACACAACCCAACTTATATATAGTGATGAACATAATTGTAAAAGGGTTGATTATTGATTGTTATTGTTGTTACCTAGTCGGACTAGTTGTTGATGATTGTTGCAAGTCAAGTAAATTCAAGTCTTGAGTCTGTAATGAATTTGATCTGTCAGTTTGAGAATTGGAGCTCTGCGACATGAGTCCAGAGTCAAGAGTCTGTGAAGCGCACTATTATGTAATTCTGACTCTGTAATCAAAGAAAGATTTTGAAGATAATATGAAGGACCTAAATTTTCAAATATGATGTGTCTCTATGTGTTTACTTATGAATTATAGTATTTCCTTATGGCTTATGAGTTCTATTTAATGGTTCTACATTTAAATTCTTGCTCGCAGTGTAAGTAGGTTCGATTCTTGCACATGTATGTTTCAGATCTATTCATGTCTCTTGTGTAAGATCAAGAATGAGTCCTGAAGGCTCTATGGATCCTCTTAAGTCTTTTCCCTACCCTTCCCTATCTATCTGTCTTAGCAATTCTTCAGGTGAGACTTCTTCTCTTCGAAGGAGATGAAAATGACAGGGCTCTAGACTACATGGTACCTTTTGTTGGTAACCTGAGAAGGACCCTGGTCTGATCAAACTTGGGCCAACAAAATGGTTTTGTTGTCGGGACCTACATTAAAAGGGAACCTGTATGGAGAATGCTTTCGTCAATCCATATATATGGTATTGATCAATGGTGGGAAAGAAACTGTGATGCCTTCATATGGAAAGAAGTGGAATTGAGGAGCAAATCAGTGTAAAACACTTGCAAAGCAATATTTTACTCAGAAAGATCGAGCGATCAGTACGAGATTTTATGGGTTAAATTCCTGGAATAATTTTTCCACTAGAAAAAGAGGCTCCAAGAAGCTCCAAAGTTCCATGGATGAGCCAAGAGGATCTGTGCGTGGGACACTAAAATTTAGCATCACTTCAAAGGATGGATTGTCCAGTCATGCAAGCAATTGATTTTTGGGTCAACACCACATTAGAAGGATATATCATTGAATTTGTAGCTGAGAACCACCGATATTTCTCATGAGCAGAGGAAGCTTTCAAGAAAGACACAAGGGGAATACTGTTGAGAGAATTCCCCTTGTGGATTAAGGTCTTATTGATGGAGGAGGGGATGTTGAATATGTCCTCGACTGAGATGGCTGAATAAACAACCTCACTTGGGGTAGGGTGAGGAGGGGAGAGATTTATGGCATGAGAGAGGGGAGGGGTTCTTTGACAAATGGGGGGAAGACAACAAGAAATGGAATCAAGAGATGGGCGAGCCTTGAAGAGAGTCACAATAGTTGAGAAGTGGTGGTGTGGCAAGATCAAGAAAGAAACAAGATAGTTCGAGAAGTTGAGGAAAGAAGGAGGATCATGAGAATTAGAGGAAAGACAGATGGAAGAGATGCATAAGATGAGAATACAAGAACGACTGGGTAGTCAAATATTAAACAAGAGAGAAGTGCAGAGAGAAAGAATTCCCTAGGAGGTAGGACAAGAAGGATAAGATGAAAGCATAAGAGAGGAATAAGCCAACATGAATCTTGGAGAAGAAAGAGAAGATCCAGCCCTGATAATAGGAGAAATCGAGAATCCGACCAAAGAGATCGTCCCAATGGAAGAAAATGAGACCCCCAGATCAAAGAAAACCACCCCGAAGCTAGTGGCACCAACCTCGAATCACCCATACCCCAAGTGTCTTCTATACAAGCAGTAAGTCTGATACTACCCTCTCATGCTAGTTATATTCCAGTACAATTAATTAGTCAGTCACAACTAGGAAGTGGGAGTATAGGGAGGATATTGGGATCCCTTGGTAGATCTCAAGCAGGACCATTAGGGTTCATATTGATAGGAACAACAATATCAGCAATGGCTAGCCATACAGGAGGTTCGATTTCTCGATACCCAGAATGTTTGGGTAAGGGAGATGAAGACTTTGAGCAACACTGGTTCTTGTGTGAAGCAATCTGGAGATCTAGAGGGACTCTGGATGCGAATAAGTTGGTCAAGTTCCAGACTACCTTGAGAGGTCGCGCTCTCAAGTGGTGCATGAAGAGTATCGAGCCAGGAGTGCCAGGAACGCAAGGTCAAGAATTCACACTTGGATACGTATGAACAAGGTTCATAGAAGAGTTCAAATTACCCCAGTCAGAACAACAAGCTCTGTCTGAGTTACACGAGATCCAACAGCGGGAAGGTGAATCAGCTTGGGAATACAACTAGAATTTTAAATATGCCATAGAAAGGTTGGCACATCCAATCCATGAATAACATCAAAGGGAGTGGTACATTTTGGGGTTGCTTCCTCTGACTTGGATCCCACTAATGCAACATTGGATAACTACATTAATAGACGCCTTGGAACAATCAATTAATATTGAAGCCATGGCGGGATACCCTAGGAGCCTGAGAATGACCAGACCCCCAACAGATGTGAATATTTCTCTTCTACAAGGGCATATATTAGCACTTATAGAAAAGATTCAAGAGTTGACGATACCCAGACCAGGATGACCACAGGTTTTGTGCACCAGTTGTTATACGGAAGGTGATCTGGAAAATGAATGTATGCGAATAAGGGGAATGGGACCTCATCAGAATTCGATGGTACCCCCATCATGACCCACTGGAGGAGTTGCGCAAGTGTCAACGAGCTTACCATTCCACAACCCCACCCTGTATCATGCTTTCCCAGGAGGCCAACCATCACCAACAACCGAGTATTGTGAAATCTGCCAAATCCATGGCCATGGGCCAAGACAGTGCCCCATCATGCATAAATATTTGACAGTACAAAACACAATACATTTTGAGTTCTATGTGTCTACCACACACACTACCAATCAATGTAGAGATTTGGATGCACTTGTAGACAGGTTAGAACAAACAACATTCAAGGTGAATGAAAACCCTCAGGGACCAGGAAGAGTTCAAGGAGGTGGAGTCGAAGGAGACTTCAGAGAAGGAATAACTAGGGGAAGAGGGCCAAGAAAATGCTATAACTGTGATGAGAAAGGTCACTTGGCTAGAGACTTTCCTCATCCAAGGCAGCCATGGTGCTCTCACTGCAGAACCAACGGGCACGCAACTGAAGACTACCCAGATTTAATTGCAAAATGGGAGGATAGAGTATGACAAAGAGGAACTAACCTTATCAGTTCATAAATCAATAGGTTTTCTAAGTGAAAATTTCCCAACCTTAATATCATTAATCGAGGAGGAGCGAGGATAGGAGTTGATGCTGATACTCTACCTCAAATCCAGAAAGAAGCACCTAAAGAAGACAGGTATGACCCTCTAAAACAAAAGTTATTCTTTAAAGAAGCCATAGAAGTATGTTAGAATGTTCCTAGCCCTGAGATGCAAGAGAAACCCTCACAACCTATTGTTTATCCCAAGATGGCCCAAGTTCCTGCTTCACCCGCTGCACCCAGAAACCCTATAGCCATGCTAAGACAACCTGAGAAACCTCAAAATGTAGTTGACCTTTGGTTTCAGTTATTCTCTGACATTATGGAGAATGATCAACTAACAAAAAAGTTGTGCAATGCGCTATACCTAGTTTTAGGAAACGAAGAACCCCTGGAGGCAAGAATAAGGGATAATATTCCTAAGAAGAGTACTCAGAGAGTGCAAGAAAGAAAAGTACGAACCATAAAATAATTTAGAATAATATCCCAGTTATATGAATTTGAGATTAAGGATGTCATGCTTGACCTAGGGTCCGATGTGAACATTCTTCTTAAGAAGACCTGGGAAGCCTTAGGAAAACATAGGCTGACATATTCCCCAATTTAGTTAAGAATGGAAAACCAGTATTGTATCTTGCCTATGGGAAGACTGGAGAATGTGGAAATAGATGTTGCAAGAGTAAAGACAGTGGCTGACTTTGAAGTCAATGAGATAATGGGAGATAAGGACCCTTACTCAGCACTACTTGGCATCTATTGGGCCTATGAAAATTATGTAGTAATCAACTTGAAGAAAGACACCATGACCTTTGAGGCTGAGGGAATCAAGGTAGTTTAACCCTTGGGTCAATATGTAGGAACTAGGTATACAAAACCAACAGACAATAATATAGAGGGAGAAGACTTGGACCAATTGTACACTGTAATAGCTAGGACAACAAATGATTATATAAACCCCAATGTTGATGGATCATTATTTTGGAGAAGCATACAGTCAACAGATGAAGATTCAGAATTGGACTTTGAAAGTTGGCAACAAGGTTCATATGAAATATTCTCAAGAATATGTGCAACCGTCAGAGAGACCAGATGGGTTGGGACCGAAGTTAGAGAACACCCAGTATACGATGGCACCTCAGATATAGACATTTTTATGCACAACATGGAAGAAAATGTAAGAGAATATCAAATAATATTGGTACTAGATGTAGCTTTTCAGAACACCCCCGCTAGATGGTGGTCTAATCATAAAGCCGTACTCAGAACTTGCGATGAGGTGAAGCAATCTATCAAGTACAGGTTCCAGAATAAGGAGCAGCTGGAATTAGAGATGTAGATGGATCTCCAAGTTGTGCAACTGTTCAGCGAAGAATCAGATCCTAGGATACATCTTGAACAGTGCGTGACACAATGGCAAGATGTGGGGATACCCGCTCACTTCTAGGTCCAGGTATTTCCCCACTCTCTAGGTCCAATCCTGAAAGTTTGGGTCATACATGAGGAAACCAGAAGATAGACCAGCGATTGGCAAACAATGGCAGTTCAATTTTGCAAGGACTTCTCATTTAGAAGTAAGTACCCTGAGCTTGAAGTAGTCCTGCAAAAGGTTAAAGAAATTATTTTTACAGACAGTTGTAATCAGAAATCAAACTTAGAGGTATGTCCCAAACATAACCAAGAACTTCGGACTAATATCCACTTGCCCTCAACTGAGAAACCTATAGAATTCTATCAGATTAGCAAATATTCATAAGGCCTAGATGACTTAGAATAATTGATAAACCTAGCCATCAAAGAGACAGAGGGGAGTAGAGAAATTCAAAACACCATACCTAGCCAAACAGATAGTTCCTACAATCACCCATTAAAATTGTGGAAAATTAACATAGGGACCGCAGAGAAACCCAAGATAGCTATGGTAGGAGATTACTTGGATGAGAAAAATAGTCAAGAAATACAGAGTTTGCTATAGGAATATGAGGATTTGTTCCCCGAGACATTTTCAGAGTGAAAGGGAATTAAAGGAGTCATGGGAGAAATGAAGATTGAATTGAAACCAGGATCCAAGCCTATCTGACATAGACCATACTGTCTTAACCCTAGAGTAAAATATAAGGCTAAGAAGGAGATAGATAAGATGTTGGAAGAAGGGCTCATTTTTGCAGTAGAGGAATCAGAGTGAGTTAGCCCAATAGTTATTCAAAGAAAGAAAGGCACAGAGGATATTAGAGGCTGTGTAGACTACAAAAGTCTCAACTCTGCCTGTGTGCATGACCCTTTCCCAACAACCTTTACAAATGAGGTTCTAGAACAGGTTGCAGGGAAGGAAGCATACTCATTCACAGACGAATTTTCAGGATACCACCAAGTCAGGATCACTGAAGAGGACAAAAAGAAAACCACTTTCATAACAGAATGGGGATCCTTCGCATACAATGTGATGCCTTTTGACTTAAATAACGCTCTTGCATTTTTCTCAAGGATTGTGATAGAATCTTTTAGAGAGTTCATTCACAAATTTATAGAAGTCTATATGGATGGTTGGACAATATATAGCCTTCTCAAGGAACATGTAGCATTGTTGCGGCTAATGTTTGACAGATGCAAAGAGTTGCAGATCTCATTGAATCTCAGAAAGTGTATCTTCTGTGTACCACATGGGAATTTGTTGGGCCACGTATTCTGCCAAGAAGGAGTATTGGTAGACCCAGCCAAAGTTGTGTTCATTGTGAATATGCCACCACCTACGAGTGATAAACAGTTGCGCTCCACACTGGGACACATAGGTTACTATCGCAGGTTTATTTGAAGATATGCCAACATTATTGCACCTATGGAAAACCTACTGAAAAAGGATGAAACATTCTAATGGACTCCAGAATGTGATAAAGCATTCACGATACTTAAGGAGAAGATCAACACGACACCAATTTTGATATTCCCAAACTAGGAGAATGAATTTCACATCCATGTAGATGCTTCAGGAATTGCCTTGGGAGCTATCTTCACACAACCTGGAGATGGAGATATGGATCATCCTATCTAATTTGTGTGTCATAAGTTGTCGAAAGAAGAATGCAACTACACAACGACAGATAGGGAGGGTTTGGCCATAATTTATTCTTTGCATAAATTTAGATATTATTTGTTAGGGTCTCATTTCAAATTCTTTACTAATCATTCTGCATTGAAATATCTAGTTAACAAACCTGTGTTGGAAGGGATAATTTGTAGATGGTTGTTGTTATTTCAGGAATTTTCTTTTGAAGTTATCATCAAGCCGGGAAGATACAAGGTAGGACATGATCACCTATGCAGGTTAGAGTTAGGGGAAAGTGGCAGAGCAGTAGATGATCAGCTCCCAAATGCTCACTTGTTCAGGATTGAGGTCATACCAGAGTACCTGGAGTACATAACAGTCTTCCTAAGTACAGGGGACTATCCATAAACATATATCGCAACCCAGAAATGCCACATGGTTGTTAGAGAAACAGATTATTAGTTGATCACTAGACAATTGTATAAACCTAGACTAGAAAACATCCCCAGACGATGTGTCCTGGATCATTAAAGGAAGGATATACTCTAGGAATGCCATAGTGGAGTTGCAGGAGGCCACGTAGGAGGAAAGGCCATGGCATAGAAATTTCTCCAGGAAGGAATTTGGTGGGAAACACTCTTCAAGGATGCAAAATTATACTCTAGATCATGTGATGTTTTTCAACGAGTGGGTAAGTCATCACGCCGAGATGAAATACCATTACAACTAGTTAGATCTCTACAAGCATTCAAGAAATGGACAATTGACTTCATCGTACCAATCAACCCCACATCCAAACATTCAAAGGCTAGCTACATCATTACCACAATCGACTACCTCACCTGTTGGGAAGAAGCAGTAGCTGTACAGGACTGTTCGATAGATACTGCTTCCAAATTCATTTTTGAGAACAACATTACTAGGTTTGTATGTCCCAGGAGCCTAACCAACGATCAAGGAGCTCATTTCATTAGCAACACTATAGCAACACTTACAGCTGAATTTATGATTCAACATCAGAAGAGAAGTCCATACCACCCAGAGGCTAATGGAAAAGTCAAAGCCTTCAACAAAATTATGGAAATAGGGTTAACAAAGGCCTGTTGCACAAATTAGGAGGACTGGGACGATAGGGTTCCAACTGTACTATGGGCTTATAGAACAACCACAAAGAAAATCCATAGGTACACACTGTTCCAACTAGTTTATGGGAGAGAAGCAGGTGTGCCTGCATAATTCATCACTCCAAGTTTGTATATTGCACAAATCACACATATGACAGAGGAGGAATCAGTGGCAGAAAGGCTTATGGAATTACAAGAAATCGAGGAAACCAGATTTCTAGCAGACTTCCATTAGTCGATTGAAAAAGCAAGACAAAAAACTTGGCATGAAAACTGGTTGGTATCGTTCATAATTGTGGAGATCTGACCCTCAGGAGCAGTCAGACTCGCATGAATGGATGGTGTGTTGTGGCCAGAATGGGTGAATGGTGCTCGCCTAAAGCCCTACCTATCTCAAAATTGAGAAAGAGGGACTATCGCTCTAGTTCGAAGGAGCTTGTACAATCATTAGATTTGCATTTTTTGAAATTTTGTAAATTCAGTTAATAGAGTCCATGTGCACAATATCGCGCCATGACACATAGTTCATTTTTTTTAAGTGTTGTTTGATACAAAACTAATGACTCGGCAGTGTAGGATCCAAATCATAAGAGAATCCATTAATGACAGTCATTAATATGATGGGGACAACCTTTGTGGTCAGAGGGATGATGAATCCGAATACGATCTGAGTCCATGTGCCACATGAACCCAGTCTAGTCACAACCTTTATTTCCATTTTGGTACCCCGTCTGAGGTCAGTTAAGACATAAAGTCTCATTATGAAAATATGCCATCGAAGTCTGCATTGGGATACCCACCCATCAAACAATAAGGTCTGAAATTGTCCACGTCCCTATTCCACTCACGCAGATAAGTAAATGGCAGAATCAACCAATAGGATTTACCCTGTTAAATTGTCCCGTCGGACAACTCAGATCTAGTTGCGTCCATATGGTCATCATGAATACAAGTTACAACTAAACTTGCCCATTAAGCCAAGTATAAGGCCCTGAGAAAAATCTCAAGAATGCATCATTTCCAAAAGAACATAGCCATTTCCAAATTCATTAGAGAAAACCAACCTATCTCATTGTGAAATCTGCAATCATAACCCTAGTCTCTAGTTTCCATAGAAGTGTGAATGCCGAGAGACACAACAAGACAAAGTGTTATGTCTAAAGAAGCAGTTTCAGATGATCACTATGACCCATGAGTCAAGATCGTAGGCGATCTCAAAGGAAAGGTGGAGAATGTCAAGCTCCTCAATCTTGAACTCACAGATTCAGTCTTGTTCCCTCAGATGCTCACAACAAACCATAATCAACAACCAAGCAGAGCACGATATCTTCACGTGAACAAATGGAGTGGGTTCTCCAAGACCCTCAGCAATGCACATAACAAAGGTTCTAACTCTTTTTCCCACAACTCTAAGGTTGAGGATCGCACCAGGACCACCAATAGAGAAGGAGGTAGAGACCCACTCAGAGCACTAAATGGCCAGTGGAATTCCACTACATATGAGAGAACCCAAAGACGCAGCTCCATCATCCGCTGATCTAGTATAGTCACCAGAAAAACACTTATTTGGACTGATCAGAGCATCAACTGATCAATTAGAGAAAAGGCTATAGGAGGCTGAGAGATCCATTGAGGTTGCAAGGAAGGAATATTTTTTCGCTAAAACATGCAGGATGCAGGAAGCGCATGAAAAAATCTAAGTTCAGCACAAACTGGAAAGAGTGCAGGAAATACTTGTCGAATATTGCCTGGAGATTCGGAAGCTTGTGCCCGAACTACCTAAAGCTAGTGATGCAAATGAGCCAGAGTACCATATTGAGCTGCTACAAGGAGCATCTGCACAAATTGCCACTCGCACTAAGCATCTGGAAGAACAACTACGACAGACTCAGCAAGAAGCATAAAAACAACCTCAACAACTACAAGAGCAGATTCAAAAGATAGTACTACAAGGTAACAATGCTCGAGCAACACTTCACAAGCACACAACAAAATGCACAAAAATATTCAGGGAAGTCCATGACTAGATGGGCATCATTGCTCGATGAAACCAAGTCTTGGAGGAGGTGCACACACATATCCAAGTGTTGAACGAAGAAGTTGCGGCCACAATGGACCCTATGGAGCAACAACAAAATTTTGACCAAATCCAATAGGCCGACAATGAACTGAACACACTCTTTGAGGCACAATTTGTAGCAAAGAAAGAGTTGCATGACTTTCGACCTATAATTCAGATAGCTTACATGAAAATGCATCAATTTGATGAAACAACAGATTTCGAGTGGAAATTGTTGGTCGCAGCCAAGCCAAAGGAGTATAGCAAAGAGGCGACCCAACATTTTGTTGTCGAGGCATCACTCCTTCCCAGGAAGTGGTAGGACAAAGTTGGAAACTTTCAAGGAGTGAAACAACGAGCCTTGTAGTTGGTACCAGAGTTGGGCCCTTTGTTTGAAGAGGTAAAAGAAGATAAATCACAAACAAAAGAGCCCAAGGAAGAATAAAAGAAGGACAAGGGAAAACAACAGATGCTCCTAGAAGATGTGAAAGAACCAAGAACTTGAATCGAGGGCGAGTCAAGGATTGTGGTCAGATCCAGTTGGGCCCTTCGTTTTTGGTATAAGGAATCACACAAGTTTTGACTGAGAACAAGTTGTGCAAGCTCCAGAAGAAGTTGGACAACAGAGAAAGAAATAGCAACAGAAATTAGTTGTGAAAGATAGTGCAACACCAGTTAAGAAACAAACAGATGCAACAGAACAAGGAAGCATGCAAGCCGAGAAGGAAGACACAACCCAACTTATATATAGTGATTAACATAATTGTAAAAAGGTTGATTAGTCATTGTTATTGTTGTTACCCAGTCGGACTAGTTGTTGATGATTGTTGCAAGTCGAGTAAAGTCAAGTCTTGAGTCTGTAGTGAATTTGATCTATCAGTTGAGAATTGGAGCTTTGCGATAGGAGTCCAGAGTCAAGAGTTTATGAAGCGCACTACTATGTAATTTTGAGTCTGTAATCAGAGAAATATTCTGAAGATAATATGAAGAAGGACCTAAATTTTCAAATATGGTGTGTGTTTGCGTGTTTACTTATGCATTACAGTATTTCCTTATGGATTATGAGTTCTATTTGATGGTTCTACATTTAAATGCTTGCTCACAATGTAAGTAGGTTTGATTCTTGCACATGTATGTTTCAGATCTGTTCATGTCTCTTGCACAAGATCGAGAATGAGTCTTGAAGGCTCTATGGATCCTCTTAAGTATGTTCCCTACCCTTTCCTATCTATCTATCTCAGCAGCACTTTGGGTGAGACTTATTCTCTTCGGAGGTGATGAAAATGCCATCGCTCTAGACTACATGGTACCTTTTTTTGGTAACCTTAGAAGGACCCTGGTCTGATCAAACTTGCGCTAACACTGCCATAGGGTGTGCAGAACCTGTTGAATATGATGCAAGTGTTCTTCCCAAGACTTACTATAAATGAGATTGTCATTCAGATACACCACTAAAAAAGTATTGGTGAATGGTCGCAAGATATCATCCATCGTCCTCATAAAAGTGGCTAGAGAATTTGTTAAAACAAAGGGCATGACCAGCCATTCAAAAAGGCCTTCCTTTGACTTCAATGCAGTCTTCCATACATCTGTCTATTCTATTAGGACCTGGTGGTATCCAAACTTCAGATCAATCTTACTGAAGTATTTGTCCCCCATGAGTTGATCAAAGAGGTCGTCGATTAAGGGAATTGGATATCGGTTTATGACTGTGATTTTATTCAGGGCCTGGTAATCAATCCAGAGTCGCCAGGTTCCATATTTCTTTTGTACCAGCACGATTGGGCTCCCGCAAGGTGATGAGCTAGGATGGATGTGCCCCTTATGGATCATTTCTTGGATCTATTGCTTGATCTCCTCATTCTCTAACATAGAGTGGTGATAGACTATCCCATTGGGAAGCGGTGTGTCAGGGGTCAGATTGATGGTGTGCTTGACCTGAGAGTGCAAAGGTACCTTGGTAGGTGAGGAGAAGATATCCGAGTATTCTTCGATGACCTTATCTACTTTATTCTGCTGTGTGGAGAGGTTGGTCATAGAGACCCTAGATGTGGCTGTGATATTTCACTCATTCCGAGAGCGAATCACAAAGAAGACAAACTTCTGTCAGACAATTGGCCTAGATTTATGGATAGCTGGTTGTTATTGATGTCAACTATTGGAGAGTGATATTGTAGTTTGATGTCAACCCTTGAAGAAAGTACGATAGTGAATTCCAGTAGTACAAAGGTTTGGGTAATGGACCCAAGTTTGTTTGATGTAAAGATGACTCATTATTGTCTTTTCATGGTTGATAATAATTACAAATGGATGGACTCCAAATTGGTCCCCTTATGGTGAAAGTCCTCACAAGAAGACGCTTTGCGGATTGAGTTATCCTAGAAGTATGGTTAGAGAACCCATGCTTATTTCTGGAATAATGAGATGAAGGTTAGTGAATTTTTTAGTGAAACTATTCTATATGGATATTTCTTGTCATTCCATTTTCGGTGGTATGTGGAACACCACATAACTCCTCACGGTTAGAGAGTTATGGCCATGCGAAGTTGGAGAACCCAGGTTTGGGTAATGGACCCAAGTTTGTTTGATGGATAATTGTATGAGTTTTGATATATTTTTAGGTAATACTATTCTATATGTATAGTACATGTCATTCCATTTCTGGTGGTATGTGGAATGCCACATAACTCCTCACAGTTTGAGAGTTATGGCCTTACGAAGTTGGAGGACCCTCTTATCTCATCTAGAAGCCCCAAAAGGTTAAAGTAGTCAAAGTGGTTTAAGAGATTTTAAAAGGTAAATAATAAAGTGAAGTGATGAGTGTACTATAATTCAAAGTGAATACAAAATATATTATTTAAATAATAAATTTAATGGATAAATTAGAAGTGGGTTAACCCTAAAATAAGGAAAGTGGGCAAGGTGACTTAGAAGATGTTTTTAAGGAAGCTACTTGGAGAGTATAAATAAGAGGAAAGACTCTCTCATTTAAGACACACTTGAGAATATTGAATACTTATAGATTTCCAAGGTAACCAAAGGATATCTTAGCTGGATTTCTGAGGGAAGGTGAAGAAAAGAAGGCCGGAATTCAAGGAAGGATAAATTCTTTTGATGATGCTTTCTAAGGTATGTTATTTACAGGCCATCTCACCATTTTCACAATAACGTTTTTTCTAGAATGATTCATACCGTGAAATTTATATTCCATTGAGGAAACATATCCAAGTATCAATGGTAAAAAAATCATCTTATGTTTCGTTGTATTTTTGGAGTTACACTACGTGTCAAATAAGGTTTGTGGCTAGTCCTGAAACTAGTCAAAAACAAGTGTTTCGGGTTAAAACGTCATAATTTCTTCATAACAGATCCAAATTCAGTAAGATCAAATGTGTTGGTTAGAATACAGTCTGTAGTATGTTGTTTAATAGTTTCTGATCAATTCAATAAATATTTCATGTGGGGCACAATCTACAATGTCACTCTCTAGAATAAGACAAAATTCAGCAAGGTATGCCATTTTTTCTATAACTCCTTTTCTGAGAGGTTCCAAGTAGTGAAACTTGGATAAATTGCATAAAACACACTAAAGGACATTGTGTATCAATTTCAGATATTTATTTATTACAGGTACAAAGTTATGATTCTTTCAATTTAGGGTTGTTGACTAATCCAAAACTAGTCATGTGAGACTAAAGAAAAGTTTGATAAAAATGATAGTCTCTTGTTGTTTAAAGGTAAGGAAGGTTTGCAGGTATGTGATCATATACACCAAGTCTATTACAGAGTTACAAATCAGATTTTGATGATGAAATTGATGAGGGATTTTGGTTGAGGTACAAGTTGGGTACATGGTTGAGACAAGTAGTTGATGAGTTGGCACATCCATGAGGTGTATAGTTGATGATGTTGGTACATATTGATGAGTCATAGTTGATGAGTAGTTGATACATGATTGGTACATGATTGGTACATAGTTGGAGGCACTTGTTAGTAGTATTTTTGACACATGGTTTATGGATGATGTAGCATACTTGTATTATTAGAAGCACATACTGATATTGGTGATTATTATGAGTTGTTGTGTTATACTTGGTTGATGCACATCTTTGACAGTTGTCTTGGTGATTAATCTTGGTGAGTAGATCTGATTTGGTTGATAAAATTGATGAGACAGGTTGTTGTGATAGGTTGTTTGGACAAGTTTTTGTGACAGGTTGTTGTGACAGGTTATTTGTACAGGTTTGGTGCATGGTTGATGCACTTGTTCATGGTACAGGTTGAGGTATAGGTTGGTGCATTGTTTATGCACTTGTTTATGGTATAGGCTGATTATAGGGTGGTTGGACGGGGCAAGGACAGGTGGTTGTAGCCAGATTCTGGTTGTAGCCTCCTTCTAGTTGTAGCTAGAGAATTGGGGAGTTGGAGCTTCCCTTAGGTTGTAGCCTGAGAAAATGGGGGGTTGGAGCCTCCTTCCAATTGCAACTGTAAAAAAAAGGAAGTTGGTGCTTCCAATGAATGTAATTCTTCAAGACATATAATAAAAATCATTCTGTGGTTTTCTCTCGATTTGTTCCACATAAAACAATGGTGTACTGTGTATGTGTGTGATTATTCATTTCTCATTGCTCATTATTGGATAATAATTCTTCATTGATATAAAACTTGGATTATTTGAAGAAAAATGATTATAATTACGCTATTATTGATTCAACCCCCCTCTCAGTAATCCAACAACTTCCCCATCTGAGAGATGACCTTCCTGCATTGCTTGGCAGGGATCAAGGAAATAGTACTAGGTGGGACTGCCTCATGTATCCTATACAATTTACTGTTCAAAATAATAATAACACTACGAGGCTTAGACTCATATACAACATGACATTTCCATAAATAAGGTTGGACAAAAAGTACATTACAAACTTAGAGAGGAGAAACATCACACAATACCTCATCTTTGAAGGGCTTGATGTCATACGACAATCGACACTATTGGCATATGTGAAGATTGTTTACTTGGAGGAGCCATCCAATGGTGTAGGGTTGTGGGTGCGACATTGTTGGCAGGGCCAACCACTTGAAAACCTCTGCTGAGATGAGGTTCTTTTGGCTACCGCTATCAATGATGAAGTGTAGCGGGGTGCCTTTTATCCACATCTGTGAATGGAAGAGGCGCTCTCCTTCTTTTGGCTTGTCTGGTTCATCAGGCTGGAGCTTGGTGGTAGCAATGGTGGCATTGGGTTCTACGTCAATGATCCATATTCCCCTTTTCTATTCTAACTCAGAGTCAGAACCTGCATCTGATTCAGAGGCTTTCACTTTGGCCACCAACAATTTCTTTGAGTGGAAGTCAACAGTCTTATGCCAAGGGCTCTTATGGAAGTCGCACCACTTCCTGGTATCTTTATTTTTATTTTTGGTGTCCCTTTTTGCTTGCGGATTGGAATGGTTGTCCTAATACTATCCATATTTTCTTTGTCCTTTGTTTTGTGGGTTGGAGCCTCCCTTGTCTTTTGTTGTGAGGGGTTCCCGAGCCCAAATTGGCATGTCTTTTATTTGAGCTTCTGCTCAATTTTGACGGCATATCGGTAGTCAGCACCAAAGGACGAGATGTCCAGAAATTCCATTTCGCTCTGGATGTATCTATGTAGAGCACCACAATATTTGAGTACCACATGTTTCTTTGAATATTTGATACCCATCTTGGTGCGCAAGGTATACAATATATTTGTGAACTCTGGTACTGCTTGGTCTCTTTCTTGCCACAGTGTGGTCCATTTGGTATACAAGTCGTCATAAGTTCCAATAGGGTAGTATTGTTCCTTAATAGTATCCCTGAGGTATTCTCAGGTGGTCATGACTGTAAATAACAAGATTTCCTTTGTTTCCTTTTGCTCACAGAAATTTTCCCACCAATCTTTGACACGGGGAACGACTTTGAGGAGTGCAAAAGTAATATTTTATCTATTCGAAAAGTTATGGACAAAAAAATACCCTTCTAGTAGATTCAACCACTTTTCTACACTATCTGCGTCTATCTGACCTTCAAATACAGGAATATCAAAGTTTATTTGTACCTTGAATGGGGTGACACCTTCGCTCGAAGAAGATGTGTCACCTTTTAGTAGTCACTGAAGGATTTGCATGAAACTATCCATCATCTCGTTCCTTTGTTGCATGAGGGCTTCCTCACGTAACATTTTGAAAGGATCTCCTATCCCGTCATATTTCTTTTCTCCTGCCATGAGAGGTCGCTTGGGTGTGCGAGAACTTTGATCCTCAAGAGAAACAAGCTTAAGACCCAGTTCTTTGTACTCTAACCTCGTTGGGGACATGCATTAAGAAAATAAGGAGAAGACTGCTCTGATACCAATGATATGGATTTTATGAGTAGAATGAAATGACTACAGATTATTAACAGATGCTTAACACAGAATAACAAAGATACAGTAAAACTAGTTTTCTATTCAGTAAGGAAATAAGCTAAAACTGTAAATTGCAGTGGAAAACAAGCTTGTTGGAATGGTGGCGGCTTATCTCTGAGGAGATATGTGACGGTTGCACTCATTCGCAATAATATAATTACAATGAGGCTCTAAAGGCCTTTTTACAATAAACAGGAGTTTCAAAAACCCTATACATCCAAAAACCAAACCCTAGGAGATGAAGCACCAAAATGCATGTGGGGCCCATTTGGGTAAGTTGATACATCAACTTCCTGGGGTCGTAACTTTTGCATACGATCTTCATTTTAGGCGTACGATATCCCATTGGAAATATCTATCCGAGTACTACAATGGTTGCCAAAAATTTCATGATGAAATTGTTTGACTACAACATACCCAAAAAACATCGTTTAGGGCCTCAAAACGGCTCCGGAAGTTCAGGACCCGAAAAAATGCTAAAAATAGTAAATTATGAAAATTGCCAGAAAGCAATTTTGATCCAGCTAGAAAAGGTGGGTGGTCAGCGATATCCACCTAGATCACAAGTGGCTATATCCTAGCCCTCATATCTATTGGGGAAAGATATTATTTTTCCATTGGAGGGTTACTGGTTGGAAAAATCCATGGTCTCAGTGGAAGTTACACTCCAATCGAGGACTTCAAGAGATGATATTCACTATCGATTGGAGGTGGCCACAATGCACAACAACCATCAATCTATTGTATAATCCACCGATGTGTGTATGAGAGTTTGAGAGGTCTTTAATTATCATGCGGGTTAAGTATCCCAAAACTATAAGAGTCATATATTACTGGATCCCCATGATATAGTTGGCTATTGGTGGCCACCCACCTATTCCAACTAGCTCCTCTTGTCCATTTTTAGTTCAACACGTTCTTCTATAGTTCTTTATAATTGTGGGTTCCACACTTCTTGGGATGTCTGAATCCCTACACATATTCTAGGTGGATATTGGTGGCCTCTCACCTAATCCAACTGGCTTATTTTGGATTCTTTCATGTCAATGCATCTTGATGTACTTCCAAGGGCATTTTAGAGGCCTAAATAGTGTGTTTTTGGCTCATCACATTCAAACTATATACGGAGTTAGAGTTTGAAAGTGGAATGTGTAGTTCTCTGAAATACCTTTCCAACGGGCTATCATGTGCCTACAACAAAGGTTGTATGCAAAACTTACAAACCTAGGAAGTTGAGGTACCAACTTACCTATAAAGGCCCACATGAATTTTGACGTTTCACTTCCTAGGGTTAGGTTTTTGGATGTCTAGGGTTTTAGAATTCATGAATAATATAAAAAAGGCCTCTAGAGCCTCATTGTAATTCATTCTGCTTAGATAGATGCACATAGCAGCCACATCTCTTCTCAGAGATAGCTACCACCATTCGAGCAAGTATTTTAGTTCTGTAGTTTTAAAGTTTCATCCTATTTCATTATTCAATAAAAAATATTATTCACTGGATATTTTTGTTATTCTTCATATCTTCGTGTTTATTGTATAAAGTATGTTAATCAATTCATTCCTCTCCTAAATATATATCAGTGGTATCAAAGCTGTGTACTCTTCATTTATTTTTCTGTGTGCATGTCCCCAACAAGATCAGGGTATAAGAAGTTGGGACTCAAACCAATTGATCCATTACAAGATCGGTTGCATTGAGCCCGAAAAAAACCCATGGGGGACAAAAATAAAGATGATGGAGCAAGATATCATATTAAAATGTTGCTCGAGGAAGCCCTTGCGTGACAAAGGAAATAAATGATGGACAACTTCGTGCATATCCTTCGACGGTTTCCCATAGGAGAAGCATATTCATCAAGCGACCATGCAACCCCCTTCAAGGTATAGGTAAATTTTGATATTCCATTATTTTAAGGACTGATAGATGCAGATGTTGTAGATAAATGGTTGAATCTGCTTGAAGGGTATTTTTTGGTCCACAATTTTTATGATAGGGAAAATATCACTTTTTCACTCCTCAAGGTCATTCCCCTTGTTAAAGACTGGTGGGATACTTACTTTGAGAAAAGGTCCATAGAGGAATTTGCAATGTTTTTGGTGGCCCCTACATGGGATTCCCTCCAGGAGGCCATTAAAGAACAATACTACATGTTGGAAGCTATGAGGACCAGTACACCAGATGGAAAACCCTACGTCAAGAAAGGGACCAGACAGTACCAGATTTCACCAATATTTTCCATACCCTGCACACCAAATTGGGTATCAAATACTCTAAGTGTCATTTGGTGCTCAAATACCACAGTTGTTTGCAAATATACATTCAAAAATAAATGGAGTTTCTGGACATCGCCTCATTGGGCATGTATTATAGATATTCTTTCAAGATCAAGCATAAATTTAGGCAGAAAAGGATGAATTTTGGATCTGCAAACCCCTCACAGCCGAAGTAGGGAAAAGGCGGCCCCAATCCACACAGCAAGGGACCAAGTCGAGATGTTCTCCTCAAGACAACCAGTCCAAGGCACAACACAAGAAGGGAAATAAGAAGACAAAGAAGGACATGGGAAAATGATATGAGTACCATAAAATCCCTTGGCACAACACCAAAGAATTTCACTCCAAGCAATCACTCATTGTCGAACTGAAGGCTTCCGAGTCAGAGGTCGATTTTGATTCTAAATGAAATCCTGAAGGAAGGAAGTGGATTATCGATGTTGAACCCAGTTCCATTGTTGCTACCACCAAAGTTCGACCAAGTGAACCAGAAGAATCAGAGGAAGGGGAATGCCTCTTTCACTCACAGATGTGGGTAAAGGTGGCTCTGCTTAATTTCATTGTCGATAGCGGTAGTCAGAAGAACCTAATATCAACATAGGTCATCAAGTGGCTGGACCTGCCAATGACACCACACCCATAGACCTACACCACCGGCTAGCTTCACCAAGGAAGAGATCTTCGTGTCAGCCAGTAGTGTCATCTTCTCAACGACATCAAGACTTTCAAAGATGAGGTATTGTGTGATATTTCTCCCCTTGAAGTTTGTGATGTTCTTTTAGGATAACCATATTTGTGGAAGCGTCATGTTGTGTATGAGTCTAGACCCTATAGTGTTATTTTTACTTTGGGTAGAAAATTGTACAGGATACCAGAGGTAGCGCTGCCTACTGCTATTTCTTTAATCTCTGCTAAGCAATGCAGTAAGGTCATTTCACAGATTGGGAAGTTTATCTTCTTTGTGATCTGTCCTCATAGTAAGAAAAAGTTCATCGCCACATCCATGGCCTCTACATAGAGCCTCTCTTTGTAGCAAAATAAAGTGGATGGGATCGTGGAAGAATACAGAGACATCTTCTCCTCACCTACAGAGGTACCATCACACTGCCAAGTCAAGCATCCAATTGATCTGACCCTAGACACAACTCTACCTAATGGACCAGTCTATCATTTCTTGCTGATGGAAAATGATGAAATCAGGCATCGAATACAAGAGCTTCTTTAAAAGGGGAACATCAAACCCAAATCCTCCCCTTATGGAATCCCAATTGTACTGGTGCAGAAGAAGGATGAGACTTGGTGACTCTACATTGATTATAGAGCCTTAAACAAAATCACAGTTAGGAACCAATACCCCATTCTCAGGATTGATGACCATATTGACCAACTCAAAGGGGAAAATTTCTTCAACAAGATTGACCTAAATTCTGGCTACCACCAGGTTCCCATCGAACCATTTGATGTATGGAAGACAACCTTCAAGTCTAACAAAGGTCTCTTCGAATGGCTAGTCATTCCCTTTGGCTTAAAAAATTCACCAGCCACTTTCATGAGGTTGATGGATGATGTATTGAGACCCTTGACCAACTCCTTTGTGGTGGTATATTTGGATGAAATCCTCATATTCAACAAAATGCCGGAGGATCACATGCAGTATATTCAGTAGGTTTTGAGCACTCTGCAACAACACAAGTTATATGCCAACTTGGAAAAATGTTCTTTCGGCATGAACAGGGTCCAATACTTGGGATACATTGTTGATGAGCATGGGGTACAAGTTGATCTAGCTAAGATCCAAGTCATCCATGACTGTCCAGCCCTGACCACACTGACCGTGCTTCAGATATTCGTAGTACTAGCCAAATTCTATCGATGGTTAGTATTGGGATTCTCCCATATTGCATGGGCCCTCAGCCAGGTTACCAAGGGTGGTGGCAAGGCCAAGTTATTTCAGGGGAAGGAAAAACAATGAGAATTCAATGATCTGAAGCATCTCTTGTGCTTAACTCCAGTTCTCTCCTTTCTCTATTTGCAATAACTATTCAATATTGATACTGATGCATATGACTATGTTGTGGGCACAATTCTCACTCAACATGGTCATCTAGTGGCATACCATAGTGAGACACTCTCAGATACTATCCGAAAATACCCCACCTATGACAAGGAAATGTATTTCATTGTATAATCTTTTCATCAATGGAAACATTACATTATGGGAAAGGAGATAATCATACACACTCATCACAAGACTCTATAGTTCATATAGACATCGGGGACATTATAGAATGATTTCCATCAGAAGTGGTCCACCTACATGCAGCAATTCCATCTCAACATCAAGTATAAGACGTGTATTTCAAATTGTGTCATTGACTTCCTTAGTTGACTTCATGTGGCTGCAATCACCATTGTGCTCCATTTCTGTGGACATGAAGCATCTGAGTGGCCCCAACTTTATTAGAAAGATCCAGACTTCGCCAACACCTATAAGCTCTTGGGTATAGGCATGATTGTCACCAATTTTTTACATTTAGGATGGAATATTATGCCACTTGGTCCATCTCTATGTTCCTACAAGTGAGCATGCAAAGAAGATTTGGGAAGCCCACTACAGTAGGATGGCAAGACATTTTGGTGTGGATAAAACTATGGTCGCTCTTCAGAAACACTTTTATTGGCTAAAACTTCGACAGAATGTCTGCAAGTATATCAGATATTGCACTTCCTATGCCATTTCCAAGCCATCCATCAATAAGAAAGGCTTATACACCCTTCTTCCTACTCCCAAGAATCCTTGGGAATCTATCTCAATGGATTACATGTCTAGCCTTTCGTCCACCAGACAGGGAAATGACTATGTATTTGTGGTCATTGATCGGTTTTCGAAGATGGCCATCCTCATAGCCTACAAGAAGAATATCATAGAAGCATATAATTCCAATCTCTTCTTCGAATGAGTGTGGGTCCACTTTGGGATACCACATACCATCATCTCCACCTGGGACAACAGGTTCCTCAACACACTTTTGTCGAGTCTCTGGTCACTGTTGGACACCAAGCTCACAAAATACATTGATTTCCACCCCCAAACAGACGACAAAAAATAGGTCGTCAATCGTATGATTCTACACATCATTCACATGTACAACTCTAAGCATCCATGTACATGGGACAAGAGTCTCCCCTATTTTCAACATAGTGACAACAGGGCTCTCCATAGCTCCACCGGACATAGCCCATTTCATGTAGGGATGGGATTCCAACCCTTGGGACCCATTGATGTTGCACTTCCTCTTGCCACCACACAAACAAACTCTTCCCATGATCAGTCCGCGATCGAAAAATCGACCAAAATCATTGAGAGGATTCAACACATCTGCCAACAGGTCTAGGAGATTTTTCATAAATCCAATGCTAAGTACAAGCAGCGCCATGATCAACACATGGTACCACACCAATTTCAGGTTGGTGACAAAGTCTAGTTACATTTGCAGAAGGAGAATATCATAGGGCCCCATTGGAATCTCCTCCCACTTTTCTATGGGCCTTACACTATCACCAAGGCCCTGGGTAGCAATGCTTTTGAGATCAACACTCCACCCTTCCTTGGCCTGCACCCAGTGTTCAATGTGGACCTCCTTCCACCATTATCAAACACCTCAGAGATAGAAGAACAACTGACATCCACAGATATCAAAACTGACTGCATGGAACAAGCATCCACTAATAAGATAGTGGACACATAGGTCAAGGGCACTTGCCAGCAGAGGATCCAACTTTATTGGGTTGTCAAGGCAGGGAAACTTCTACACCAAGGAAAGAGGCTCACTCGGGGCCAGATCCAACAGATGTTTCCTCATCTGATGTTGGAACTCAACACAATGGAGACCATTGCTTCCTAAGGTGGGAGGATTGATCCAGTTGGATATTGGTGGCCACCAACCTATTCCAACTAGATCCTCTTGTCCATTTTTAGTTCATCACGTTCTTCTGTAGTTATTTGTAATTGTGGGTTCCACACTTTTGGGGCTGTCTGAAGCCATACACATCTTCCAGGTGGATATTGGTGGCCTCTCACCTAATCCAACTGGCTTATTTTGGATGTTTTCGTGTTATCACATCTTGTTGTACTTCCAGAGCTGTTTTGGAGGCCTAAACAGTTTTTTTTTTTTTGGCTTGCCGAAATCAAACTATAGACAGAGTCAGCGTTTGACAACGAAATTTGTAGTTCTCTAAAATACCTTTCCAATGGGATATCACACACCTAAAACAAAGGTCTTATGAAAAAGTTATGACCCCAATAAGTTGAGGTATCGACTTACCCATGGGGGCTCACATGACTTTTGATGTTTCACCTCCCAGGGTTAGGTTTTTGGATGTCTAGGATTTTGGAATTCATGAGTAATATAAAAAAGTCCCTTAGAGCCTCATTGTAAATCATTCTTCTCAGATGGATGTGCATAGAAACCACATCTCTTCTCAAATATAAATACCACCATTCGAGCAAGTGTTTCAGTTCAACAGTTTTACTGTTTCAACCTATTTCATTATTCAATAGAAGACATTGTTCACTGGATATTTGTGTTATTCTTCATATCTCTATTTTTATTGTATTCAATTTGTTAATCAATTCATTTCTCTCCTAAATTTGGATCACCCTAGGACCATTTGATCCATCGAGGGTGGATGTCGTAGGACTGAGACCATCAGAGTGTGCGGGGAAGCCTAGAGTGGATGCACTTTGAAGGATTACTCTAATGGCATAGAAGGGATCTTAATAGATCAGATTCATTTATCTAGAAGGCCAAGTGGACAATAACCATTGAGAAAAGTGGCAGCTATCAATTCCACGCTATGTCGGTGCCATGTCAGGTGGCACGTGTGACATGACACCATGTGGATGCCGCATGGCGATGAGGGAGAATGGATGGAGGATAGCCTAGAAACTTTGGATGATTGTAAATTTTATTCAAAGCTCAAAATTGAGCATGGTTATAGTCGTTGGAAATCTCTCGGCAAGTAGAACCAATTTACATGGCTTAAATGGAGAAATTCAAAGTAGTTTGGAAATTTGAAATTTTGACACCCCATCAGCCTAAATGAGAAATAAGGGGTCGGGTGTGTTACAAAGTGGTATCATAGCTCTAGTTTCAACACTAGGCCGAGATGGGCTAGAGATCATTTATAGTACTATTGTGTTAATGTTAATATGAGCTTAGTAATCACAAATTGTTATATTTTTTTGTTTAAAAAATATTAATGCCTACAAATTTTTCAAAATTAAGAACATACAGACCAAAATAGAAGCAGCACAAAGACCAAAGGCATGATATAAATGGAAGATATATAGAATATTTACATCCAAGAGGAGGAATTCAGAGGGCTATGGATCAACATGGGAAATGAAAGAACTGAATCCAATGGGCATGGTGAAGGTAAAGAAGAAAGCATAAACTTGGTGGAGACCATCAAGATTATGCAAAAATATGTCTGAAGTTTTAAAGATGATAATGAGAGGATTATGAAATCCAAAGAAAAAAAAGATGGTTTCAACATCAAGATTTTACAGAGATTGGATAGAATAGAAAATAAAATTGATAAGGAACCAGAATCAAACAAGAAAAAGGGGCATAAGTTTCATGGAAAAAGAAGAGAGACAAGGAGTGATGATAGACACCATCAGTACACACCTAAGTATTTATCAAGGAGAACACACAATATCTCAAACTTGTCCCCTGTCAAAAAGAATAAGAAGGGATCTAGGGTAGATGAGATACAAGGAGAGATGAATAATATTAAGCATCCTACTTTTGATGGTGAGAATAAGAACAATGAAGAGAAAGAAACGTAGTTGTTGGGAATGAGAAAGTACTTTCAATTAAGATCAATTATTTCTCTTGCACCATGATCTTGGACGTTAAGATCAAGGGTTGGAGTAGCAAGGAAAAATGACTGAAAGGAGGTAGATAAACTATCCCATTATCTCATCTTCTCTTCTCATTTTTTTTTTTTGGCATATAGATAGATTTAATGGGAAATTAGGGGACCATTTGTTACCTTCTATCTTGGATCAAAGGATTCTTGATCCAAGGGGGTTTTCACCTATCTGCAGGGTAAAATTTTCCACAACACCAGATGAAGGATGAAAAGGTATTTTCCAAGATTGATCTTAGATCTGGATATCATCATGTGATAATTAAAGAAGTGGACATTATCAACACTACCTTAGGATAGAGGTATGGCCACTATGAGTTCACAATGGTGTCATTTGGATTGCAAGGTGTAGAAAATATCTTCATGTGTTTAATGAATGATATTTTCAGAGCGTATTTGGATAAGTTTTTCATTGTCTTCTTGGATGACATTCTTCATTACTCCAAATATGAAGAATAACATGAGAAACACTTGAATGTGGTGCTACAATTATTGAGAGAGCATCAACTTTATGCCAAGTTGAGTAAATGATCCTTCTACCAGAGGAAGATTCATTACTTGGGCCATATCATTTCAGAGGAAGGGATGTGATGCAGGAGCATCCACAATACATCATACGAACCAGCACGAGGAGAAAGAGATTGTACAGCTGGACAAGCCAGCAAACCTTTTCGATTTTGAATTTCACCTTGGTATTGTTGCGCCGCCGTTTACTAAAGGCATTCAAAGCTGAGCGCATTTGTAACAT
>ML780967.1:690845-721268 GCA_009831015.1 Picea engelmannii
TAATATGCCCCAATTAAGGGGTAATGAGCCAATATTAGGGCTTAACAGATTAAGCCAAGTAATATTATTAAAATATTCCTAAGGCTAAAAAGGCATAGAGATGGATTTATCCTAAGTCTTTAGAGATTGGAAACTAATCACCAAGTTGTTCAAAAGGGAGTTCTTGAGATGACAAGTGGAATCTCATGAACATGCAAATAAAATGGGAAAATCTTAGTGCATTTCCCTTATCATTCGATCATTCAACCATTCCATATTCTAGCACAATCACTCATACCATCTCCATGTTGCTACTTCTTATACCTCTTTCCATATACATACTTTCATAGAGGGATATTTGGGGTGTTGTTTTTATTACATAAGATGAAGAGATGGGTTGTCAGGATTGTGGGAATTCTCTCTAGGTGAGAGAACTATTGGGAATTGATTTCCCAATGTGTAAATCTGGGATAAAAGGTTATAAGTGTTCCTCTCCATTCCATTTCTAAAGCAGTGGAAAGGAAGTGGGGTAGCCAATGGAATGTTGAGAAGAGAAGGGGCACACTTCCAAAGTTGGGACAAACATGTGGGAAAATGAGGTTGTAGGCTATGTGCTTAAAATTCAGCACCTGAGTTGAGCATCTATGTTGTTGTGAGACTTTAGTTGGGTTAGGAATTCCTTTTCCCAAGTGCATTATAATCCCTAGCTTGAGGGTGACCTGTTGTTTAGTTATAAGAAACAGAGTCTAAGGCTAGGAGGAAAGTCAGAGGTATGCATGCAGTTGGTGGCTTATTTTTATTAGATAAGTGTCTACCATGTGTTTGTTAAAATTAATGTGAAAATATTTATGTGTTGATTTTGTGGATAATTGTTGTTTTTAACATTCTTCAGTATAACAGTGGTTAGAGTTTCGCATGAGCTATAATTATGCATTTTTTGTTATGGTTAATGACTATTGGAATTATATTTCTATATAATTGTTGCTAAAAATTCCTAGGACTGCACAATTTTGTGCATGAGAAGAGTCTATGTAATTATTATGTGTACTTCACCATGTTTAATTTCATATAAATTTCCATACATACACTTATTGTTGAGATATTTTATATTCATGCTTGTATGCAAACTATTCCATAGAACTCACTGATTTCATAGATTTTATTTAGCATAACCTTGCAAAATGCAGGTTGGATACATCCTATCCTTGTATGGACAGGTCGTTGGAGGTAAATTCTCAATGTAAAACGATGAAGTATGAGAGCCCTATCCAGCTTGGAAAGGTTTCTACAGATGTTAGAAGGCCTAATACGCCTTTGGAATTTACTTGAGAAATCCCTGAATTAGTTAAGTCCTGAAACCGACTCTTAAACATAAGAAAACTCGTGCCTTTCCCAGAAGGAATCACAATTGTTGAATTAGGCACAACGAAGAAATCCTAGTTGTTAATCATGGGAGGAGTCGTCGGAGTACACTATCAAAGTATCCTTGGAAACCTAGAGTAGAGCCACTCTGATGTAGAGGCCCTAAGGAGAAATCAAGACAGTCATATCCATCAGGATGGGCATTGAATGATATGGAAGATAGATCATGGAGGGGTGATAGGAGTATCATGTGTTAAGGCAATCTGATGGGAAGAATCCGAAGAGCGATCATGGTCATTGATTGGTGAGTGGGGGAAGCATTTTCAGCCATAGATCTAGGTGTGTTCCTTCAGGGTTGAGGCCAAAGGGGAGGTATATTCATGCTGAAAAGGATGAAATCATCTATCTAGTACGTAGTGGACATGTGGCATCACATAATTCATAGAAAGTATAAGAGATAACCTTGTTGGTGTTAAACCCTTGGGACATGTGGATACATCCTAGACCTCAGATATATCGACAAAATATCTTAGTCGTCCAGTGAAGGGGTACTGGTCAAAATAAGACATGGTCCCAGTGGAAGTTACACTCCGATGGAGGAATCTGACAGATGATATACATTGTCGAACAGAGGTGGACATGATGCATGAAATTCATCGTTCTATCATGGAATCCACCGGTGCATGTACAATATTTTCAAAGGTTGTTAATTGTCATGTATGTTAAGAATCCTAAAGAAATAAGAGTCGTAGATTACCAGATCACCAACACCATCTAATCCGTCAAGGGTGGAGTTTTTCAGACTGATTCCATCGGAGTGTGTGAGGATGTTGTAAAAACAAGATCATAAAGAAATAAAATACGACAAATGTGGAAATAAAATAAAAAATATACACAATACAATAGAGACACATATATGTATGGTTCACCCAATGTGGACTACGTCCACCAAAGTAATTTCAAGTCCTTCCTTTTTATTATACAACAAAATGAAGGGATACAACCTATAACACACCATATGTAACTTCCTGTTCTTTCTCTCATGGTATCCTCTCTTAGGATACAATATTCGCAATAATACATGGCTGCAATACAATTCCCTCATAAGAGAGGGTTTCCTTCTAGGGAAAAAAACCTTAAAATAACTTCTACCATCAGATATACAACCTTATAATGAATGATCCATATTGACTATGAAATTACAATATTTCACAAGTCAATTTTTCTCAATATTTCCCTTTTAGGGCGCTACCCCCGAATCCCCCACCCGAAGGGCTACAAAAAATTATGANCCCCAACACCCCCCTATTAGGGAATGGGGTCCAATCATGGCTGAAACAAACCTCTAAATCAGGAAGATAATCAGGCTCCACAACCAACAATCACCCACTTGGATACTGATCACAATAACTCCATTGATGTTGTACATGCTAGACTATACACCACCTTGGGCTTGGAAAATTTATCATCTTCACATTCATGCTTGAAGGCCAACTAAAACTGAGTAGGAACTCATTTTCTCCCTGGTCACTCCTTTTGTTAACATGTCTGCAGGATTCTGGATAGCATGTATATTTTCCAACTTCAAATGTCCATCTTCCAAGATGGATCATATGAAATGGTACCTAAGTTGTATACGTTTAGTATTCAAATCGAAGGTTGAGTTCTTTGCAAGATGAATGGAACTCTCTATCACAGTAAAACCTTCTATTCTCTTGCTTCTTTCCCAATTACTCCATAAACCTTTGTAACCAAATTATCTCTCTACTAGCCTTTGTAGCAACAACATACTATGATTTTGTTGTTGAAAATGAAACATCCTTTTGTAGTTTTGAAATCCAACTTTTTTTCATTCCACCAACAATAAAAACATATCTTTTGGTGCTCCTCCTGATATCTTTATCACCTTCCATATATGAATATACATATCCCTGCAGAACAATGTCTTAACCTCCAAAACATAATACATGAGTAGAAGTACCTCTCAAATACATGAGAATCCACTTTACTGCCTCCCAATTTTCTTTACCTATATTGTTCATATACCTTCTCACAACTCCCACTGCATGTGCAATATATGCCCTTGTGCAAACCATCGCATACATCAAGCTGCCAACTGTTGATGAATAAGGGACCCTGGACATGTATTCTATCTCCTCATGTGTCTTGGGACACATTTCCTTAGTTAATTTGAAATGGTTGGCCAAAGGTGTACTAAATGGTTTTTCATTTTGCATTCTAAACCTCTCCAACACCTTCTCTATGTACTCACCCTAAGACAATGTCAATTTGCAATTTTTCCTATCTCTTTTTATTCTCACACCAAGGATTTTCTTTGCAGCACCCAAACCCTTCATCGCAAATGAATTGGATAATTTCTTCTTGAGAACATGTATATACTTCATATTATACCCTGCAACAAGCATGTCATGTACATACAATAGAAATATAATATAGCTTCTATTTTATGTCCTTTTAAAATAAACACAGTGATCAGAATGACATCTACTATAACCTTGTTCTGTCATAAACCTGTCAAAGTTCAAATACCACTGCCTTGGATATTTCTTTAGGCCATAGAGGCTCCTCTTAAACCTACATACCAAATTCTCCTTTCCTTTGACCTCACACCACTGTGGTTTTTGCATATAAATATCTTCCTCCAAATCCCCATGGAGAAAATATTTTTTTACATCTAACTGTTCAAGATGCAAATCTTCTACTTTCACAAGACTTAAAATAGTCCTAATTGAAGTCATTTTAACAATAGGAGAAAATATTTCATCAAAATATATACCTTTCTTTTGTGAAAACCCCTTTACAACAAGTCTATCCTTGTATTGATTTTTGACTCCATCTTCTTCCTTCAACCTGTAAACCCATTTATTCTGCAATGCTCTTTTTCCTGCATGAAATTGAACCAAGTCCCAAGTCTATTTATTTACCAAGGATTCCATTTCCTCTTTCATGCCTTTCTCCCACTTCTTTTTAGTTTCTACCTGCATTGTCTCTTCATAACTTTCTGGTTCACTAGAATCAACCAACAATAAATAATACAATCAAGGAGAGTATCGTTCAGGGGGTCTACTTAACCTGGTAGATCTTCTAACAACACTTGCACAATTTTGAGGTACATGTTGCTCCTATTGTTTTACATTTTTATTTTCTAGTACCTTTCAAATTTCGTTTTCAATGATCTCATCAAGCACCATGTATTGTGGTTTTTATTTTCCCTATTTATTTCCCCGCAACTGATATTTGTGCTTGAAATTCTCATTGAATATGACATATCTACTCCTAATGATTTTGTTATTTTCATAATATCATAAGAGATAACCAAAATCATTAACACCGCATCCAATAAAGGTACTCTTCTTGGATTTTTCCTCAAGATTTGTTCTATTTTCTTTATCAATATGGACAAATGCTTCACAACCGAAAGTCTTCAAAAAAGAATAGTTTACGTTTATACTTGTCCATACCTCCTCTGTAATTCCACCATCCAAATATCTTGAAGGTCCTCTATTTATTAAGTAAACAAAAATATCTACATCATCTACCTAGAACTGTAAAGGAAACCCAACATGCAATCTCATACTCCTTGCATGCTCCATTATTTTCATGTTCATCATTTTTGACACACCATTTGCTTGTGGTATTCTTGGAATTGTTTTCTCTCAATGAATCCCATGGTATAAATAATAATCATCAATCTCTTTGTTGCAATATTCACATCCATTTTCTTATCTTAGACACTTCAACATTTTTCATGTCTCATTCTCAACCAAAGCTTTCCATTTCTTAAAAGTATCAAAAACATCATATTTTTTTCGAATGCAATAAACCCAAGTTTTTATAGTTGCATCATCAATAAAAGTAACATAATAATGAGAGCCACCAAGATATGATACCTTAGCTAGTACCCATACATATGTATGCACAAGCTCTAACCTTTCACTTTTCTTTTCTTTTTTGACTCTGAGAAATATGACTCTCTTTTGTTTTCCATAAACACAATGCTTAGGGAAATCCAAATCAATTTGTTTAAGATCTGGCAACAAATTTATTTTGTGAAGTATCTGCACCCCTTATCACTCATGTTTCCAAGCCTATGATGCGAAAATGTTGTATCCACTCTTGTAGAAGCTAAAGAGATAGAAGATCCAGTATTACCAATACATAAATAAAATGTACCTACCTTGTCTCCTTTTTCTATCACTAGTGATCCTTTGGTGGCCTTCCATGTCTTATCTGTAAATATGGATATAGATCGTTCACTTTCAAATTTCCCTAGTGAAATTAGATTTTTTCTTAGATATGGAACATGTATTACCTCATTCAAAAACCATTAGTTTCCTTTCTTTTTATTTATTTGTACCTTTCCCATTACAACAACTTTGCATGGTGCCTCATCACCCAAATGAACTTGTCCAAAATCACCTTGAACATAATATAGGAAATGTTTCCTATGAGGTGTGGCATGAAAGGAATCCCCTGAATCTACTACCCAATACTCAGAAATATCATCTACAGAAAAAATCAAAGATCTTGTAACACATCACCTGTTACATTTGCTTCCTGATTTTTCTTCTGTTGTCCATCTCTTTGTTTCTTTGGAGCTCTACAGTCTTTCTTCAGATCTCCTTTCTTCCCAAAATTCCAGCATTCTATCTTTCCCAGTCTAGATTTGGATCTACCCTTCCTATAATTCCCACGGTTCCCTGATCCCTTTCATCTATCCTTTTGTCTTCCCCTGTTCTCCATGGTCAATGCATTACCTGATGTCTCACCTATGTTTTTCCATCGCATTTCCTCGCTAAGGATAACACCAAAAACATCATCAAATTAAAGAGTATTTGAACCAGAGCCAGAGTTACTTATATCCATTCCATATTTTTGGCAATGAAAATAGGATTAGAAGATCCATGACCTCATCATCAAAGTCTACTTTTACATAACTTAGCTGATTAGTAACCGTATTAAATTCATTTAAATGATCTGCAACATACCCACCTTCTGACATCTTCATATTAAACAATATCTTCATTATAAATACCTTATTGGATTCCAAGGATTTTTCATACAGTTTATCCAATGTGTCCATCAACTCCTTCGTTTTCTTTTCTTTTGAAATATTGAAAGCCACCGACATTGTCAATCTTATTTGTATCTTTCCTAGTTCCTTTCTATCAAGAAACTCCCATTCTTCATCCTTTATGGACATAAAATTATTTTATATTCCTCCCAATGATAGGAATAGATCCCTCTGACATAAATAATCTTCCATATGTATGTTCCATAACTGGTAGTTTTGGCCATTAAATTTCCCGACCCTAAACTTTCCATCTTCTACCATTACTCCCACTCAAACTATGAACTCTGTTTTCCTGCGAGTTACCTTTCACTTTGATATTAGTTGTTGGAAAAATAGGATCACGGAGCAATAAAATAAGACAAATGTTGAAACAAAACACAAAAGATACAAAATACAATAGAGACATAGATATACGTGGTTCACCCAATGTGGGCTACGTCCACCAAAGAAATTGTCAAGTCCTTCCTTTTCATTATACAACAAAATGTAGGGATACAACCTAAAAAACACCCATTGTAACTTTATATTATTTCTCTCACAGTATCCTCTCTCACAATACAATATTCGCAATAATACACTGTCGCAATACAATTCCCTCATAAGAGAGGGTTTCTTTCTAGGGAAAAAAAACGCTAAAATAACTTCTACCGTTAGATATGCGACCTTATAATGAATGGTCCATATTGAATACAAAATTACAATATTTCACAAGGCAATTTTTCCCAATATTTTGATTTGGGGGCACTGCCCCCAAGTCCCCCTCAAGGGGGGGCTAGAAAAATTGTCGTCGCCCCCCACTGGACCCCCCTGGTGACAATTGTGTGGGGAAAATACCCCCCACACCCCCCCATTAGGGAATGGGTTCTAAAAATGGCTGAAACAAACCTATGAATTAGGAATACAAGCAAGCTCCACAACCAACATGAGGAATCATAGAGTGGACACACTCCGACGGATGAATCTGATGGTATATAAGGGCTCTTAATATATAAGAGTCATTGATATAGAAGGCCAATCAAACGATAACCTTTGAGATAGGTGGAATATACCACATTATTTACCACATATACATTATTCCAGTACCATGTCAGGTGTCATGTGTAACAATAATCGACGTGGATGCCATGTGGCACTGAGGGGGAATGGTTGGAGGATAGCCCAAAAAATTTGGAAGACTATAACTTTTGATCGAGAGCTCGAAATTGAGCATGGTTATAGTCATTGGAAAGATATCGACGAGAAGGATCAATCTATAATGATTAAATGGAGAAATGAAGTAGTTGGAAAAGTCAAAATGTTAACACCCCATCAACCTAAATGAGAACTAGGGGGTCGGGTGTGTTACAATTGCAGTGGGATGTGCACTTTCATTCAGACTATATATTGAAAATGTTTTATAGTTTTTCATCTGAGTTATTGAGGACAACCTCATGTTTGGTACAAGGTTGTCACAAGATGTCAAGGTGTGGTTTGAATGAATAACAAATATAACCTATGCATGAGATGACTTCATGGTTGGCGATGACACCATGAAAGGAACGGAAAAATGGGTTCAAATCACATCACTTTAGAAACCATGGTTTGATTTTACACTGTGTATACAAAAATAAATCACCTATGGAGGAATATATATTTTGTTAAATGGATATGATTTTAAACTACTAACAAATCTAAAGCACAAACAACTCATATGAATTCCATATTTTCTTCTCTAGCCATTACAATTAATGTTGAAAATGGTATATGAGAGAAAACCCTTGGAGGTAAGTTTAGTCCACAATAGGTTGATAAAATTTATAGTGGTCAATTCTATTTCAAAGGTAAACCAGAGTTGGGATACATTTGTAGAAATATGAGTTCCTTAGGAAGAACAAGAAAACAAGCCTTTAGAGGAAGAACAAGTTACAGGAGGAACTAAGGTTGCAGATAAAATTGAAATAGTTGGAGAAAGGGTTTCTTTGAATAAATCAATAAACCCTAGGACTTAGTGCATATAAATTTCAAATGAACCCCTACCTGTGGGAATTTACTTAGAAATAGAAATATGTAGTTCATGAAAAATGGTTCCTTTTCCTAAAATATTCAAGAACCGTAGAAAAAGGTTGAGCCTAGATGTGGAAGCTAAAGAAACAATAGTGGAACCATAATTGATATATAGATACCATAGAATCCACAACACCAAATAAGAGTGATAATAAGGATACTAGGGTCAATCATTTTGATAACCTTATAGTGCCAAAATTGGGTGGAATTGCAGAGGACTCAGAGAAAGTGACAATTATGGATGTGGTTGATTTGAAAGAAATAGAGAAAAAACTTACAAAGAAGAAGAAAAACAAAGGTCTGTTTTATGGTAATTACCATCTCTTGAATTTTTATTTAAATCATAACCAATATTGTCAATTGTTGATGAATTTCACCAAGAAGTTGAGAAAAAAAAGACTAAAGGATACGATAAAAATTGAGTGTTTCCCAGTAATAATTTAAATGTTATGAGTCTAAGGAAGGCTTAGACACTTTTTTCCAATATATTGAGGAATAATATGAGTGGCCACCATTTTTTTTTCACGATGGTGGCCAAAAATGAAATATACGATAATTGATAGCACAATCATGGAAACAATTCATGAACCCAATATATTTGATACAAAAGAAATTGAGAATCAAGAGTTTGTTGTGAAATATTTCCCAATAGAATAAGGGCCTAAAATATTAGAACACAGATTAAATATATCAAAACAATGCACTTAATTGAATTTAATCATTTAATAACCGAAGTAGAAAAATGGTGGGCCATAGATGAGTCCTTTGAAAAGGAAGTTATTTCTCTACTAGAGAATCAAAGAGTTGTTAGTTATCTTCAAGAAACTGAGAAACAAACGGGTCAAGATGCCAAGAAGACTATTCAAAGATTGACCATTGAAGTGTAGCATCTCAAACAAGATAAGTATTGTATATGCCACTTACCTCATGTGATTCTTTCTTATCGATGTTCCTCTCCACTATACCATGTTTGTTTAAAAGAGTAGTGGATTTCCTGACAAATGTGCACTATAGTTGTTGGTAATAGCTTTAATGTTCAATTCCCTAAGTAGTTCTTAGAAATATATTCTACTTTTGAATTGGAGGATCAAGATATGTTATGTGAATTATATCAGCATCATATCTTGTTACATGGGTAATAAAACTAGGACCTAAATCCCTTTGTGGGTGATGTATAGTTACAAGCCTTTGTTTCATTCATGTGTAATTAAATTAAGTGGAATAGTGCAATATCCTTCCTTGAGTTTACAAAATTGAATAATGATTTCTAGGTGAGGGGAGATCCTCCTATTCCCTCCATGTTGGTATATGAAAAATAAAGAATTCTCCAACTACCTAAGTTTGTCTCTTCTAGTCATGAGGATCAAAGCCTAATTATTTCTATTTGTGGGAATTTTACATTGTCAAATCGAATGGAAACCTTGATTTGTTTCCATAGATGTAGGGAATGTTAAGCCCTAATATTGGCTCATTACCCCTTAATTGGGGCATATTACATTAGTAATGTTATTTTATTTATGTCGTCTTTATTCCATTAGTTGTAATTATACCTCCTAGTCTCCTATATATACCAAGGAGACATTTTCATTTGGAATCATCTTGGAATTGTACATTTATGTGGGCATAAGGAGGTTTCCCCCTTGAAGAGGCCTATTATCTGAATTTCTCTCTTTTTCAAGGTGTTGAGTACTTATTTTGAGGTTTTTCTATGCTATATTGATATTTGGTTCTTAACATATGGTATCAGAGCTCAAGGTATTGGGGTTTTGCTGCTACATCTAAGACACCTTGGAATTTTCTCTATAACATTTTTTCTAAAATGTTTCAGAAGGAATGGCTTGGAGGATATTTAGTAGACGGATCAAGGTACGTTGGGTTAAAATTTCATCTCCCGAGGACTTATAATTTCAGATATACAACCTGTGCAAGATAGGGTTTTGGAATCATCCTGAACTGAGTCATTGCGGAATTTTCGCTATAAAATATTTTATGTAACATTTCAGACCCTGAACTCCAAAGGATATTCACATAAATTAGTAAGGTATCTGTGGTAAAAATTTCATCTTCTAGGTCGTCTTACATTTGTAAATACACCCTGTGGAAGATAGGGTATCTGACTAATCCTATTGACTAGTCTCAAGAAGGTGTTCCAGGTAAAACAATCATAACTTATTCCTAGAGCATCCAAATTGAGTGAGACTAGTTGCATTGGATAGTGGACAATCTATAGTATTTCTGGTACGAGTTTCAGAATTTTATATCAATTGCTCAAGAAAATGAAATAAGATCAATCTTACTATGGGGGAATATGTAATCAATAGTCCAATGATTGTTATACCCATTGGTGGTGCTGATGTTGTACTAGGAATCCAATGGTTACAATCATTAGGAACAATGGCTTTTAATTTTCAAAAACTTTTCATGAAATTTTCATTGGAAGGAAAAGAAATTGAGTTAAGAGGTATCACAGGGAAAGCCGGTAAGGTGATAAGCTCTAATGGCATGACAAAATTATTGAAAAAGGGGCATCAAGGAGTTATTGCACAAATATGATCAGTAGATGTTCAAACATCTAAGCCATCTATTCCTCAATATCTCCAAGGGATCATTGATAAGCATTCCAAAGTATTTGAAGATATTCCCAAAGGTCTTCCACCCACTCAAAATCATGATCATGAAATTCACCTAATTCTTGGGAGTGTTCCTCCTAACATCAGGCCATACAGATACCCTTATGCCCAGAAGAGTGAAATTGAGCGCATGGTTGAAGAAATGTTAGAGGCTGGCATTATTAGACCTAGCCAAATTTCTTACTCTGCACCAGTGGTAATGGTAATCAAGAAATATAGCTCATGGCATATGTGTCCAGATTATAGAGAGCTCAATAAGATCACTATTAAAGATAATTTTCCTATTCCCGTCATTGATGAATTGTTAGATGAACTACATGGAGAAATCTATTTCACAAAATTGGATCTTCATTCAAGGTATCATCATATTAGAATGAAGGAAGAAGATATCCCAAAAACAACATTCTGAACTCATGAAGGTCATTATGAACTTTTGGTCATGCCTTTTGGCCTTACAAATGCACCTTCCACATTCCAAGGGTTGATGAATTCCATTTTCAAGCCCTACCTTCGAAAATTTGTGTTAGTATTTTTCGATGATATACTAATCTATAGCAAGTCTTGGGAGGATCATGTGTGACAAGTTGACAAGGTGCTACAACTACTAAAGGAGAAACAACTATATGCCAAACCATCCAAATGTTTCTTTGGAGTGAAGGAGGTAGATTATTTGGGTCATATTGTATCTCATGAAGGTGTTAAGGTAGACCTTAACAAGATTAAGGGCATAATGGACTAGCTGATTCCCAAAACATTGAAGAATCTTAGATGATTTTTGGGTTTGACGGGTTACTACCGCAAGTTTATTCGTCACTATGAAAGAATAGCAACACCTTTAACGACACTAACTAAGAAGGATGCATTTTCATGGAATCTAGAGGCAACTAAAGATTTTGAACAACCTAAAGAGGTGATGTGAAAATCTCATGTCTTGACCACTCCGGACTTCACAAAAACCTTTATTGTGAAATGTGATGCCTCGGGAAATGGAATTGGTGTTTTCCTAATGCAAGAAGAAAGGGCCCTAGCTTTTGAAAGTCGACCACTCAAGGGAAAGGACTTACAGAAACCCATTTGTGAGAAGGAAATGATGGCAATACTACATGCATTGAAGAAATGGCATCCTTACCTAATAGGTAAGCACTTCAAGGTCAACACAGATCATGATAGTCTTAAATACTTCTTGGAACAAAGACTATCTTCAGAAGAACAACAAAAATGGGTAACCAAGATATTGGATTATGATTTTGAAATTGTCTATAAAAAGGGGAAGAAAAATACTGTGGCAGATGCACTCTCAAGAAAGGATGAAGATGTTGAGGCCTTTCTCTGTGCTATCTTGATCATCCAACCTGATTGGATAATAGAAGCAAGGAATGAATGGAAGAATGACGGAAATGTGTGGACTCTCATTCAAAGGTTGCAGTAGGATTCCAGTGCATCAGATACATTTACATGGAAAAATGATTCACTATGGTACAATGATCGCTTATATTTATGTAAGAACTCCCAACTCAAATAAAATGTATTATTGGAATTGCAAAACTCTCCAGTAGGAGGGCACTCAAGATTTTTGAAAACCTACCATAGAGTCAAGAAGGGCTTTTTTTGGGATGGCCTTAAAACTAATGTTCAAAGGTTTGTGGCAGAATGTTTGGCTTTCCAACAAAATAAGGTGGAAACAATTAAGACCCCAGGTCCTTTACAACAATTAGCCATCCCAAGTCAGCGTTGGGAGGAGGTTTCCATGGATTTCATCACAGGGTTACCGAAGTCTAAAGGAAAGAGTGTCATAATGGTCATTGTTGATAGACTGACCAAGTATTCACACTTTTGTGCACTCTCTCATCCCCTCAAAGCTATTATAGTTTCCACCTCATTCATGGAGACAGTTCAAAAGCTACATGGCAACCCAAATATTATTGTAAGTGACAGAGATCCCATATTCACTGGACATTTTTGGACAAAATTATTTTCTTGTTTTGGTACTCAATTGGCTCATAGCTCATCCTATCATCCTCAATATGATGGAAAAACTGAGATAGTGAACAAATGTTTGGAAGGCTACCTTCGTTGCTTTGTCTCTGATAAACAAACACAATGGTTCAAATAGTTACCATTGGCAGAATGGTGGTATAACACTTACTTTCATACTGCAACAAAAATGACACCATTTATGGCACTCTATGGATACCACCCTCCTTCCATCACTTCATCTCTAAAAGAAAAATCCAAGGTTCAAGCAGTGGAAGATCACATCGAGCATCAACAACAAGTTCTCCAAATCTTAAACGACAACCTGACCATGGCACAAAATCACATGAAACAACAAGAAAATCAACATCGTAGTGAAAGAAGTTTTGAAGTAGGGGATTGGGTGTTTTTAAGACTACAACCATACAAACAGATGTCCCTCAAGCAAGCCAAAAAGGATAATAAATTATCACCAAAGTACTATGGACCTTATAAGGTGTTGCAAAATATTGGTACTAAGGCATACAAATTGGAGTTTCCTACATCTTCACGAGTACACCCAGTTTTCCATGTTTCATGCTTAAAGAAGGTTATAGGCGACAAGATCCCAGTTCAAACTATGTTTCCAGAACATGACGAGGAAGGAAAAATCATATTGGAGCCTGAAGCCATCACTGACACAAGAGTTCACCAGCTGAGGAATAGATCCATTTCAGAGTATCTCATTAAATGGAGGAAACTACCGTCTGAAGATTCCACTTGAGAAGATAATTATTTTATACAGAAGCATCCAGAGCTACTCAAGCATTGCAGACAACACTTGTCTCAAGGGGAGGGGCATGTTAAGCCCTAATATTAGCTCATTACCCCTTAATTGGGGCATATTACATTAGTAATTTTATTTTATTTATGTCGTATTTATTCCATTAGTTGTAATTATACCTCCTAATCTCCTATATATACCAAGGAGACATTTTCATTTGGAATCATCTTGGAATTGTACATTTATGTGGGCATAGGGAGGTTGCCCCCTCGAAGAGGCTTATTATCTTAATTTCTCTCTTTTTCAAGGCGTTGAGTATTTATTCTGAGGTTTTTCTATGCTATATTGATATTTGGTTCTTAACAAGGAATCACTAACTTCTACATAGATACGACGATATCCTTCGTCCTTTTCTAGGTTTAGTACCATTTTATAATGGTCCCAGGCATATACTGATTGTCTGGAAATACATGGCATGTGATGGATAGGACTAATATTTCATTATCCTATCATATGGTGTCTTGATGAGTTAGAGTAAGATACCTTTTGGACTAGTATCGATCGGATAATTGGTTATTATACACCAAAATAATAGGGACATCCTTCAAACTATCAAAGTGTTATTCAGTTTGAGTCTTCACAACATCATTCATCTAACTCTGATGAATAACTACAAAAATATAGAATTGCATGAGGACATGCAATGTCTTTGGTTAGGAGGAGATGAGAGGTATTTATTTTGACATCTACTTATCACTATTTTGTTATGATCCAACACCTTGTTGAGCACTCAACACACCCTCAATTGTTTCAAAAAAATTTAGGGTACCATTCTTTTTTTTTGTTTCACCCTTATTCTTTTATTTTCACATGATCATGACTTGTCTCGAGTGTTATTTTTTACATTTTCTTGTTTCTTCAAAATCCCAAGATCAATATGAATTATCACTAGAAGGTATAGAAGTTTAGGTGGTCTAGATACTGAAAAGGGGGGGGGGGTTCAACACTTCATATTTTCAAAATTTGTCAAAATTCATGTCAAGACTTGACTTTGCCAAATGCATGATGGTCACCCCTTAAGAGGGTCGACACTAATGAATGTCAGGAATCAGTCATTCCAACATACAATTTACACCAACAAGGCGATTGAGTGAATATATTCCCCAACGTCGATGAGTATCAATGATTGGAAAGAAGCTTTGAACACTGCAAAATTAGCGAAGATAAGCCAAGTCTCGTTGTTGATGGGTTGACCTTCCCTAGAAATCGTGACCGTACATTTATGACCAGAGGAAATACCATCTCAGTCATTGATTTCTTAGGGTAAACTTCACCCAATTCTAGCATGATGTGATGCCACAGTAGGATTCGACACATTTCCTTGCCACATCATTCACAATGTAGGAACTCATATTGCCACTCTAACTTCCAAGTCGACACTAAAATGTCATCAACTATAGAAAAACACACCTCACCAAGTCACCTGGGTAGGCCAATTCATCAATCCATTTTGTCAAGCCACAACAACTAAGTCATGTAATTCATGCCACATAAATCTCCATGTCACTACGAACAATTCACATTGGTCATCGAGGGACTGGAGGTGTTGATGAAAAAGGTCAATATGAATTAGTCAAATTTGTAACTCACTGAAGCCAATGTTACATTGGTTGCTAGTGAGCGGTAAGCACAGTTATGATAGAAACCTTGAGTTTTCAAATGTCGATCGTCGATAGCTCATCAACATCGGTGAACCAAGATCAAGATATTACACCTTTAACACATGAAATTGCTACTCACCAATGACCAACAAATAATCGACATCAGATAACTAGAACCCAATACTAGTTGTTTATATGCATGAACACTTCCGTCGATGACCTATTAATGGCATAATTAGCTATGTTATGCACCCTCCATTTTTCCATTTGACCTCTATACTTGATCTGGGTTGTCCAAGTGACACTCCTTTCCTCTTATCATTCCACAATTTCAACCTACCCAAATTAGCCACGTCAGCTAAGGGGAGTCACAAACTTCAAGTGACATGATGAGTGTTTCATGTCAACAACTCCAAAAAATCTCCCCAAGAAGTCACGCAAGCATACAACTCTTTCACATCAAGATGGACAACCAATCAACAACGTTCACCATGGAAACCTTAGAACAAGAACATGTCCCAATGCCCGATCTTATAATTCGTGCACGCCAACCATAGACCAACTTAACGTCCATTTGCACTTCCAATTTTCATAGTGTATTAACTCAAAATTATGGCACTGACAATGTAGTTAATCCTTAAGGATTCGTAAGTATTTTTTTGTACTCACTCATGGTAAATCTGGATGGGATTGGTGGTAACACACTATTTGAATTCGATCTGGCATTATTATCTTATCGTTGTTTACATAGAGTAGTTGATATCTTATTGTTGTGAATAATTCTTGAGTAACACAGTGCTTCACTTAAGATAACTATTGTCATGCTTTCTATAAATCTTGAAACTGGTAAGTACTAAACTAGAAAACTCCATCTTTCATAGGTATTTGGTTCTGATGATAAATAATTTTCTTTCAACGGTGTGTAATAGATAGAGAATTAAGTTAAGTTGTTTATGTAGGAAACATGCCTCCTCTAAGACTAGAGATCCATCAATCACCAAAGACACCAAAGTGGAAGAATATAATTGTTGGAGAAGCTTCTAGTCTCGTAGTTTCCAGATAATGGGAGTTCACGCTTGTTGACGAGTGAAATTGACCATCCGTCAACTGGAATAACAAGTCTGTTCCAAGGTTGTCTAAATAACCCAAGCCATTTGGTGTGACACATTTTGAAGGGTTTAATGGCTTTGTTAGCCAATCTAAAATCCTAAAAAGAAAACGAAAAGAAAGGAATAACTAAACTAATGCTAACAACTATATGTTATATATGTACATATGCTCTAATATAACTATTGTAGGTGTATTTAAGTAGAAAATATACAAATCTTACTTCTGTACAACTTTTAAAAATTTCAAGTTTTAATCGAAACTTACGAAATCAATGTGAAAATAATTGCTTTTAAGAAGCAAATAAAGAAAGCACATTTAAATCTTTTATGTTTTCTTTTATAAATCTAACTATTCTTGAATTGAATAAACTATGGAACACAGATGTACAGGTAGTCAAAATCTGAACCAAATATTCTGGTTTCATTAATATGTAAATGACTGAATTTGAGAAACAGAAAGGAGCTAACGTGTTGTTACTTAGTGAGATGTATCCAAGCGTCTGTATGAGTGAAGAACATCCAACTGCCACGCCCAAGAGAAAAATATGCAATAGACTTTATGACTGTTCTAAATAAATTTAAAACATGTATTGGCAATTGAGATTTAATGACAGAGGAGGAAACACAAATTGAATCCTGTGATCTTATAATTGCACATAATTACAGCAAGATAAATCTAAGTGTAACTTGTTTCATTTAATCATTTAACTAAAATTCAAAGATAAATCCTATCATTCAAATTGGAGATATGATCACAATATTTATATATAGAGAAGAAAATTATAGACCATATTTATAACATAAGTATCCCAAACATAATAGATCATTAAGTCTAAATCTACTAGACCTATTAATATATCATGATTGACAAAACATAAATGAAAACATCATTTACAAAAGGCTAAAGCCAAAATGCATATATGTTGTTTCATTAAGTCTTGGAATCACTTGTCCATCTTCTGTTCCTTTCCAAGATGATTTCTTTTACAAAATATAGAGTATTTAAAGAGTTTATCAAATCTAAACTTCCTATCTTCTAAGATAGGATCAGATCTCAAAAGATCTAAACATTACAAATATAGAGGGCCTAGAGCCACTCATGATCAAAGTATATCTTCAAAATTTATGAAAGTTTTCTCTTATTTACAAAATAAACAAAAGGAGATAGCTAATAGACTAAGTCGAGCATGTTCCATCCCATAAGATCAACATTAGATACACCCTTTCCTAAAAAAATGAAATGGGAGCAAGTTAAATATTTTATTAATTAACAATTTCTAAATGTTATATGAAAAATGACTTGGCTACAAAATCTCTCGATTCTGTAGCTAGTCTTATTATTGGTAATAGAAATCCAAATTGATCCCATTTGATTAGAAAAATAACAAAGAAAGCATGACTGTAAAAAAAATCAATCTTACCATTTAACTAATAACAAAAAATAGATCACGATATCTCAGAATTTATCACGGACTTTACATTGTCAACATTTTTTATAACAATATTGTCTGTCCTTTTTAGACACTTCGCTTGTCTTTGTGCATTTTCTTTGAGTTCACAGTTTTCATTTTCCAACAATTCATTGTGAGTCCTGAGAGATTTCATCCTTGCTTGGAGAATGGGGATATTTGTATAGTACTTCCCTATCCAATGCAAGCACACTTCGCAATGCACAGTAAGGGAAATCTATTGAGGAATCGTATAATTGGGTGCCAAAACATCAACGTTGCCCGTTGTCGGCCTTTGACTGAGCTTAATACCAGTAAACCCCTTTCTATGTTTTAGACACGGTGGGATATTATTGACATAATCTAATGGTTGATTAGGATCTAGTTTGGGACAACTCAGATCTTCCTCTGCTAGAAACCTTTCAATCTCGGAGTCTGAATCCTCATGGATCTTGATCGAATCGATCGAGCTCACATGAGTCTTGGATCTATTACACAAACTTCTTGAAATGAATCGACCAACCCTCTTATTACGAAACCCTAACATTGCTTGATTCTTTGTTTACTGTTTGTGAGGGTTTTTATTGTCTTTTACAGTAGGGTTAGGGAAAATAATTGGTTCATGCACAGGAGATTCTATAAACTCAGCACTAATACCCTGTTGCCCACATAAAATTTGATCAAGAAAAGCCCCTTCACGAGGTTTTTTATCCAAAAAATCTGGCTTGCCAGTTGAGAAATCAAGAGGTTTTTCTATCATAGGCTTATCCATCACAGGGGTTTCTACAGGATTTACTGTAACAAAACTATTTCAAGCTAAGAACCCATTCTAATCATCACCCAGGGTTTTGAAATGATGAACCAACAGTAACTTAATCAAACCATGGTGAAAGAGGCTAGAATCTAGGTTCTACTTCTTGTATCTCTTCGACATTTTATACAGACTCCTTAGAAAATAAAACGACACATTCAAAATGAAGCCTATAAAATGCATGAGCAATCGCACATGGTAAAGGAAGACTGGGCCATAACGGCCTTCATAGGTAATAAATTGTTTTAAAACTGCTAACAAACCATGCCATCTAACCTTGATCAGGGAGACCAGAATACATTTGTCACAACAACCAATATTGTTGGAGGTGACGAAAAGACTCCAGGGTACTTTGTCCAATTTTAAATTTTTGAACCACTTTTGACCAGTGAGAGCGAGCCCTGTTGATTCACTTAAAAAATCTTCGATGACCTCTAAATGAATATCACCAACCTTTTCTCTGTATCCATCAAATGTTAGAGCGAATTGTTTGGCCACTTACAGGATATACCCCTCGAACTTCTTAATAAACATATCCCAACCATGGTTTTTTAGATCCTCACTCACATCATCATGAAGCAAAAAAGCTTGAGGGCCATTCGGATCTACTCGGATGACAATGGCCATTATGGGTTTGGGCAGATTGTAACAAGGGCGACTCAAATTACTTGTGGATTTAGATGGTAGTGGTAAGAGGGATAAGTCTGAGCGGATACCATGAAAACAAAGTAAACAGATAACCTATGCGATCATAGCATATACATGGAGGTATTGGTTATGGGGTTTGAACACTCTTGGTAATGAAAGCTTCGAGTACATAGCACTACACAAACCCTTAACTTGTAATGAGAAGCATGTCACTTCATCCTGCCAGCCAAAACGAAGTACATGATATGGTTCTGGTGTGTTTAATTCCCACATCATGTAATGGATATAATCAATTTGCAAAGGGTTAAAATGAATATGTTTTTATAATCAAAATGTGAATCGATATTTGATATTATAGTTGATTTACATGGGATTCAAATAAATAAGCTTACAGTCCAAATGAAAATCAACATGGGTATTACATTGACATTCAAACAAACTCAAAAGTAAAAATCATTCAAGTATTAAATAAGATGTAAGTGGATTGAACCTTTAAAAACGATGCTTGAATAGGGATATAATAAGAAATTAAGTTTTCATGCCTGATTCATGCTTTCATTCATGAATCAAGAATGAAAACGCAAGATAAAAATAATACAAGAACAATCAAACATATTTTATAGTCCAGTAATCACCCCCAAATAGTGATATTTACAGTTATGAGGTGTAGGCAACTACGGAAAGTGTTGTTTGTCGTTCAAAAGAGAAAAAACATGTAGGGCTGCTAACAATGGAAACTTACTGGGAGAAGCAGTTATCTTTGCATTACTGACGAGCTCATGTTAGGACTGATTAGAATGATTAAAAATTAAATAATAGATGAAAGGTAATCAAGCATCCTAATCAAATTCCAAAAACATCACACATTCCAGCTTCAGACGTCTCTCTGTTCAAACGAAATTCGGTGATAAGTTTTAATCATGAGAGAAACAATGTTCAAACTAACGTCTCTGATACTGTTGACAGGGTCACCGCTGCTAGCAGGCATCCATAGCCTCGGCAAGGATGTCAATTAACCCACTCAGGCACCTCTACCCTATCCAAGAATTGTCAATTCAAAATAAAGTGCATTTTGCGATTAATATCTAAATTTATACCTAATAATTCTCTTGAACCCGACATTGCTTCACTGCCAGCAGGCCTGTTCAGTACCCCGATGAAGTTGTCTTGGCATCATGTATGCATTTACCCACTTCCTGTAGACCTGTTTAGTATCTCGACGGGTTTACAGACACTTCCTGCAACTCTCTAGAAATTATTTACAATTTGACATGAATTTAATGATCTTCGGAAGAGAGGGGTGATGCTGAAAATTTCAGTTTTTCAGATCAGTTGATATTTTTAAGCCTTAATTTTTTTTTGCTTGATGACCTTCATAATGATCTGAAAAAAAAATTCTGATAAGAACAACTTTTTGAGGACAGGAAAGCATACTTGAGTTGTTTTCTTTAAAAACAGGGACAACGTAAAGAGACTTAATGATGATCGTGTTTGCTCATGATTATAAAGTGAAACTAGGAAACCTACTTTGAAAATAAAGTTTCTTTAGCTAGTCTGTGTTTCAACAATTTACAACATTGATTCTTTGAAAATACCTTTGACTATTGCTTCATAATGAGGAATTCTGGTTTCCCTCCATGAACTAAAAAGGTGACACGGACATGAGTTTCATCAGAAAGCAGCGAAAACAAGCAAAATGAAAAGAACCAAAATCCAAAAAACAAAAGAAAAATTAAAATAAAATATGTACAGAAGTGGATCTAGAATTTATCAGGAAAAATACCTTTTCAGAGTTTGGCCATTCACCAGGAAGGTGTCTGGTTGTACCTCCAAACTATGTGGGCGGAAAGAGCTGGGACCTAGTTTTTCAGCGATTATGAAAGGCCCCAACCATAGGTTCTGGAACTTGTTGTGTTCCCCTTTTCTTTTGTGAGGTTTATCCCATTTGAGAACCAAATCTCCTACCTCGAAGTTTCTATCCGAAGAAGAGTTTGAATCAAACCATATTTTCACAATCTGTTGATGCTGATCCAACCTCTCCTTTGCTTATGTTCTCACTTCTTCTAGTTTCAACAAGGCATTAATTCAACTTTCAAGAGGAGGGAATTCATCTTCTTGAACTTTCTGTGATAATTGCAGAGAGGGAAGCATAACATGAGGGAGAATTACTTCTCTTCTGTAGACAAGAAAGAAAGGGGAATTACCAACAGAGGTTTTTGGTGTCACCCTATTAGCCCAGAGTGCATTAAAAAGGGCATTGTGCCAAATTTTGTGGTTTTCAGAAACTGTCCTTGTTGGCACAGGGGCAGACCCAAGGTTTAGCTCCAAGAGCACACGAACAAGCCCTAACTACTGGCCATTTCGGAAACACCTGCAAAGCAGATGTAGTCTCACCCAAAGAAATTATGAGGGGGTTGCAGGACAAAGATGTCTACAACCAAAGAGAATATCAAGTGGATCTAAGACAAGAACAACACAACATTCATATATCACTTATCAAATTAGATCTATTCTGCACATCTACTTATCATTTCTAAAGAAGTAATGTAATCACAATATTTCAATGACAGACACAAAGTACCAATCACTCATAACACAAAATATACATGGTTCACCCTCTCTCTAGGGCTACATCCACAGAACTGTGCTATAATATATTAAGGTAAAGCATACAGTTCTTATCTGTGCTCTTAGCTAGTAGATCTTCTCTCTTCTCCTCCCTTTCTCTCCCTTCCCTATGCACCTAGATACAGGGTTGATCTTCACACCCAGATGAAGATATTACAATACCAGAAGGCTGTCACTCTCATGACTTCTCTCTCTCAATACAATACTCACTCACATCAACAATACAACTAGATCAATAGGAATATCATACCAACCCAACATACCAACAAAAACTACCAACCCAAACTAGGCCCTTATGATCTCTATTTATACATTAAAATAACTCACTGATAGCCTTACGCCGAAACCTAGGTGTCCAAAACCCTAGATACCAAAACCGTAGGTGTCTAAAACCCTAGGTCAACTTGACCCATATTTTCAGGGCTTTGCCAACCTGTATTTCCTTCCTTTTCACACGGTGCTCCAAAGCATCCAATGATGGATTTTTCCTCTTGTTGAGTTTTCCACGATCCTTCTTCTTTGCTTATCTGTCATCCTCGATCTCCTCTTCCAAAGGCTTGCTTTCTCGGGCTTCGCTCCATATTTTCTACTCTTTTGCTCACTTCAAACCAATAACAGTCACTGTGTCTTCCGTGTAGTTCACATTCTCCCTTTTCTTCCTTGATCTTTGCATACTTCCATAAACAAGGGCCAACAGGAACCCAACACTCACATGTGACTCATCTAGAGGCACTTCAGATCTGAGCTTCCTGTTTTACTTTGACTCCAGGCTATGCAGTGTAGCCTTTTCATTCTTCTCTTTTCCTCCTCTCCATCCCTTGTGCAAACTGACTTTTCTGTATCTGGTACCCAGTTTCAACTGCACCTGGTACCTAGACCCTTTTCTTCATGCTTCTACTAAGAGCTATGAGGCAACTGGTTGTCATAGTACAACTTTAGCCAGCTCCCATTCACTAATCCTTCCTTCCATTCTCCATTCAGAGTCTTCAATTGTGCAGCTCCTCCCTCTATAACATAAGTGATCTTGTATGGCCCTAGCCAATGTGTTCTGAACTTCCCAAGATGTTTTATGAACTTGTTGTCATATACCAGTACTAGATCACCTTGTCTGAATGCCTTATTCTTGATGTGCCTATCATGATAGGCCTTTTCTCTTTCCTTCTGAACCTGCTGATGGAATCTTTCAATAAATTTGTCTTCCTCCAATTCAACCAATTGTGCAAGCCTCTCTTGAACAGCTCCAGGGTCATCCATATCTGTAAAGGCAACAATTCTCAGGCTTGGTACTAGATATTCCATTGGAACAAAAACTTCAAGACCATTCTGCATTGTTAGCTTCTTGCAAGTGGTTCTATAAGCCCATAACATTGTTGGTACTCTTAAATCCCAATCATCTTTGTTCACACAACAAATATTGGTTAGTGTTGTCTCCAAGATCTTGTTGAATGCTTCAATTGTTCCATTTGCTTGAGGATGGTACGATGTGCTCTTATGATGGTAGACTGTAAATTGTTCATTCAAGGATTCAACTGTCTTATTGATGAAATGTGTTCCTTGATCACTCATAAGGATCTTTGGGCATCCAAACCTGGTTATGATGTCATCAAATATGAAGCACGCAGTTGTAGTTGCACTACAGTCCTTGACTGCTCTTTCTTCGACCCATCTAGTCAAGTATTTTGTTGCTGTAATTATGTACCTTGCTCATGTATGCTTTCCTGGTGGATTTATAGGTCCAACAAAGTCAATGCCCCATTTCTCAAATGCTTGTAGGGTCAGTTGCAGTGCTAATGGAATTTCATCTCTTCTGGATGGTTTCCCAACCCTCTGGCATACATCGTAGACTCTAGAATAGTATTTAGCATCTCTGTGTAAAGTAGGACACCAAAGGCTAGCTCTAAGAACCTTCTGCGCAGTTTCTTTCCCTACATAATTTCCTCCTATGATGCCTTCATGAGCTTCTATGGGGATCAACTGTCGTTCTTCCTCCATAACAAACCTTCTCAATATCTCATCAGGTCCCATCTTGTATAGATGTTTGACTATAAGTGAGAAATCTACAATGAGCACCACTAGTTGTTTCTTCTGAGGAATTGTATACTCACTGGGTGCCATTCCCATTTATAGGAACTGGACTATCTCTGCGAATTGGTCATCGATCTTTCTAATGGCCAGTAGTTGTGCATTTGGTAGTGTATCCTCCAAACTAGTTGGTTCTTCTCCATGTTCCAACCTCAACAAGTGGTCAGGACCCTTGTTCATTCTTCCTGTCTTTACTATGATCTCAAAATCATATTCTTGAAATAGAAGCATCCATCTACATATCCTTCCCCCCAACACTGGCTTGTTGACTAGGTACTTTAGCGCGGAGTGATCAGTAAACATTTTAAAGTGTCCTCCCAACAAATAGTGGCGAAATTTTTGTAGTGCATACACCATGGGTAATCCCTCTCTTTCAGCAGTGGTATAATTAATCTCAGTTGTAGATAAATTCCTGCTAGCAAAGGCTAATGGGTGGTCAATGTCTCATGTTCCTGGTTCTATTAACACAACTCCCAATGTAATGGATGATGCATCGACATGCACATGAAACTCCTTGGTCCAATCTAGGAAAACCAAAGTGGGACCAGTAACCATATTTTGTTTTAGTGTGTCAAAGCTCTGTTGGCATTCTTCTGTCAAGCTAAATTGACAATCCTTTTTCAACAACTTCTCCATGGCCGTTGTAATCTGATCAGAGCCCTTAATCAAATTTGTGCAGTAGCTTGTGTGTCCCAATGCAATGCGCAACTGTTTGACTGACGTAAGAGGGGGTAGATCAATGATAATGGAAATCTTGGATGGATCTACCAACAATCCTTGCTTTCATACAATATGACCTAACATCACGCCAAATGGTGAAAAGAAAATACATTTCTTCAGGTTCAAAGAAATTTGACATTGCCTGCATTTATCCAACATTAGGCTTAGACATTCAATGTCATTTTTCAATAAACTATAAACAGACCAATCATCAAAGTATGCTTCTAAAAATCTATGCAGAAATTCCTTGAATGCTTCGACCACCACCCTGGAAAAGATGGTTGGGGCATTATTCAATCCGAATGGCATCACTGTATATTGGTAGGATCCCCATTTTGTTGCAAATGTGGTCTTACAATGATCTTCCTTGGTAATTCGTATCTGATGGTATCCTAAAAATCCATCTATAAAAGAATATACTTCCTAGCCTCCCACATTATCTAACACTTCGTCAGTGAATGGTGTAGGGAAGGGGTCATGCAAACAAGCATCATTCAGCTTCCTGAGGTCTACGCATATCCTGATTTCTCTTGTTTTCTTCTATTGCACCACCATAGGGCTTATCCACTCTGATTCTTCAACAGATGTTATAATTCCTGCTTCCAGCATTCGGTCAAGCTCAATCTTCACTTTCTACTTATATTAGGGTTTAGTCTGTAAGGTCTCTGTTTGACTGGTCTAGCATCTGGCTTCAAAGGTATCCTCATCTCTCCCACAGGCCCTTTAATTCCCTTCATATCAATGAACTTGGTTGGAAACAAGTCCTGATATTCATGTAGTAACTCTATAATTTTATTAATCATATCAGCATCCCAATAATCTCCAACATTTGCAAACTTTGGTGCCTATTTTGTTCCAATATTGACTTTCTTGATTTTGATTGGCTGTCCAATGAATGGCAGATCAACTCCTGGTCCTTCCATATCTCTCTAAACCTCTTTTATGCGATGTTCACCTTCCTCGAATCATCATCTTCATCGTCATTGATGTTGTAACAGTCTTGCAGTTTTTGGAGAGGCGCAGTCCATTCATCCTCATCCTGTTCTAAGGAAAGGCTAGATACCTCCTCGAATACTTTCTGTCTCACGACCTGCAGTGCTTGATATACTGAAGGATATTGAATTTCAAATAAGAAGGTGGTTACAAAATTCTGAGTCATACCTTTCCAATTTGTAGTGATGAGGCACAGTTCTGCTTGAAGGTACCAGTTGATAGGTGTCGTGTCTAGAATTTTGATGAATCTATGTACCCATTGTTCTTGAGGAATTTTTCTCCAGGATTCCTGACATCTTCACACATGGTCCTTTGGGAAGCTTTGACTTATGTAGCGAAATTCTCAGCCTTCTACTTGTGCTGAGAATCGCGATGTCATCAGAGTATGACTTTGTACCCAATATGTAATATTACTTTTGTGTGTCCCCTACCATCTTGCTGGTGTGGATTTCAAGGCCTCATCCATTGCCAACAACCTCTGTTGTGTTGGTACACTTGCTTCAAATTCTGATAGGAAGGATTCTAACGGATTCAAACCATCAAATGTGGGTAATTTACTTACTGTTGTGCCGATCTAGCGAACTTCTCTAGTTAATCTAGCACATCTCCTTGTAGATAATTCATACATCTGGTTCTGCTAGTTCTCTAGTGATTATTCTGAGTCTGATGAGCATGCGCTATCACTTCTCCAACATAGATTCCCATCGACTGTAGGATTAATGTAATCTTTTTGTCTAGCTGTTAGTTTATATATGTTTTCTAGTTCATATGTGTGGTCTTCTTCTATGATTGGTTCTGTGTACCGTTGAACTTCATATGGATCTAAAGGTGTGATGACCCTAAGGCCATCTCCTTCAAAATTCATACGTATTTTATTTAAGTCAACAACAGTAGAGTTATTGAAGGCCCAATCAATTCCTAACAGTGTAGGGTAAGGGCAATTGTCATCAACTATTTCAATTACCTCAAAATCTGCAAATATTCTTACTCTGTCAATGTCCATAGGGACATGCTCCAATCATCCAAATGGGCTGACATCTTGTTGGTTAGCCATCCTAAGATTGATAGAGGAATAGATAAAATTTGGTTTTCCCATGAGTGCCCAGGTTTGCTTTGTCATGACATTGACCTCCGACGCTAAGTCGAGGACTACATAGTCTATCTCATACTCTCCAATTTGAGCATTCAAATGTAATTCCTTATTTGTCCTTCTCTTCTTACCAATTTGGTGTACTTCCCTATTTAGCAAGGGATCTATCTTTCCTAGCTCATATTGTCTGATTAAATTTTGTAATTCTTGTACAATGTTTTCATCCTAAACCAACTTAACACAATTGTATAAAAATTCCATGAGCTTGCTTACCTCTTTTCCTTCTTTTGGTGAAGAAGACTGATCAAATGCCATAGGAATTCCATATTCTCTCACTTCTGGTATTGTCTTTGATGCAGAGCCTTGGTTTCCTATGAATTATTTCCTGGCTTCCTCAAACATCTATCTTTCTTTCCTTGAATCAAAAATTTGTGTCTTCTCTGTAGCTTTCATGATCCCTGAGTCTTTTGTGATATTCCCTTGGGTTATTCTATCATCTCTTGTAACAACGCCTCCTCTTGTTATAACAATGACTCTAGGGACTTCTGCACGAGTTTAAGCATAGATCAATTGAACTTGTGGGTTCTGCTGAGGTCCTCATCTTTTCTAAATCTTAGCTAGCAGCACAAGACAATATTCTATAACATGGTCAAATGAGATGCAATAGCTACAAGTGGTACAAGGGTTCTGACAATCCCTTCCAAGGTGTTCTGGTTGCGCACAGTTATAACAGATGATCTATCCTCGGCCTCGACCCATTCCTCCTCCTTGTCCTCTTCCTCTGAATCCACCACGAGGATTGAAGTTTCCTCTCCCAGGAGATTTATACTACGTAGTGTTTCCTTCTTGATGTACTTTGCCTTGAATATTATATATGCCTCTTGACCTTTCATGCATGAGATCATAATCCCTACAATCCCTATCATCACGTCCTACAGACTTACAAAATGTACAATACAAATTTGTAGGTGTCTGAACATACTTTTGCATATAATAACACTCACCAGTACGATGTTTTTTTTTGCATAAATCTCACCAAGGTAAGGTGACTTGCTTCAAGGGACTTGGAGCTCCAGAAGCCAAGTATTCATTGAATAGAGGGAAGTGTTCCTTATCATGGCCTTCTAATCTGCATATGACACACCAAATGTCTTCTCTTTTATCTTTTCCCTTGTCTTTCTTCATATCTTCGACCTCGAGAGACAAAAGAGTTAGCTGACTCAAGATTTGGCTCATACTTGAGTTGGATTCTCCCATAGGGGCTGATTCTAGCTTCATGGCAATCTCTAGCGCCTCAGCCTACGAAGCAATTTTTTGTTGCATCAGGAGAACTCTGATGTGTGGTAGAAGGGCAGGAATGAACCATTCCTTGTTCTGTTCGTATGGGATATGAAAAGTCAATCAACATGTTAAGGTCTTGAATCTTTGATCGAACTCCCAAACAGGTTCATCCACCTTCTTCTTGATCTCTTTCATCTCTGTGATACATTGGGATTCTGAATTAGGTTTCTTCAATTCTGCAATCAACGCGTTCTTGATCTGATTCAATGACTTAGGTTGTGCAAGTCCTTGGACAAGTTTCATGTACCAACTTAGTGCACGATCTCTGAGAGTTGTACTGAACTGATTTCTTTTGAAAGCTTCATCTGTGACATTCTTAATGTTCCATACGGCTTCACATAGAAACCAATTTTGATCAGGATCTTCAGATCCACCTCCCCTAAATATAGGGAGTCTCATCTCATCTTCCATAAATCTTCCTACGGTTCCTGACTGAATATGCGGTGGGCTACTATTGAAAGTGCTCTGGACGCTCTGGTGATTGGGATTACTCTGGTTTCTTAATTCTACTAAATCAACAGGGGGGATAACAATACTTACTTTGATGGTCTATGCAGTTTCTAAGGTTTCAGGTTCCCCTCAGTGAAGCTCCTCAGCTTTTCCTTCCTCTTCCCTAGCGGGTTCTGAATGTTCTTCATCTGTCAGTTCTGCTTCTTCTCCACTGTAGAAACCCTCCTCCCCGTAGTTATGCTTAAACAATTTTCCAAGATGAACTTCTCTGAATACTCTCCCACTGCGCGTATGTCCAACTTATGTGTCATTGTCGCTGTCTGAATTTTTGAACATTAGCCTTTCTTGATCCAACCAATCTATTATGTCTTCAAGGTGTCCTTCTCATGCAATAGCATCTTGATTCTCATCTTCAAAAAATGCAAAAAATTCCCTCTGGGTCCCTTAAAGAAATATCTATTGGCTTGGTTGTATGATCTACTCTGTCAACAACAAACTCTATGATATACCCTCCGATGGTACTATCAAACTAGTGTTCTACTACTCGTGATATGACGTTATCAACTCTCTTGACCTTCTTGATCAACTCCGAGATCCAAACCATAGGAGGTCTAGATCGAATCTCGAACTGGGTATCTGCTAATATAGCTAGACACTCATATATCTCTTGATGGATTCCTCCAAATAATATCTCATGTATATCGGTGAAGATATATCTTTCTAGCCAATCCTCAGTGCTAAGATTAGGGTTCTTATTTTGGGCTTCAATGAAGTCCTTCTCTTAATCCTCTATCCACTTCTGAATCTCTGTCTTCGATGGAAACCACCTTGACATTCCCTCAAAAATATTCTTGTCTTGGCAATGGAACCATTTGTTAGCACAGGGGAAGACCCAGGGTTCAGCTCCAAGAGCCCACCAACAAGCCCTAACTACTGGCCCTTTCGGCAACACTTGGGAAGAAGATGTAGTCTCACCCAAAGCAGTTATGAGGGGGTTGCAGGACATATATTTCTACAACCAAAGAGAATATCAAGTGGATCTAACACAAGAACAACACAACATTCATATATCACTTATCAAATTAGATCTACGAAGTTGTTTGTCGGATAATCCACAGTTGGTGTCATTTTTGTCATCGACATTTCGAATCCGAATCGGGATTCATCATCAGGACTAATTGTCAATAGATAGCTTGTTGATATCAGTCAATTAATAGTTAATATGAAGAATGTTTTTAAGATTTAACCTAGGTCGACTGTCTAAAAACCTAATCTACAAAGTTTTAAACAAAAATTAAAAATTAAACTAAATAATAATACAATAATATATCATAAATTATTACTAGGTTTGTAAAAGTATTAATAGTGTTTTATAATTATATATATGTATAAATATAAGTTTTAGTATTTTTGATTAATTGAATTATATTTATAAACAAAAATTAAACTTTTAATTAATTGAATTTTATTTAAAGTTAATGTAAGAATATAGCTCCCTTCTTACATTAATTTTAAATATAATTCAATTAATAAAAAATACTAAAACTTATACATACATACATACATACATACATACATACATACATACATACATAC
>ML780967.1:731887-772161 GCA_009831015.1 Picea engelmannii
AGGTGCACAAATGGATGAACTCCAAAGTGGTCCCCTTATGGTGAAATCCCTCATGGGAAGACGCTTTACGGATTGAGTTATCCTAGAAGAATGGTTGGAGGACCCATGCTTGTATGTGGAATAATGAGATGAAGATCAAGGAATTTTTTTGTGAAACTATCCTAGATGGATACTGCCTGTCATGCCATTTCCAGTGGTATGTGGAATGTCACATAACTCCTCATGGTTTGAGAGTTATGGCCTTACGAAGATGAAGGACCCGCACATGAAGGCTTGAAGCCCCCAAGGTCAAAGAAGTCAAAGTGACCTAAAAGAAGAAATCATCATTTAAATGATAAAGTAGGGTGACAAAGTCAAGGTGGATTATTTAAATAATAAAGAGAAATGAAAAAACCAAGAAATGATAAAGTAAGGTGACAAAATCAAGAAGGAATATTTAAATGATAAAGTATTGGAGAACTTTCTATTTATGGAAAGTGGTTAACCCTAAAATAAGGAAAATAGGTTAAGTGACCTAGAAATGGGTTAAGTGACCTAAAAATGGGTTAAGTGACCTATATGATGAAAGTACAAATAATATAGAAATGGTCTCTTGTAGATCATTCTTTTTGTGGATCAATGGAGAGCTTCTTGTGAGAATATATTTTGGAGTATTGATGGAGAGCTTCTTGTAAGAGCTTCTTGATATTTTTTGGTGTGGAACACTTGAGAAAATTGAAGATCTATAGGTGACTGAGGTAACCAAGGATATCTAAGCCGAATTTCAGAAGGAAGGTGAAGAAAAGAGGGTAGGAATTGAAGGAAGGATAAATTCTTTTGATGATGCTTTCTAAGGTATGTTATTTACAGGTCATCTCACCATTTTTTCTATAACTTTTTTTCTATAATGATTCATACCATGAAATTTCTATTCCATTGAGAAAACGTACCCAAGTATCTTTAGTAAAAAATTAAACTTGTGGGAAGTTATATTTTGGGACTTACAATCTATGGAAAATAGGGTTTGTGGCTAGTCGTGAAACTAGTCAAAAATAGGTGTTTCGGGTAAAAATGTCATAACATCTTCATAACATATCCAAATTTAGTGAGAAAAAATGTGTTGGTTAGGTTACAGGATTTAGTATGTTGTGTAACAATTTTAGATCAATTCAATGAATATTTTGTGCGGGCCACGCTCTACAAGGTCGCTCTCTACAATAATCCATAATACAACAAGGTATGCCATTTTTGCTATAACACCTTTTCGGAGAGGTTCCAAGTAGTGCCACCTGGAGGAATTGCATAAAACAAAATGAATAACATTATATATCAGTTTTAGATCTTTATTCATTACAGGTACAAAGTTATGATTATTTCAAGTTGGGGTTGTTGACTAATCCAAAACTAGTCATCGTTGAGACAAGAAGTTGATGCGTTGGCACATACATGAGGTGTATAGTTGATGATGTTGGTACATATTGATGAGTATTTGACACATGATTGATATATACTTGGTACATGGTTCGATGCACTTGTTTATGGTACAAGTTGATTACAGGTTGTTTGGCACAGGTTGGTGCATGGTTGATGCACTTGTTTATGTTGACAGATTGATATATATTGAGGATTGTTGCGTCATCTAAGTTGGTGCTAAGAATGTAAGGTGGGTCTTGCATATAGAGTTGGTGCTCTTGTAGAGTTATACTCTATTTAGTTGTTGTTGAAAAACCCCTGGATTGAAGTCCATAATAAAAAGAAAAATTGTACATACATCTTGTGTTCATTGTGTTCCTTGTGGAGATGATTTGTTGATGATATGTTGTTGATATATGTTGCTAATATGTATTCACATCTAACTGATTATAAATGACAGTAATGAGTAATGAGAAAATGTTGAATGTTAACTAAGGAGATTTTGTGTAAGAGGGAATTTTTGGGAAAAAGATCCCCACACTCATTCACCCCTCCCTCTAAGTGTGGTACCCCTCCCTCTAAGTGTGGTAGGTGTGTCCAACAAAAGGTTCATTTGGGTCGTTCAGATCTATCATGGTACGCTTCAGATAGAGTTCACGGTTTATCCTAGTTTTATTTGGCTGCCCATTTTCTAGTAACCACAAATGAGACCAATCTATGGCAAAGTACCCATGAAGCTGCTCGGACCAATCCCTACTGAAGAACAAACCATATACTTTAGGGATGTCAACAACAATGATGTCAATAATTTGATGAACCTTAGGATCAGAGGACAACCTAACCAAAACATTCTTCAATTCATTGATTACCTTAACGTTCGTCCGATCGAGCTGAATGATTTTAAGACTAAAAGGATGAAATTCTCCGTTATTTTTCTGGCAAACAGATAAAGGCATCACATTCGATGATGCACCGGAATCCACCATGCAATTATGTACATTTCTATTAAAAATTTCAAAAGTTAATAAGAAAGGTGGGACATTTTTACGAGTATTAACAACATAATTCTGTTGATTTTTAGTCCCTGTCCCTGAAACAATTTTATCTACATTTGATATAGTTTTTTCAGTCATATCCCTTTTATCTGGGGGTTTGCATGTCGTTTTAGTAGGGATATTTTGGGTTGTTTTAGAATTGATTTCTACAGTTTTCTTGTTGTTAAGATCGTTTTTCTTACTATTTTCTACGATGTTCTGAAGCATTTTCTACAGAATAAGAGGAAATTTCAAAAGTTCAAAAACAAAAATATTAGCCCTTAGTTTTTTCAGGTCTTAAATTAAGTCATATTCTAAAACTAGGGCTGCTAAACTCTATTTTATTTCAACCTTTTTTGATTGTTTTGTAGGCACATTACTACTCATTATGGAAGACGATTTTTTCTGTGCTTTGCTTCTGGTGTTGTAAGGATGAACATTTTCAAAGTTTGCTTGAAATATACTATCAGAAAAATGTTCGAATATATTGGGAGATGAATCCTCTTCTTCAGCTACTTCATCCTCAAATACGTCCTCAGAACTTTTAGGAGGGGCAGAGTTATCATGTGCTTCAAGAATAGTTTTTAAAGTGTATTGTAAACTTTCAAAATTAAGACCTTCAGGGGTAGGATTTGGACGGTTGAGGGGAAAAGGTTTTCTAAAAGGAGGTTTAAAACTTCCTTTCCTTGAGGATGCTTCTTCGGCCGATATCTTCAAGTCTACGACTTAATTTGATAATATTTGGACAACCTTTTGCAAACTTTCTAAATCTAAAGTTTTTGGTTGGATTTTAGCTTGGGGAGGCCTAGTAAGGATTTTTACTTTCTTTTTGGAGGATGAGGTTGTTTCAGCTCACTATTGAGATTGTATTTTAAACTTAATATGTCTTTTTCAATTTGTCTTTCCTCCTTGAAAGCTTGCAGTAATGTAGACTTCTTATACCTTTTAACCCAAATTGCTACATTATTATGTAGGGATTTAGTGTAATATGCAATAATAAGAATTTCAACAGGCATTGAATTAGCGGGAATTCGATTCTTTAACGTAAGGAACCTTTGGTTAAAATATTTTACTTTCTCCTTAGGGTTCATTTTTAGGCTGGAAAGTTCCATAACTAAGACTTCAGGAGTTTTATCATCTTCGATTTCTCTAAGAAATAGGTTTTTAATTTATCCCAAGAGACAATGGTCTGGGGTTGTTGGGCAAAATACCATGTAGAGGCATTGCACTCAAACATATAAGTAAAGAGTATACATACTACATATTCATTCTTTACACTTAGGAGTCTAATGGCCAGCATGAATTTCTTTATGTGATCTTCGGCAGATTGCTTAGAATCTGGATCAAATTTTGGTAACCATATCTCTGGGTGTTTTGGTAATGGGTGTTGGGCTCCAGGTACAACCACAACATCTTGATCAAGCCATGGTCTGGCGGGATTGTTTTTCTTTTCCATGGGTGTAGGTGGTGTCAAAGGCTAAGATGGTTTAGACGAAGAACTGCCTTCGTCGAAAGATTCTCCTCCTGAGGAGGATGGAGATGAATGAGGCGGGGAAGGTGGAATACTAGATCCCTTGGCTTCGAGAATGGGTGTCTCAATAGGATTGATAGTATCGTCTCCTAAAGGGTTTAAAAGCAGACCAGTGCCTTCAAGCTGTTCACTAATATTAGAGAAATCTAAGGGTTGATTAAGTGGCCTACTAGGTTGTCTGATATGGGCTAAAGCATTGTGTCTCCTTAAGAGTGACTGACAAACAAAATCTTGTACATCACCCCCTTGAGGGTTTGGTGTTACTAGCTCAATGGGAATCTCAGGATTTTTGTTCAAGGTAGTTGTTGTTTCAGAAGTAACATTGTTGTCTGAGCGACTATGTGTTACTACAAGGGAGAGAGTGTGTGGGGGTGGATTTTTATGACTTCCACGTGCCATCAATTGTATTTGGGCCCTCCTTCTAGCACCATTTGTTGACGAGATAAATTGACCATCTGTCAACTAGAAGAAAAAGTCCAGTACGAGGTTGTCTAAATAACCCAATCCGTTTGGTGTAACTCGTTTTGACAGGTTTAATGCCTCTGTTAGCCAATCTAAAATCCTAAAAATAAAACAAAAAGAAAGGAATAGCTAAACTAATGCTAACAACTATCTGTTATATATGTACATATGCTCTAATATAACTATTGTAGGTGTATTTAAGCAGAAAATATACAAATCGCACTTTTGTACATCATTTACAAATTGCAAGTTTTAATTGAAACTTACGAAATCGATGTGAAAATAATTTCTTTTAAGAACCAGATAAAGAAAGAACATTTAAATCTTTTCTGTTTTCTTTTATATACCTAACTATTCTTGAATTGAATAAACTATGGAACATGGACATGCAGGTAGTCAAAAGATGAACCAAACATTTTGGTTTCATTAATATGTAAATGATTGAATTTGAGAAACATAAAGAAGCTAACCTGTTGTTAGTTAGTGAGATGTATCCAAGCGTCTGTATGAGTGAAGAACATCCAACTTCCACGCCCAAGAGAAAAATCTGCAATAGACTTTATGACTGTTCTAAATAAATTTAAAACATGTATTGGTAGTTGAGATTTAATGACATAGGAGGAAACAAAAATTGAACCCTGTGATCTTATAATTGCACATAATTACAGCAAGATAAATCTACGTGTAACTTGTTGCATTTCATCATTCAACTAAAATTCAAAGATAAATCCTATCATTTGAATTGGAGATATGATCACAATATTTATATCTGGAGCAGCAAATTATAAACGATATTTATAACAAAAGTATCCCAAACATTATAGATCATTAAGTCTAAATCTATCAGACCTATTAATATATCAGGAATGAAATAACATAAATGAAAACATCATTTAGAAAAGGCTAAAGCCAAAATTCATATATGTTGTTTCATTAAGTCTTGGAATCACGCATCCATCTTTTGTTCCTTGCCAAGATGATTTCCTTTACAAAATATAGAGTATTTAAAGATTTTTTGCAATCTAAACTTCCTATCTTCTAAGATAGGATCAGATCTCAAAAGATCTAAACATTACAAATATAGAGGGCCTAGAGACACTCATGATCAAACTATATCTTCAAAATTTATGATTTGTTTCTCCTATTTACAAAATAAACAAAAGGAGATAGCCAATTGAATAAGTTGAGCATGTTCCATCCCATAAGATCAACATCAGATACACCCTATCTTGAAAAAATGAAATGGGAGCAAGTTAAATATTTTATTAACTAATAATTTCTAAATTTTATATGAAAAATGACTTGGCTACAAAATCTCTTATTCTGTAGCAAGTCTTATTATTGGTAACAAAAATCCAAATTGATCCCTTTTGATTTGAAAAATAACAAATAAAGCATGACTGTAAAAAAAATCAATCTTACCATTTAACTAATAACAAAAAATGGATCACAATATCTCAAAATTTATCACGGCCTTTACACTCTCAGCATTTGTTATAACAATATTGTCTGTCCTTTTTAGACGCTTCTCTTGTCTTTGTGCATTTTCCTTGACTTCACAGATTTCGTTTTCCAACAATTAATTGTGAGTCATGAGAGCTTTGATCCTTGCTTGGAGAATGGGGATATCTGTATAGTACTAACCTATCCAATCCAAGAAGACTTTGCAATGCACAGTAGGGGCGATCTGTTGAGGAATCGTATAATTGGGTGCCATAACATCAATGCTGCCCATTGTCAGCCTTTGACCAAGATTAATACCAGTAAACCCCTTTCTATATTTTAGACACGGTGGGAGATTATTGACATAATCGAATGGTTGATTAGGATCTAGTTTGGGACAACTCAGATCTTCCTCTACTAGAAACCTTTCAATCTCAGAGTCTGAATCCTCATGGATCTCGATCGAATCGATCGATCTCAAATGAGACTTGGATCTTTTACGCAAACTTATTGAAATGAGTCGACCAACTCTCTTATTACGAAACCCTAACATTGCTTGATTCCTTTTTTACTGTTTGCGAGGTTTTTTACTCTCTTTTATAGTAGGGTTATGGAAGACAATCGGTTCATGCACAGGAGATTCTATAAACTCAGCACCAATACCCTATTTCCCACATAAAATTTGATCAGGCAATGCCCCTTCACGAGGGTTTTTATCCAAAAACTCTAGCTTGCCACTTGAGAAATCAAGAGGTTTTTCTATCATAGGCTTATCCATCATAGGGGTTTCTACAGGATTTACAGTAACAAAACCATTTCAAGCTAAGAACCTGTTCCAATCATCACCCAGGGTTTTCAAAAGATGAACCAACAGTAACTTAATCAAACCATGGTGAAAGAGGCTAGAATCTAGGTTCTGCTTCTTGTATATCTTCGACATTTTATACAAACTCCTTAGAAAATAAAACGACACATTCAAACTGAAGCCTATAAAATGCATGAGCAATCGCACATGGTAAAGGAAGACCAGGCCATAACAGCCTTCACAGGTAATAATTTTTTTTAAAACTACTAACAGACCATGCCATCTAACCTTGAGCAGGGAGACCAGAATACCTTTGTCACAACAACCAATATTTCTAGAGGTGACAAAAAGACTCCAGGGTACTTCATCCAATTTCGAATTTTTGAATCACTTTTGACTAGTGAGAGGGAGCCCTATTGCTTCACTCAAAAAATCTTCGGTGACCTCTAAATGAATATCACCAACCTTTGCTCCCTATCCATCAAATTTTAGAGCGAATTCTTTGCCCACTTGCAGGTTATACCCCTGGAACTTCTTAATAAACATATCCCAACCCTGGTTTTTTAGATCCTCACTCGCATCATCATGAAGCAACAAATATTGAGCGCCATTTGGCTCTACTCAGATGACAAGGGCCATTATGGGTTCGAGAAGACTGTAACAAGGGTGACTCGAATTAACTGTGGGTTTAGATGGTAGTGGTAAGAGGGATCAGTCTGAGCGGATACCATGTAAACAAAATAAGCAAAGAACCTGTGTGATCATAGCATAGACATGGAGGTCTTAGTTATGGGGTTTGAACACTCCTGGTAATGAAATCCCTGAGTACATAACACTACACAAACCCTTAACTTGTAATGAGAAGCCTGTCACTTCATCCTTCCAGCCAAAACGAAGTACAGGATATGGTTCTGGTGTGTTTAATTCCCACATCATGTAATGGATATAATAGATTTGCAAAGGGTTAAAATGAATATGTTTTTATAATCCAAATGAGAATCGATATTTGATATTATATTTGATTTACATGAGATTCAAATAAATAAGCTTACAGTCCAAATGCAAATCAACATGGGTATTACATCGACATTCAAACAAACTCAAAAGGAAAAATCATTCAAGTATTAAATAAGATGTAAGTGGATTGAACCTTTAAAAATAATGCTTGAATAGGGATATAATACGAAATTAAGTTTTCATGCTTGATTCATGATTTCAGTCATGAATCAAGCATGAAAACGCAAGATAGAAATAATACAAGCACAATCAAACATCTTTTATAGTCCAGTAATCACCCCCAAATAGTGATATTTACAGTTATGAGGTGTAGGCAGCTACAAAAAGTGTCGTTTGTCATTCAAGAGAGAAAAAACATGTAGGGATGCCAACAACGCCCAAGGTGGAGCATGTAATCAAAATTTTGCAGAAGAAACCACTAGTTCTTCCATCGCTCTACAAAGATATGGATATAACCATGATAGCTAAGGTACCTATTCCCTCCTCACTTGAAATTTACAATAAGGTTCACCATGATGATTTTCCTGAATTCATCCCACATAGAGACATGAAACTAAGAGTCTTGGACGACCAGGTCTTTCAAAATATCAAATTATTGTCCTTATACATGGTAGCTGCCAAAAACTCGTTTTTTCCCTACATAGAAACCTTAGAATGGATAATCAATCACACCAAGGATGAAAAATGTGTGATTAACAATGTGGATGATCAATGTGTTGGTGTTTTTCTTCCAATAGAGGTTAGAAAGCATTAGAATCTCAGGGATCCCGAAGTCTGGCTTAATAAAGAATTCATGGTGAATATCTATGAACAACATAACACTAATCAACTATTGACATCCTCATGGAAGGAAGATAGAAAAAAATTGAACAGATCCTTCGGGTAGTACAACATTATAAACCTGAGAGAACCATACATATTCCTCATGGACCTGATATGCCACTTCTATGGGGAAAAATACTATTCTAAGTTTTCAGAAGCCTAGATGCCCCTAGCCTATATAGTAGCCATATCTGGAAGTGTCTTCAATTAGGGTGCCAATTTATAAATAATTGAGCATTAGGTTTGAGAAAGCATAGAAAACAAAAAAGGAGAAACCCCTTGCTTCTTTATGGCCTCATACCTATTGGATGCAATGATACGGATTTATGAGTGGAACGAAATGAAACCACAGATTTATAATGTTAACACAAAGACACAGTGAACCGGATTTATGAGTGGAACGAAATGAAACCACAGATTGATAATGTTAACACAGAGACACGATGAAAAATAACAAAGATACAGTAAAACTTGACTTCTATTAAATAAGAAATATGATGAAAACCGTTAAATGCAGACTAAAAACAAGCTTGCTAGAATGGTGGCAACTTATCTCTAAGAAGAGATGTGACGGCTACGCTCATTTGCAAGAATATGAGTATAATGAGGCTTTGAAGGACTTTTTTTCTAGAATAAAGATGAATTCCAAAACCCTAGACATCCAAAAACATAACCTTGGGATATTAAGTGTCAAAACTCATGTGGGCCTCGTTGGGGTAAGTTAGTACATTAACTTCCTAGGGTCATAACTTTTGCATACGATCTCTTTTAGGGCGCACGATAACTCATTGGAAAGGTATTAATGAGGAGATTCATTTAGGGGGGTAAATGAGAATATTTGACTATCATTTAGGTGCTCGATCATGAAAAAACATCGTTTAGGCCCTCAAATTGGCCCTAGAAGTTAAAAAATGCTAAAAATAGTAAATTTCCAAAATTGCCAGAAAATTGTTTTGAGCCAATTGGAAAAGGTGGGAGGCCACCGATATCCACCTAGATCAATCCTCCCTCATTAGGAATAAATGGTATCCATTTCCTTGAGTGCCCCAGTCAGATGAAGAATTTTTTGTTGAATTTGGCCCTGGGTGAGCCACTTGCCATGGTGCGAGAGTTTCCCTACTTTGACAACCTGATAAAGTTGGATCCTCTATTGTGAGTGCCCTTGACCTATGTGTCCATGATATGATCAGTGTATGCTTGTTCCATGCATTTAGGGTTGAGGTCTATTGGTGTCAACCTTTGTGATATCTCTGAGGTGTCCAATAATGGTGGAAAATAAGGTCAAAGGAGGTCCACATTGAACACTCGGTGCAAGCTAAGGAAGGGGGTAAGGTTGAGCTCAAAAGAATTGTCACCCACATCCTTGGTAATGGTGTAAGGCCCATAATGGAGTGGACGAAGCTTTTGATGAGGCCATTTTTGGCACAGGGGCAGACCCAGGGTTCAGTGCTCCAACAATGCACCAACAAAACCCTAACTACCAACCCTTTCAGCAACACCTGCGAAGCAGGTGAAGTCTCACTCGAGGTAGAGGTAGGGGGGTTACAAGACTCAGGAGTCTATAACCAAGCTGGGACACAGATCTGTGATTATAATACCTCACAAAGTACTTAGAAGATAACATGCATTAGTTTCTCAAGTTTATTCACATCGCAGAGCAAACCCTAAGAATAGAACGATGCAGTAACACTGACAACATACGCATCAAACTTAACATCATTGGTTAGATCTCACACATTCAACAAAAATAAATCACTAAAAATTCATAGAGCTATCTATCATATATAACAATCAATGCACTGAGCAGATTCACAGCATAAACATCATAGCACAAAGCAAATCATCAACACATGATATACGTGGTTCACCCTAGTGTGGGGCTACATCCACCAACTGCTTCTTCTTCTTTATTAGGCTTCAATATCTTACATTCTTCTGCTCCTATGCACTAAGCCACAGAGCCAAGCTTCACAACAGACAGGTGATCTGCGCACTAAGCACCAGATCCACCTTCCTTAAATCAGGTCAAGACACAAAGCCAACCCCTCTATCAAGAACAGAGCCTTACATACATGTTATGTTGCACAAATCAACTCAGAACTACTTGCCTCTTGCACTTAGCCAATTACATCCCCTTATACCACTACGCCTCCTTAGAATCTTATTCTTATTTATGCTTTTACATTTACAAAAAGGCCTAATCATGGGTAAACCCATGGGCCGACATCCCATAACCCGTTACAAAACCCTAAGAACACCATGTTGGGTCCACAAATGCCACAAAATAAGTGAGATCCATGATCTCAGCTCCTCTTGGGCACTCTTTGTTCAATCACTACGTCGAAGTCCAAAAAGTGGTCAAATGTGACCAATGTTTCCCCAAAACTTTGTTGAGGGCCAACAGGACCCCAACACTCACCTGTGACTTGTCCTGAGTCACTCGTATCTAGGAAATGCTGCTTCGAAGGCCTCAAGCCTAGATTGAGTTGTCTCGACTTACTGCTTCACCTGATCTTCCTACTCCACGAAATCCTGGATCATTTTTTCTATAACAGGCCCTTCTAGGTATTGTTCCACTATTGCAACCACTTGGTCTAGTTATGAACCTTGTCCTTCAATCTCTTCAAACACCGCACAGACTTCCTCCTACACCGGTTGTAATCTTTGTGTGACTTCCATTACTCTGCCTTAGATGGTAGTAATATGTTGTTGGGTTGTGCATTGATCTTGTGATCTCTTCCTTCTCTCGACTACAGTGAGTGACTTCATTTGTGCTTGAAATTTCAGTGCCTATTGTTGCGCCTCCTGTAGTTGCACTTCTAACTTCCTAAGTTATGGATCTTCCATGAGGCATTTGTAGGTATGCACACTTATGTTGCTCAACTTCTTGCATTTTGAGGTGAGGGTTCTAATCCTTTCGAATGCACTCTTAGTGGCTTCCTCCCTCTAGTCGTGCACTTCCTGTGAAGTGCTTGGTACTGCTTGGGTCTGCAACTCCGTTACCCTTGCTTGAAGTTGTTGGATGGCCTTAACGAGATTCATCACTTGAACCTCGACTTCCTCATGTTCCTCCTGTGCTCTACTCACCACTTATTTGACTGCAGTCTACTCTATGAGCAGTTGGTCCTTTTCCCTCTATATCTTCTCTTTATCTTCTTCACGCATCACTCAGAACTCATCTTTCTCATTTTCATACGCGATTACACAGTACTGTGCAACTCGTAGTTTCTCCAAGATATCTTCTTTCTCTTTCTTCAAGGCTTCTATAGCCTTTTCCTTTTCCTCTTGAACTTTTTGAAGCCACGCCCCCGTTGCATCTGCTAATATTCTCAATTGGGTAGGCTCATCCCCCAATTCTCCAATATCTTATGAGGAGGGCGCAGTAGGTACTACATAGATAACTTGAATATCTCGTTGTATCTCCTTCAACTCCTTCTTGACCTTTACATACAACTCATCCTTATTTTATTCATATATTTGCAAGAGATATTCAGATGCATCCTCCATCACTCTATAGACTAGACCGATATCATCCTCTGTAAGCGTAGCCTCTAGTTGGGGCTTAATGGCATGGGTCTTCTTTCTTGTCGAAGGTTTATGCGGAGAAACCTTCCTCTTCTTCGATGTTTCTGTCTCGGTAGGAGGATCCTTCAGCAATGTAGTTTTTCCTTCTCCTTTCTTTTCTCCTTATTCCCATCCTACTTATTTATTTACTTCATATCCTCCTCCTCCTGTGGGTGAGCCAGGTCCATTTTCCTCCGAGGCCCTACCCTCCTCATCAGTCTCTATGTTTTGAACTTCCTCCTTTTTCTTTTTCTTCTTCACACTTGAATCTCTTGCATATTCAAACCAGGTGACCAAGGATATTCCTATGATGTCAGGGTCAGAGAGTTCGACATCATCAACCGGTACACGGAACTCCTACAGCCACTCCTTGGTGATATTCTCCATGTCGTCATTGGTCATCTTGTAATAGGACTGTAATTCTTCCTAGCTCTCATTCCTGCATGCAGTGATATAAATAAATGAGGATCTGCGCGGAACTTAGCTAGTGGTATATACTAGTGCAATGTGTGTGGTGTCATGCATGGGAATGACTCTATGGAAACCTTCAGTTGTTGATAGTAGGTGTGGAACACTGCGTTCAACTACCATTTCCTCGACATGTCATTCATATACCATAAGGTTGAGAACTTCACAGCCAACGAATCCAAAAGTTCAATCTCCGGGAAGGTAGCTCCTTTTGGCATTTTCCAAGTGACAAATGCAACCAACACAAGTAGCCAGCTGAAGTGGAACTCGTATCCATGATCTTGTGCTTCGAAGTAGTCCTTCTCAATATTGTTGATCAGTTAGCTCACCCAATTCATTTTCATCCCCTCCATGCATTTCCCTGCGAGGTCCACCATGAACCCAGTGACCTGTGTGGGCTGGCCCTTTTTGATGAGCTTGCCAGCTATCAGTTGGCAAGTGAGGTGAACTGCACCATCCTGGATAGAGGATAACTTGTAGCCTCGCTTTCCCTTATCAACTTCGTCGTATGCCTCCTTAATGAGTTGTGTGAAACTAGTCCATAGTAATTTGCCTGTTGAGCCACAGGTATCCACCATAATAACACAACAATAGGAGTTTAACGCAATCATTAACCTCTTGATGTTAGCCAAAATGAGTAATTTTCATTATGTTAAGTATCGTGGACTGCGCCAACTCCTTAATCCAAGGCTGGGAGACTATGCAAGGCTTCTTCCCAGTTGTATTCATCAGGTATCTATGAGGTGTTAGCATGGCGTAGTTCTTTCTATCTCCAAGGTTGAAGTCACTATTCTTCAGGGATGGGATCTATCCCAGCTGGCTTCCAATTCCGTGTATCCCCTTCGGGATGTATGCGGTGATCAAAGTGTACTCATAGTCCCATGGGATGTTGTCGTGGTTAACTTCTCCAACAAAAGGAAGTATATAATCAGGTAAGATCGATGGGATCTGCTTCACATTATCCATATCGTTGCAATGCTTACTTCACTTCTCAGTTGTGGGGTTAGTATGGCCCGAACATCGTGCAGTCGAAGGGGAAGCCTACAATCCCCTAGTCGATGATTCCTAAACACCTTAAGACATATCTCCATCATCCATAAACTTCTTAAGGACCTCTTCGATGGAATTCTCTAACTCAGTCTGTTTTCTTGACATTGTCTCTTTTAAATGGATAGGTCGGGGTAAGTGAACGGACAGATGGAGTAAACAACAAATGGCGAGGTCTAGGTTCTCAAATCACAGTTCAACACACAATCAAATCTCTGATAGCTCAATTAATCACGGGTGGAGAAACGTGGTCTCGGCGCAGCGTTGGACGGGTTAAATAAGTGAACATCATAACGGATTATTCCAATGGGAAGGGTTGCTTCCATCAATGTGAATATGTCCATTCTGGTGTGGTCTCAATGTTCCAAATGTGGTCTATTCACCCATAAATGTGTTTCCTATCCATTTCAAAGTGTTTTTCTAACAATCGGGGCATCTCCAACGGTCATATAGCTTCGCCAAGGAGAAATCCCTTTTTGTGTGGTTCTGTTGTTCCGATGAGGTTCAAAGCCTGCAAACCTACCTCCTATGAAGTCTTCTCTATAACTCCTTGTATCTTTTCTAACTTGGCTTTCTTCTTACTGAGATTCCTTGCCTTTTTTTCTGTGATCTGAGTCTCTCTAATTGTTTCTGGATTCCTCTTTCCATTATTATTCTTAGTTTCTCCTATTGTAGTGACTTCGCAGTGTTGATGTACTTCCAAACGGTTTGAAGTTAATATCCTTTCCCTTACCATTTTATGGGTGGATTTACTTTCTTCTTGTAATTTTTAAACCTGCGAAGTAAAGCAATGCATATAGATTCTTAAGCAATACAAAAATTAATCAATGGCTCATACACAGAGTACATAGAGATTTTATACCGGAAACCCTCAACTGGGAAAACCTTTCTTATTTTCATTATATCGAATTTCACCATTCGCCATACAATATATACAATGTTGTTAGGTATTCTGTAGATACAAAAACCCTAATCCCTTAATCTGGGATTAATTTACAAATCCGCTAAAAATAGCAAAAACCGCCCAAAACAAAATTTCGGGGCGCTGCCCCGAACGCTACGCGTAGCCAGGGGGGCATACCTGCCCCCCCTAGGACCCCCCTAGGATCGTCAAACGCAGTTGTCGTATCTAACACACCCACACACACACACATGCAAAGAATATAACACATACCCAACACTTCTTTTATGGATAGGTCCTTCAAACCTTCTTGCGCTCTTTCAACCTCGATAGCTAATTCTCTTGCCTTATGCTGCTTAAGCTTAACTTCTTTTTATTCTATCAATTGATCTATTTTCCTAGCTATGAAATCCCTTAGTTCTTGATTTTTATTTTTTGTAGCTTCTTCCGCTGCTTTCCTTCTAATCTGATCCTTCTCAATCCAGGTCTTTCCTAACAAAAGAGGGAAAGGGGTGTTTTTCTCAATAAACCTAATAACTTCAAATTCCTCTTCAGTCGGTGTTCCATGAATAATAATAGGTACATTAGAAACTCTTCCACATAGGTTTATCATATTTTCTTTAAACAAGCCTATCCATCCTAGTGAAGGTACCATAGTACGCTTTCCCAAAATTTCCCAAGTGCCTTTTGTCATAATATTCACCAGTGTTTCCTCATCCAAGACATAGTCTATGTCAAAGTCTCTTATTCTTGCATTTATACATTGTTTTTCTTTCATGATCTCTGGTAAACTGCCATCTTTATGATCATTCATTGCTTCTTTTAACTATACTAATGTAGTCTGAACTTTCTCTGATCCTTTCTCTTTCTGATCTTCTAAAATTCTCTTAGTCTCTTGATAGTTTTCTTGTCTCATGTTCATCCTTTCAACTTTAGCAATCATCCTTGGGCAACATTCAACCTCATGACCAAAAATGTTACAACAAAGACAAATAGGACCTATACTAGGGCATTCCCTAGCAAGATGTCCCAATATTCTGCAGTTATAACATAGGGTTAATCCTCACTTTCTATTGTATGTTCCCCAACCTCTCATGTATGGTACAGTAGGGTCATAGTGCTGGACCTGCAATCTGTAAAAATCCTTGTTGGGTTCCTGCATCCAATTATTAGTCCAAAATTATTTCTATGTATAGGAATAACATATCTTTATTCCTTTCTATTAACCTTAAATAGATCAACTCTTTATTCCTGCTGCACCCTAGCTTTCAAACTAGGACAAAATCTATTAAACATACTTAAATTCATGCTTTTGAAACAAAAATTCCCACGTATCTTACTCTTATCAAAGTACAAAGCTTTACCTCTTTCAAGGTCTTACCTCAGATCAGGTTTCTTTCTTAGCACAAAGATTTGTAAGTCAAGTAGAATACTCTGCACTACAGTAGTAGATCTATGCACATAGCCTCTCTTTTCTTTACTTCAGTTCCCAACAATCATAGTTTCAGGTCTCGACAACAGAACCATTTGTTGGCATAGAGGTAGACCCAGGGTTCAACGCTTCAACAACACACCAACAAAACCATAACTACCAGCCCTTTTAGAAACACCTGTAAAGCAGGAAAATCCTCACCCAAGGTAGAGGCAGGGGGGTTACAGGACTCAGATGTGTGTAACCAAGTTGTGACATAGATATGTGATTATAATACCTTGCAAAGTGCTTAGAATACAACATGCATTATTTTATCAATTGTATTCACATCGCAGAACAAACCCTAAGAATAGATCAGTGCAGTAAAACTGACAACAAACGCATCGCACTTAGCATCATCGGTTAAATCTAACACATTCAACATAAATAAACAAATAAACATTCATATATCTATCTATCATATATAACAATCAATGCACTAAGAAGATTCACAACATAAACATCATATCACAAAGCAAACCATCAACACATGATATATGTGGTTCACCCCAGTGTAGGGCTACATCCACCAACTTCTTCTTCTTCTTTATTAGGCTCCAATCTCTTACATTCTTCTGCTCCTGTGCACTAAGCCACAAAGCCAAGATTCGCACTGGACAGGTGATCTATGCACTAAGCACTAGATCCACCTTGCCAAAATCAGGTCAAGACATAGAGCCAACTCCTCTATCAAGCATAAAGCCTTACATACATGTTCTGTTGCACAAAGAAACTTAGAACTACTTGCCTCTTGCACTTAGCCAATTACATCGCCTTCTACCACTACTCATCCTTACAATATTATTGTTCTTTATACTTTTACATTTACAAAAAGGCCTAATCATGGGTAAACCCATGGGCCAACATTCCATAACCCATTACAAAACCCTAAGAACCCCATGATGGGTCCACAAATACCACAAAACAAGTGAGATCCGTGATCTCAGCTCTGCCTGGGTGCTCCTTCTTCAATCACTGCGTCGAAGTCCAAAAGTGGTAAAACCTTTCCAATGTTTCCCCAAAACTTGGTCGAGGGACAACATCCATGTAAGGATTAATGAAATATGTGGCCCTATCAGGCTTAATGAACCATGTGGCTTTGTCAGCTGCATTTGTAGCATGAAACGAGTCTTCATGGGTGGTTGCAAGGGGTAGTTCAACATCCATTGGATCCAATGGTTGAAATCCCAACCCCACCTGAAAGGGGTTGTGGTCGACTGAGATATGTATGGATTTGTTGTAGTTGTGTTGAACATAGGGAAGACTCTCATCCCATGTGTAAGGGTTCTTGGAATTGTACGTGCGAAGGATGTGCATGATCATTCAGTTGACGACCTCGATTTGGCCATCCATCTAGGGGTGGAAGGAAGTGGACTTGGTGAGCTTGGTGTCTAGAAGTGACCAGAGGCTCAACTAAAATGTGTTGAAGAACTGAATGTCCCCATATGAGATAATGGTTTGTGGGATCCCAAAGTGTACCCACACTCGTTCAAATAAAATCTTGGCAGTGTCCTCCGTCGTGATTCTCTTCTTATAGGTGACCAAAATCGCCATCTTGGAAAAGCGATAAAAAAACTAAAAACATAGTCATTTCCCTGACTGGTGGAAGGGAGGCCTGACATGTATTCCATTGAGATGGATTCCCAGAGCCTATCAAGAGTAGTAAGAGGAGTGTACATGCCTTGTTTCTTAATGGTCGGTTTGGTAATAGCACAAGCAATGCAGGACAAGATATACTTGATGACATTTTTTTGAAGTTTTGGCCAGAAGAAATGTCGCAGCAACATTGTCATTGTCTTTTCCATGATGATGTGTCTTGCCACTCGACTGTAGTGGGATTCCCAAATCATCTTAGCTCGCTCACTTGATGGAACACAGAGATGGCCCAGATGGCACAACAACCCATCCTAAATATGGAAATTATTGGTAGCTATGTTGGCAACCAAAATTTGGTAGGTGTTGGTGAAGTCAGGATCTTTCTCATAGAGGTGGGGACACCCAGAGGTCTCATGGCCACAAGATTCTATCATGGTGGTGAGTGTCGCGACTGGAGGTCAACTAAGGAAATCAATGACTCAATTGGTAATTCATGTTTTATACTTGATGGTTAGGTGGCACTGCTACACATATGTGGACCACCTATGATGGCAATCATTCTACAATTTTCCTTGTGTGTGCATGAACTGCAACGAATTATGATCAGTGTGGATGATTGTCTCATTCTCGAGAATGTAAGTCTTCCACTGGTGGTAGGCTTGCACAATGGAGTACATTTATTTTTCATAAGTAGGGTACTTATGGATGACATATGAAAGTGTGTCACTATGATAGGCCACAGGGTGGCCGTGCTAAGTTAGGACTGCACCCACAGTATAGTTTAAATCATCTGTCTCGATTTCAAAGGGATGTTGCAGGTCATGTAATTAGAACACTGTTGTTGAAAACAAGTGTTGCTTCAGATCATCGAAATATTTTTGTTGGGACATTCCCCACACAATTTTTTCCTTACCACAACCTCTAGTTATTTGACTGAGATCCCATGCAATATGGGAGAATCCCAACACAAACCTGCGATAGAAATTGACAAGGCCTAAGAAACTTCAAAGCTCAATGAGCATGGTTGGGGTTGGCTAGTCACAGATTACTTGGATCTTGGTTGGATCAACATGCACACCATGCGCATCAACAATGTAGCTTAGGTATTGGACCATGTCCATGACAAAGGAGCATTTTTCCAAGTTGGCATATAGCTTATGTTGCCACAGAGTGTGCATAACCTGTTGAATATGTTGCAAGTGTTCTTCCCAAGTTTTGTTTTAGATGAGGATGTCATCTAGATACACCACCACAAAATAATTAGTGAAAGGTCACAAGATATTGTCCATCAACCTCATGAAATTTGTTGGGGCATTCGTCAAACCAAAGGGCATGACCAACCATTCAAAAAGACCTTCTTTTGACTTGGAGGAAGTTTCCATACATCTATCTATTCTATTGGGACCTGATGGTATCCAGATTTCAAATAATCTCACTGAAGTATTTTTCCCCCTTAAGTTGATAAAGGAGATCATCGATTCGGGGAATCAGGTATAGGTTCCTAACTATGATTTTGTTTAGGTCCAGGTAATCAATGCAGAGTTTCCATGTCACGTCTTTCCTCTTCCCCAACACGATTGGGCTTCCAAAAGGTGATGAGATGGGTCAGATGTGACCCTTGTGGAGCAGTTATTGGATCTGATGCTTGATCTCCTCATTTTATAGTAGAGAGTGACAATATACCAGCCCATTTGGTAGTGGCGCATCAGGGGTTAGATCAATGGGATACTTGACCTGACAGTGTAAAGGTACTCTAGTAGATGATGAGAATATTTATTTCTATTCTTCCACGATCTTATCCACTTTCTTCTGCTACATGGAGAGGTCAGTCGTGGAGACCATGGATGCAGTTGCAACCTTTCACTCACTCTGAGAGAGAATCATGAAGAATACAAACTTCACGGTCTGAGAAATGACCTTCCTGCATTTCCTGGCAGAGATCAAGGAAATAACACTGGGTGGGACTACCTCGGGTATACTATACAATTTCCTGTTCAAAGTAATAATAACACTGTGAGGCCTAGAATCATATAAAACATGGTGTTTCCATAAATAAGGTTGGCCAAAAATAACATCACAAACTTCAAGGGGAGAAACATCACACAATACCATATCTTTGAATGGCTTGATGTCGTGCGACGAGAGGAACTATTGGCTAACACAAATATCACTTCCTTGACGGAGCCATCCAATGGTGTAGGGTTGTGGGTGTGGCATTGTTGGTAGGGATAGACACTTGATGAACTCTGCTGAGATGAGATTCTTATGGCTACCACTATCAATGATGAATTGTAGTGGAGTTCCTTTCACCCACATTTGTGAATGAAAGTGGCGCTCTCCTTGTTGTGGCTCATGAGATTCACCAGGCTGGATCTTGGTGGTAGCAATGGTGGCATTGGGTTCCGCTTCAATGATCAATCTCCCCTTCTCTAGTTTTGAATCATAGTTGGAACCCGCATCTGATTTAGAGGCTTTTACTTTAACCACTAATGACTACTTTCAGCTGCAATCAATGGTGTTATGCCAGGGGATCTTATGGAAGTCACAACACTTCCCAGTATCTTTATTTGTCTTCCCATTGTCCATCTTTTCTTGCAGATTGGACTATTTTTCATGAGGTTGCACATATTTTATATGTCCTTTTTTCTACGGGTTAAGGATTCCCTTATCTTTCTTCTATTGTGAGGGGTTCCTAGACCCAAATTGTCGCATCTTTTATTTAATCTTCTGCTTGATTTTGACAACATATCGATAGGATGTGCCCAAGGATGAGATGTCCAAAAAATCCATTTATGTATGGATGTATATATGCATATTGTTGTGGTACTTGAGCACCATATGTCACTCATAATATTTGATACCCATCTCGGTGCACAAGGTATGGAAGACAATGGTGAACTCTAGGACGATTTGGTCGCTTTCTTACCGTAGTGTGGTCCATCTTGTATACAAGTCATGATAACTTTCAACATGGTAGTATTGGTCCTTAATAGCATCCTTGAAGGAATCCCAAGTGGTTGAAACTACAAATAATGTGGATCCTTCTATTTCATTTTTCTCATAGAAAGTTTCCCACGAATCTTTGACACGGGGGACAACCTTGAGGAGTGCAAATATAATATTTTCTCTATCAGAAAAGTTGTGGACAGAAAACTACCCTTCTAGAAGGTTTAACCATTTATCTACGACATCCACATATATTTGAACTTCAAATATAGGAATATAAAAATTGATCTGTACCTTGAAGGGGGTGGCTCTTCCTCTTGAGGTGGATGCATCTCTTGTCAGCAGCCATCGAAGGATTTATGAGAAGTTGTCCATCATCTCATTCCTCTATCGCTCAAGGGATTCCTCGAGCAACATTTTGAAAGGATACTGTGTCCCATAATCTTTATTTTATCCCACCATATGTGGTTTATTTGGCGTGCGAGAGAATTTTCCCTCAAGAGAAACAATCTCGAGACCCAACTCTCTATACCCTGACTATGTCGGGGACATGCATTAAAAAATGACAAGGAGCAGACCACTCTAATACCACTGATATGGATTCATGCGTGGAATGAAATGAAACCACAAATTTATAATGTTAACACAGAGACACAGTGAGAAATAAAAGAGATACAATAAAACATGACTTCTATTAAATAATAAATATGCTAAAAACTGTGAAATGCATACTGAAAACAAACTTGCTAGAATGGCGGTAGCTTATCTCTGAGAAGAGATGTGATGGCTACGCTCATTCGCAAGAAGATGAGTACAATGAGGCTCTGGAGGAATTTTTTTTACAATAAATATTAATTCCAAAACCCTAGACATCCAAAAGAATAATCCTAGGATATGAAGCACCAAAGTTGGGGTAAGTTAGTACATTAACTTCTCAGGGTCATAACTTTTGCATACAATCTTTGTTTAGAGTGCACAATAGCTCGTTGGAAAGGTACTGATGAGGATATTCATTTAGGGGGATAAATTAGAGCCTTTTTCTATTATTTAGGATATCAATCGTGAATAAACATCATTTAGGCCCTCAAACTAGCCTAAGAAGTTAAAAACTACTAAAAATAAAAAATTTCCAAAATTGCCAGAAAATTGTTTTGAGCCAATTGGAAAAGGTGGGTGGCCACCGATATCCACCTGGATCATGAAATTTGCACCATAAATCTATTCCAAGGGTTGGGATTAATTTGGCATGTCTCAAAGTTATTCATCCATGTTTATTTCAACGTTTTATGGGAGAATAGATATAATAAGTATTGCGTTGCAATATGTGATTAATTCTTGGCTAGGGTTTATTTAATAATATTTAAACATAATTGTCCAAGACTTTCCGAAGTATCAAGAAAGGTCATATCCAGAGTAGGGAATTGGTACTTAAAAGAAAAGAATACATACCTCAGGATTTTCAGAGCTACCAGAGCCTCGTACCTATTTCCATCCTATCTACCAGAAAAACTGATCTTGGGTGAAATTTTCTACCAGACCATTCTACAAGGTTTCAATTCTTCTTTAGTGAAATTCAAGAAAAGAGAATTCATCCCATATGGATTCTATGTAGGTTACCACCTGGTGAAATATACTACTTAGGCTACACAACAAGCTCAAAATCAGGTGAAGTATAGGTTTTACACTAGTAGGTATAGGAAACATGATCGAACATGTCTAGTGGTACAACACATTGGTCAAGTGGTATTTCACTTGTTGTATGCACATGACACCTTTGAGGATGATATCTTCACTAAAAATTCCATGGATTGGGAAGATTTTATACAAAGGAAAGATAAACCATATCTTACTCTATTCAAATCCATGTCAAGCGATGAACAATTAGAATCCTTGGAACAAATAGCAGAAGCTGGTGTACATGCACAAAATGAGAATATAGAGCAAGCAGCAAGAAGAGTTGAAGAAAAAAGGCTCCTGAAAGAAGCTCAGAGAATATTTAGAGAGCATGATAAAAATACTACTCTTCAAGCATTGGGACCATTGATAGTGATTGTTATCGCACAATTTGTACTTTCCCAAAGCCCAAGGAAAGTGGATGTAATATTGGTGTAACAGGGAGTGGCATGTAATTTCCACCTTAATAGCAAACCCCTTTCTATTTAGGAGCATATCAGAGTACCCCAAGGGAGACGTCCCCAATGACCTGAGGGTTTGAGAAGGATAAGGTAAAATATATAAGAAATTCCCACCCCTCTCATAGGTCACTCAAGTCAGAGGTTATTTTTGTGTTGTATAGATGAAGAAAAGGGTAAATAAGGTGTACCTTCCCAGAACATGACAACAAATAGAAAAGAGTGAAATTTCCATGTACCATATGATGTTAGTGCTTCATAAGACCATAAATCTCTGAAAAATAAGTAATCTGATATAAAACTGCAGCAAGGTAATTATTTATAACATAAATGAATATTTTGTAACAACCACAATAATTATGCCTTAAGAATGCCTGACAATGACAAGAAAATATAGCTCTAATTCGACAAAATGATAACAACTTGTCAGAAGAAAAATTGACAATAACTAATTAGTTGTTAATGTTGCTTTTGAGATGAATTTGTTGTTGTTAGATGGTTGTAGCAATATTTTTCAACAACAACAAGTTAGTCAATGGATTAGTCTAGTCTAAGGTTAGTAGACGTCAGTAAAAGTTTCAAGGAAGATACTTTGAGAGTTGTTTGATCAATCAATCACTATGGTGAGTGGACTAGTGCCTTTTAGTGTATATGGAGTCAACAATAGCAGAAAAAAAATCTTAGAGAAAAATAACAATGATAGTACTTATAGAAAGGATATGGAATGGATGGAGGAGGTGTCGGTAACCCAAGGCCTCAAGCATCCAAGTCCTAAGATAAAATCAGCCAGAAATTAAGAATACTTAGGCCCTAGTGGTTTCTATTTCCTTAGACAATTTGGAAATAATGTATGAAATAGGAAATTAGAGTAGGGATACTAGAGTGCTAGCATTTAGGGCTCTAGTAGCTACTTCTAAATAAGGTGTACTTTGAGAAAATTAAACAAGTGGAAAACTATAGAGAGAAAGATAACAACTTAGGTTTCTCTCATAGGGTTTTAAGCAAGCAATTTCACAATCATTAACATGAACCAGGTAAAATTCACCACAAGTATTCAATAACATAAAAAAAATCCAAAATACACCATAATTTTCCTCTCCAAGAAGTTGTGCACCACTTAGTTCAGACAATAACCCTTAAAGAGGGATGAATTTCAGACCACACACTTGTGTGATGAGTGGATGATAAAAAAATGAGAGTTTTATATCTCTATTTATACAATATCAATGACCTTTAATTACAATTAGGTCATAAAAAGGTCGACAGGGCCAATTTACATTAAAATCTAGTTTTTACCTAAATGACATTAATTAAGCTCTAAAACCATATCCAGGGGTGACGTCATGCCCTTCTAGGGTGGAATGTTAGGCCTCAAATGCAAAACGTTTGGCCTCTGAAGGCCCTGAATGTTGCCACACGTGCCAACTAGAACACAAATGTCTTCATAAGTGCAAACCCTAACTCTAGATGACATCAGGGTCATAATGATGACATCATGTTCTCTCAAGGGTCAATGTCATGGTGGAAAGGCAAGACCCCCTTAGGTGTAGGTCTGTTGGAGTGTCCCTGGTGAAACATCCTTATTTCTTCTAGGTGCAAGCCTCTGGTGTCTCTCTCCCCCTGGTGGGGTCACAACATCCATCTGTAGGATTTTAGCCCCATGGAAGTATGAGCTAGTCATTCCCCCATATGTACACGTCCATCGGACTAAGTCCTGCAACAAAAAAAAGTATGCCCTCCAGGGGTTCATAAGTCACATGGATCATAGCAATGTCAATCACATCTAATAATCAAATTACCCAAACATGTGCATCAAACCCCCTTTACCTAGAAAAATTCTCAAAGACGTTATGCAATTTAACAAGTCAGGTTTGGAGAGGGTCTCAGGATGTCCTATTGGGATAATCCTCCTTAAGTTAGAGGTGTTTCCCAGGTGATAACCAATCCAGGTCATGTAAGTGTATGAGGTGGAGTGGAGTAGTATTTGGGCATGGGGTACAGTGATAACAGGGAAATGTAAATCTTACCTATGGGTGTCTTTGTAGAGGGAAAGATATACATTGTCATAGATTCCATTGTTTCCTATCTCGTTCATTTATTTTTATTATTAACTTCATTTCTTTTGATCTTTTGTTTTTGTGTTTCAAGAGAAAAGTTGAGGGACACTGTCCTAATTTGGTGACTAGAGGTGATAGAATTATCCACAAAAATTTCATGAAGATGAGAAGGTTGGGTCGTGATGAGACCCCCTTTATCTCGGTTATGCCAGCAAGAGCCACTACCCTGGTTTGCTGACTAGATAGGTAGTATTGTCATACCGCTACATGCCCATGGTCATAATAGTTCGGCTCATGATGAGACCTCCTATCCACTAACTAGTACCTTGACTATTTATTTATCTTATGGGTTCCCTTTTCTTACTAAGAAGCGTTTTACTACTTTCTCAAGAATCCCTGGGTGAAGAATCTCAAAGGTTTCAAAGGATTATAACTCTTTCCAGCTACTTTTACCCTTCAAGTCTTTATCCCCTTCTTCCCACAAGGTTAGGTACAACTCTTCCTAGTGTGGTCAATCCCAATTCCCGAACAAAGGTAGGGGAAGATGAGAGGAATAAATATGGAAAGTGGTAAGTATGAAGGGAATAGACGATGACTTTTGACAAACCCACCCAGTGGAAACCCATCCTAAAGGGAGGTCAACTTACAAGGGCATCATGTCACCTTTCCAGGTATGAACAAGTCAAAGAGAATAATTTCCAAGAAAACATTATGAAATGAAGGAGAATTCAAGGCATCATATTCAAGTGCTTCAATAATCAGAGTGACACATACCATGATACCCGAACTCATTACCTCATGGAGGAATACTTACTGCTACTTTAGGACCAAGCTGGTGGGATGGATATTGTTGATGTTGATAAATGGGCTGCATTGAAGAAAAGAGGGGCCCTCCGAGGCCAGGCTCAAGTCATATGTCTCTCGACACTCCATGTCTAGGACCTATGGGCCTGGAGACATGATCTCCTTATTTATCCCCGGGATAGGGGATAACATTGACTTTTGTGGACATACATATGGTAGAAGGATAAAAAACACTCGCAAGAGAAACTTCACCCATAAGGAAAAATGAACAACCATATGAAGGATAGGTACAGGTGGAACAACTAGGACATGGACAAAAAATTGATACCATGATAGTGACATCAGGCCTAGGCGTACTAGCACTAGTAATCACTGACCTATTTAAAATCTATGATGATAACAATGAGTATTTTGACACTATAGCAGTTCCCATTTTCAATGAAGTTGATACATAAATATTAGAAACCTATTTATATTAAGGACTGTAACCGATGGATATGAGGACAAAATTGAATACAATGGAAATAATTACTACCACCTCAGGGAAAGGTTCACAACCTCAACTTAAAGGAGGAAGTGGTTAAGAGAGAAAGGAATAGGAACATAGCACAAGAGATGCCACATTAGTAGGAAAAGGTGAGACACAAGACAAATAGAAATAGGGAGCTCAAGAAGATAAATATGAAAGTAATAGACATGTATCTATCCCAAAGGAAAAGACCCTGAATAAATAAGAGAGTGAGGAGGTTTCATATTTTGGAGGGAAACCTATAGGTGACAGACCTAGAAGCCAAGGGCATGAGAAGAAAAATGATGACAAAGAGTTTGGAGAAACCACAACAAATATTCCAAACCGCTTTTCACCCAGAGAAATGGAAGAAACCTTAGTAGAAACAATGAATAATGTGAAAAAAGTCACCATTGACACTGGGAAAGAAGGAGAGTTCCTCCAAGATACAAAGACTGAACTCACAGGTATCCTCAGACAACCTTCTACAACTCCAAGTGAAGAGCATGCATCAGGAAGATATGGAGAAAATGTTAGCAACCGGGTACTAGCAACTAAAAAGGTAAGGAAACGACCTTTGAACACTTTCACACTCCAGGAAGTCTTAGCGGTGCTATCCCCTGGGGGGATCAACCAATTCCAGAACATGTAGACGAGGTGGTTGATGCCTAGGAATTCGCTTATGAAAGAAAAATACAAGTGGTAGTCAGGAGGAAAGGTAAGAAGAGAAGGCTTACTCTAGACAATGTTGTAATGATTAGTACAGAAGAAACCCTGTTGGATAATATACAGTCCAAAGTGAGTGAGTTACTAGGAACCATAATGGCCATATATAATCCCACCATTGACAGAGAAAGAAAATATGAGGAGGTAGAGTCCATGAAAAGAGAGCTTGATCACCTTAGACAACAATCCAAGTATTACCAAGATACCAAACAGATAATCATTTTTATAAGAGTTGAGTTTCTAGTGGTATGTAATCAGTTTAAAATAGAAATGGGTACCTTTATGACTCATGTGGTAAGATACAAAGAAGAGACTCTACTAGGGATGATGGAACTCAAAGATATGTTGAGATGGTTTGAAAGGTCACACAAGGTTCTAGAACAAATCTAGTAATTCTGGGAATTTCATAAGGGACAAGGGAGAGAGGGACATGGCATTAGGATTATCTAGGATGGTTTCCTAGCAAGGTTTAAGAAAGTAGCTCGGTGTTGGACACAAATGGTAGCGAAACCACTGCAAAATATGAAATACATATGGGAGAAATGCCTCAAGAATTTGGAGAAGATAAATCAAAGAATGATAGATATCCAACTTCTCGATTTTGGTACCACTGAAGACTTTGTATACCTCCATGATATATTCAAACAACATGGTGAGCCAAATCTGAAGTTCAAGGTAGATTTTCTCAGAATCACATATTTGGAGATGGGGCATGCAAGACAATTTTCTAATTGGTCAATATCTACGTTGGTTATACTAAAATTCTTGAGTGCCAAAATAGATTGTTTCAAATGTCGGGTTATAGAGATGAAAGATGAGCTTAACGCACCAAAGTAGTTGCATCGGTTCCCTTATATATACACTTACGAATATATTTTCTCCCAGTGTTGAAAATATGATCGAGAAACTCCATTAAGTTAACTAGAAGAAAACTAACATCTTACACATGAATAATTCCATGCTACTGATTGTTGTCTTTACTTTAAGTGAAATTTGAATATTTTTTTTAGTATGTTTATTTTTCATAAATAAGAATATCGACCTCATTTTGAAGGGTCAATGGTTTTTGAAAGAACTGGAGAGTTATATATAGAATTATTTTGAAGTTTAATATTGAAGCTCGTACAGAGCCAGAGACAAAATTTTGTCAAGCTTGTGGATTAACTTGATCTATGGATTTCTCTGCAAATAGTTTTCTTCTACAAGCCCTTTAGTAAAATTGTGATTATGTTAAGTTATATTTAATGATTATGATGGATAAATGAATGTTGGTTTAAATTTGATGGTGTTTCTTTATATTACATGTAGATTAAATGCATAATTAGTTATGGTATTCATTTTACATGTGATTTGTGCTTAATTATTTCTCCCTTCCTATTTCAAGTAATATTTGTCGATTTGTTAATGATAGTATTATTTTCTAGTATTTATTAGAAGAATATATTGTTTGGCATATTTTTGGAAGAGGGTTATCCCATGTCCAATTTTCTTCTAACTTATTCATTTAAGTTATTTATGTTTCTAGAATGTTTGAATGAAAAAGAAAAAAAATTCCCAAAAAGAGACACAATGTTTGAGAGGGAAATTTTTGAAATGACATTAAAATCCCATCGAAACTGGTCGGACAATCAATCCAGAGAATCGTGTTAATTTAAAGATAGAAGATTCTAATTGGGCCTCATCTCTCAGCATGATTCATACCATTGATTTAAATGGAATTTGGACCTCTCAACGGAATTGGCGCTAGAAGAAGGGCCTAAACAAATGCATGGTTAGTCAGAGAATTTTTTTCAATATAAATATATCTCAAATAACCTATAGATTTAAAACATCCCACATGCATGGCTAGTCCTTCTCATGATATCCCTAAGATTGAAGGTACCCCCACCACTAGTGAGTCACCGCACGCTAAGGAAGACACTTACCTTCACCAAAAAATACCTTATGTGATAACCCACAATGAAATCAATGAATTTGGAGGATTACCAAAGCTTATGCTTGACAAATTAGAGTACTTCCATTAGCTATGTTTCTTCTTCACAGGAAGAAAACTACAAGACCACTTGTTGATACTCTAGATAACACGTTTGTCCATATGATCAAGGACCTAGTATATTTCACCCTAATTGAAATTGAAGAACATGTTAGTGTTATGCATGAAACTCCTCTCTTTACCCAACTAGCAAGTAACCCATTATGATCTTGATAATTCTGAATACGGAGAAGTCGGTTCTAATTCATAAAACTCAGGCAACGATTCAGATGATATGGGAGACAATAATGAATAAATCCTAGAGGGTAATGATCAACCTAAAAACAACTATCCATGGTTGGCTAGTGATTCCCTGGCCATACCAGGGAGGTTACATCATTTTCCTAGGCACCAAGAGAAACTTCTCCCCAAATTTGACCCTGAAACCTCCAAGTTGCATGAAGACCACATCAATAAATTCTTATTGGAAATCAAATTGATGAATGTCTGACACGAAGATGTATTATGTATAATTTTCCCTTACACCTTTGATCAATTATCCTCGACATGTCATTTTAATGTCTCGGTTGCTTCCATTAACAATTGGACAAAATTCCAGAAGGAATTTTTAGACAAAATCACTGAAGAAACACCTATAGGGGTATTGATGGCTAAGATTTTTACTGCCACCATGGGGTTCAAGGAAAAGGTCGAAGATTTTAACCAGAGATTCACAACAATCCTCAACAAATTTCAACCTAACTCTAAACCCACTCAAGAGATACAGATTGAGGTATATGCTAACACATTACCAACCTCTATCTCTATGTTCATCAAAAGGGATGCTAAACCTACTTTGGCTGGGAACTTTGAGGAAGCCAAAATTATTGAATTGCATATGAAAGGATGTAAAGATAGTCAAATCTCGTTAGAAAATAAGGATACCCAACATCCATCTAGAAGAGGAATTTTTTTGATGGGGCCACCAAGTAAATAAGTAGAACAAAACACGGAGAAGGAAAATGTAGATATGGAAATTATACAAAGAATGGTTAAGAAATTATCCAATGATATTGTGGACATGAAGAGGAACGCATGGGAAGGTACGTCAAAACCTATACCTTACAAGATTTTATTTATAAAACCATCACCTTATAATTCCATAGAGCCTCCCCCCACTAACTTAAACATTAACTTAGGTGAAGTGGCCTATGATTCTTATTGTAATTATCACCAAGAAAATCATTCAAAAAAATATTTCCCTCAATGGTTGAATGCAATGAATCTATTGGCCAATCATTTCCTCTATGTTTGTTCCATGACCGAGAAACCCAATGATCAAACATCAAATGTTACAAAAAATGAGGTTAGTGAGCCACATGAGAAAACAACCATGGTACTATGGAATTTCAACCATGCATCATATTTTGACAATCCCACAAAAGAAGAAGAACCATCAGAAGTATTGGTAGTCCAAACTGGGAGAAAGGGACATCTCATACAAAATCAACCTATTATAGCACAAGCTACTAAAAATCCTGAAAAAGACACTTCATTGGCTCAACCAACTTACTTAGTTCTACCCAAAATTTCTAGACTCGTGAAACATCAAAGTTAGAATATACTGTGGTAGAAGATATGAAAAAATTGAAAGCTAATATTTTTGTGATGGACTTATGCATAATTCCGCAACAAAAGGATTTGTTTCTACAAGATTTAAAGGATGATGGAAATCCTATGTTGAATCCAAATCCAAATCTAATCACAAGTAAAGGAAACTCTAGGGAAATTAGGAATCCTAACGTAAACATAGTGTTTACGAATAGTAAACTGATCTGGATTTTATGAGCAGAACGAAATGACTACAAATTATTACCAAATGCTTAACACAGAATAATAGAGATACAGTAAAACTGGTTTTCTATTCAATAAGGAAATAAGTTGAAACTGTAAAATGCAGCGGAAAACAAGCTTGCTGGAATGATGGCGGCTTATCTCTGAGAAGAGATGTGACGGTTGCGCTCATTCGCAAGAAGATGATTACAATGAGGCTCTTAAAGCCGTTTTACAATAAACAGGAGTTTCAAAAACCCTAAACATCCAAAAACCTAACCCTAGGAGATGAAGCTCCAAAAGTGATGTGGGCCCCGTTTGGGTAAGTCGGTACATCAACTTCCCGGGGTCGTAAATTTTGCATATGATCTCTGTTTTAGGCGTATGATAGCCCATTGGAAAGATATTTCTGAGGACTACAATAGTTACACAAAATTTCATGATGAAAATTTTCAACCGCGACATACCCCAAAAAACGTCGTTTAGGGCCTCAAAACGGCTTCGGAAGTTCAGGACTCGAAAAACTACTAAAAATAGTAAATTATCAAAATTGCTAGAAAGTTGTTTTGAGCCAGTTGGAAAAGGTGGGTGGCCACTGATATCCACCTGGATCAATACTCCATCCTTAGGTAGCAATGGTCTCCATTGTGTTGAGTTCCCCCATCAGATGAGGAAATTTCTGTTGAATTTGGCCCTGGGTGAGCCACTTGCCTTGGTGCAGGAGCTACCATGCTTTGACGATTCGATAAAGATGGATCCTTTCTTGTCGAGTGCCTTTTATCTATGTGTCCACAATCTGATCACTAGATTCTTGTTGTATGCAGTCGGGGTTGAGCTCTATTGGTGTCAGTTGTTCTGCTACATCTGAGGTTTCCAATAATGGTGGGAAATAAGGCCGAAGGAGGTCCAAGTTGAACACTGGGTGTAGGCCAAGGAAAGGAGGAATGTTGAGCACAAAATCATTATCCCCCACATCCTTGGCGATGGTGTATTACCCATAATGGAGTGGGAAAAGCTTCCAATGGGGTCCTGTAAGGCATTCTTTTTGCAAGTGCAACCAAACTTTGTCGCCCACATGAAACTTATGTGGAACCCGATGTTGATAATGGTGCTTCTTGTACTTGTCATTGGACTTATGTAGGATATCCTAAACCTGTTGGTGGGTGTGCTAGATACTCTCAATGAACCGCATGGCTTTGTCAGCCTCATTTGGAGTAGGAGAGGAGTCGATCAAGGTGACCGCAAGGGGAAGTGCAACATCTATGGGACCCAATGGTTGGAATCCCAACCCCACATGAAAGAGGTTGTGGTTGGTTGAGCTATGCAAGGCTCGGTTGTAGCTATGTTGGACATAGGGAAGACTCTCATCCCATGTGTGAGGCTGCTTGGAATTATACATGCACAGGATATGCACGATCATTCAATTTACGACCTTGGTTTGGCCATCTGTTTGGGGGTGGAAGGCCGTGGATTTGGTGAGCTTGGTGTCCAGCAGTGACCAGAGGATCAACCAGAATGTGCTGAGAAATCGACTGTCCCGATATGAGACAATGGTTTGTGGGATTCCAAAATGTACCCAGACTCATTCAAAGAAGAGCTTGCCAGTGGCTTCTGCTGTGATGCTCTTCTTGCAAGCAACCAAAATCACCATCTTAGAAAAGCGATCGACAACCAAAAAAACACAGTCATTTCCCCGCTTGGTGGATGGTAGGCCTGACATGTAGTCCATTGAGATGGATTACCATGGTCTGTCAGGAGTAAGAAGAGGGGTGTATGAGCCCTGTTTCTTAGTGGTTGGTTTGGCAATAGCGCAGGCAGTGCAAGACCTGATATACTTGTTGACCTCCTGTCGAAGTTTCGGTCAATAGAAATATTTTTGTAGCATCACCACTGTCTTTTCGACACTGAAGTGTCTTGCCACCGAGTTGTAGTGGGATTCCCATATCAGCTTCGCTCGCTCACTTGAGGGAACACATATATGGCCCAGACGACACAAAAACCCATCCTGAAGATGGAAATTATCGACAACTACCTTTGCACCCAACATTTGGTAGGTGGTGGTGAAGTCTGGGTTTGTTTCATAGAGTTGGGACCATCCAGAGGTCTCATGGCCATAGGATTCTAGCACTGTGGTGAGTGTCACAACTGGTGGTCTGCTGAGGCAATCAACAATGTGGTTGGTGATTCCTATTTTATACTTGATGTTGAGGTGGAATTTCTACAAGTATGTGGACCACTTTTGATGGCAGTCATTCTGCAATTTTACTTGTGTCTGCATGAACTATAGTGGCTTATGATCAGTGTGGATGACTTTCTCCCTCCCAAGAATGTAATGTCTCCACTGGCGGCAATCTTGCACAATGGAGTACATTTATTTTTCGCAAGTAGGGTACTTATGGACAACATCTGATAGTGTCGCATTATGATAGGCCATGGGGTGGCCATGATACATGAGAATGACACCCACAACATAGTCTGAAGCATCAGTCTCAATCTCAAAGGGTTGTTGCAGGCCTGGTAGTGAAAGTACTGGGCATGATCACACGCACTGCTTCAAATCATTGAACGCTTATTGTTGGGGCCGACCCCATGCAAATTTTTCCTTACCACCACCCTTGGTTATTTGGCTGAGGGCCCATGCAATATGGGAGAATCCCAACACAAACCTGTGGTAGAAATTGGCAAGGCCCAAGAAACTCCGAAGCTCAGTGAGTGTGGTTGGGGCTAGCCAATCACGGATGACTTGGATCTTGGCTGGATCCACATGTTTACCATGTTGATCAATGATGTAGGCTAGGTAATGGACCTGATCCATGCCAAAGGATCATTTTTCCAAGTTGGCGTATAGCTTGTGCTTCCGCAGGGTGTGCAGAACCTGCTGAATATGTTGCAACTGTTCGGCCCAAGTCTTGTTGTAAATGAGAATGTCATCAAGATACACCACTACAAAATTATTGGTGAATGGTCATAGGATATCATCCATCATCCTCATGAAAGTGGTTGGAGCATTTTTCAGACCACAGGGCATGAGAAACCATTCAAAAATGCCTTCCTTGGACCTGAAGGCGGTCTTCCATACATCTGTCTGTTCTATCGAGACCTGGTGGTAGCCAAAATTTAGATCAATCTTACTAAAGTATTTGGCCCCCATGAGTTGATCAAGGAGTTCATCGATTCAAGGAATCGGGTACCAGTTTCTGACTGTGATTTCATTCAGAGCCCGATAATCAATGCAAAGTCGCCATGTTCCATCTTTCTTTTGTACCATCAAGATTGGGCTCCTGCAAGGTGATGAGATAGGACAGATGTTCCCCTTTTGGAGAAATTCTTGGATTTGTCTCTTGATCTCCTCATTCTCTAACAGAGAGCAATGACAGACTATCCCATTGGGCAGTGGTGCACTGGGGGTCAGATTGATGGGGTGCTTGACCTGGCAGTGCAGAGGTACCCCGATAGGTGAGGAGAAGATATCTGAGTATTCTTCCATGACCTTATCTACTTGCTTCTGCTATGTGGAGAGGTCAGCCGTAGAGACCTTGGATGTGGCTGTGATTTTTCTCTCATTCTGAGAGCAAATCACGAAGAAGACAAACTTCCCCGTCTGAGAGATGACCTTCCTTCATTTCTTAGCAGATATCAAGGAAATAGCACTAGGTGGGACAGCCTTGGGTATCCTATACAATTTCCTGTTCAAAGTAATAATAACACTACGAGGCCTAGACTCATATACAACATGACATTTCCATAAATAAGGTTGGCCCAGAAGAACATCACAAACTTCGAGAGGAGAAACATCACACAATACCTTATCTTTTAAGGGCTTGATGTCATACGATAGTCGACACTATTGGATGACGCGGAGATCGCTTCCTTGCCGAAGCCATTCAATGGTGTAGGGTTGTGGGTGCGGCATTATCGGTAGGGCCAGCCGCTTGATGACCTCTACTGAGATGAGGTTCTTCTAGCTACCACTATCAATGATGAAGTGCAGTGGGGTGCCTTTTACCCACATCTGTGAATGGAGGAGGCACTCTCCTTCTTCTGGCTCATTTGGTTCACCATGTTGGAGCTTGGTGGTAGCAACGGTGGCACTGGGTTCTGCATCAATGATTCATCTTCCCCTTTTTGGTTTTGACTCAGAGCTAGAACCCGCATCCGATTCAGAGGCTTTCACTTCGGCCACCAGCATCTTCTTTGAGTGGCAGTCAGCAGTGTTATGACAAGGGCTCTTATGGAAGAAGCACCACTTCCCAGTATCTTTCTTTGTCTTTCTGGTGTCCTTCTTTGCTTGTGGCTTGGATTGGTTGTCCTGATACTGTCCATATTTTCTTTGTCCTTTTTTCTATGGGTTGGGGCCACCCTTTCCTGGATTTTGTCATGAGGGGTTCCCCGGCCCAAATTTCCGCGTCTTTTGTTTGAGCTTCTGTTCGATTTTTATGGCATATCGGTAGGCCGCACCCAAGGATGAGATGTCCAGAAATTCCATTTCAGTCTGGATGTATCTATACAAAGCACTGTGATACTTGAGCACCATATGTCTCTCCGAATATTTGATACCCATCTTGGTGCGCAAGGTATGGAAGATATTTTTGAAATCTTGCACTGCTTGGTCTCTTTCTTTCCGCAATGTGGTCCATTTGGTATACAAGTCATCATAACTTCCGACAGGGTAGTATTGTTCCTTAATATCATCCCTAAAGGATTCCCAGGTAGTCATGACTATAAATAATGAGGGTTCCTCTCTTTCCTTTTGCTCATAGAAAGTTTCCCACCAATATTTGACATGGGGAACAACTTTGAGGAGCACAAAAGTAATATTTTCTCTATTCGAAAAGTTATGGACAAAGAAATACCCTTCTAGTAGATTCAACCACTTGTCTACAACATCTGCATCTATCTGACCTTCAAATATAGGAATATCGAAGTTTATTTGTACCTTGAAGGGGGCAGTGCCTCCGCTCGAAGAAGATGTGTCACCTGTTGGTAGTTGTCGAAGGATTTGCACGAAATTATCCATCATTTCATTCCTCTATTGCATGAGGGATTCCTCAATCAACAGTTTTAAAGGATCTCCTATCCCATCATCTTTATTTTCTCCTTCCATGAGAGGTCGCTTCGGTGTACGAGAGCTTTTGTCCTCAAGAAAAACAAGCTCGAGACCCAAATCTTTGTACTCCGACCTCGTTGGGGACATGCATTAAGACGACATGGAGCAGACCGCTCTGATACCACTGATCCAGATTTTATGAGTAGAAATAAATGACTACAGATTATTACCAGATGCTTAACACAGAATAACAAAGATACCATAAAACTGGTTTTCTATTCAATAAGGAAATAAGATGAAACTGTAAAATGCAGTGGAAAACAAGCTTGTTGGAATGGTGGCAGCTTATCTCTGAGAAGAGATGTGATGGTTGCGCTCATTCACAAGAAGATGATTACAATGAGGCTCTCAAGGAATTTTTACAATAAACAGGAGTTTCAAAAACCCTAAACATCCAAAAACCTAACCCTAGGAGATGAAGCGCCAAAAGTGATGTGGGCCCCATTTGGGTAAGTCGGTACATCAACTTCCCGGGGTCGTAACTTCTGCATACGATATTCATTTTGGGCGTATGATAGCCCATTGGAAAGATCTTTCCGAGGACGAAAATGCTGGAACATACCCAAAAAAAAATCATTTAGGGCCTCAAAATGGCTCCGAAAGTTCAGGACCCGAAAAACTGCTAAAAATAGTAAATTATCAAAATTGCTAGAAAGTTGTTTTGAGCTAGTTGGAAAAGGTGGGTGGCCACCGATATCCACCCGGATCACAAACATCGGTCATCTGCCCCACATGTTTTGTTAACCATCTAAATTTATAATATAAATCTCCACAACTATTTAGTTGATTCTTATGCCTCCTCAATTCTCTTTCCTCTGTCAATGTGCAAGAATAAGAATGCTACCCCTACCAAAAGTGACACACACATTATTCAACTAGACAGAACCAAAGTATATGCTAACACATTACCAACCTCTATATCTATGTTCATAAAAAAGGATGCTAAACCTACTTTGGCTGGGAATTTTGAGGAAGACAAAATTATTGAATTTCATATGAAAGGATGTAAAGATAGTCAAATCTCCTTAGAAAATAAGGATACCCAATGTTATCACTAAAATTTTGTCCGCACATGGTTACAAGAAATCAGCATCGTCAAACAGTGATGAAGTCATCCATGGACCTAAATTAATACCACAGCATTCAAAAAAGGTCAAAAACTATACAAAGTAGTGAAAAATTGAAGAGTGTTTTGCAGACGTTGGGTGCGCGCACACATGCGTGGAACAGGAACGTAGAAATCACGCACAGGCGCATGATGCGTGATTGTTAGCGCAAAAAGTTGTGCACCTGCTAAACGACGCATTTATGGAAGTGGTCGGCCTCCCAACCACTTATGGTTCAGCTCCCAAGTCGATTTGACCCTCAAATCTGTGCTGGATCCGACTGGTGGGCTGGTCAAAGACCTAATAATGCCCTAAATGGCCTCTTTTAACACTACAAAGCAGTTAAACAATAACCCAAAGCAATGCTATAAAAGACATGGATGCACCTCATTTTATCAAGGAATTCAAAGTAATGTTATGCTGCCTCTATTGTTTTGAGGACTCCATCCTTGAAACAAGCACATTGGCACCATTACATTGGACAATCCACCTCACCATTGAGTGGATTTGTAAAGAGTTCTTTCACCACCATTTTCCATTTTCTTTGTTGTAAGAAGAGCTAGCTAGTGAAGGTCCAAGAGCCTTCCCTTGGAGGAAGAAGGGACTCATAGTCCCCTTTCTTCTTGGTGCTTTGTTTTCATCAATAGAGCAGCCTCAAACATTGGTGACATGGGTCTTTTGGTTCTTTTTGTTTCTATGTCCCTATGCTCATGATTTTAGTTTTTATTGCATCTATTAGTTTAATTCTTAATTGTAGTTTTTGTTTTCTTTCCCTAACTCTTTTCTCTACAGCTGTCCTGCTCAACAGACCCAACTGAGCTTGCAAGAACCTCTGTTTTTCTCACCAAGGTGAAGAAAGAGGTGCAACAGATTGGCAACTCCACTGGGGAAAGGTATCAATTTCCTACCTCATTTGGGTTTATTTTGCTCTTCTTTTAGTTTGTTTAACTTGTAGTTGCACTAACCGGCCTAAGCTGACCTGCCAACCAGCCAATTCCAAGTTTAATTGAGAGAAATCCGTCTGGATTTTTCATTCGCGGCCGTGTGCCATATATGCACGGGTTTTTCGGCCCACAGACGCGCATCGTTCACCCATGTGCTTGAATCACAGTTTTGTTCTGCGCACGTGCGCTTTTTAACTTGTCTCTGCTCGCGCACATGCGCTCTGTGCGCCTTTGTCTCCACTGGGACCCGTGCATCTGTGCAAAATTTCACATTGTAAAGTTGTTGAGGTGTGGGGAAGGCAGTTTGCCTTCTTAAAAATGATGTCAAGCATGTTTTAAATCTGCACCACACTTAGTCCCCTCATCATATAAAGGGGTTAGTCAAACACACATAGGCACTTAAGAGGATAAAATCAATTTCCCTTATTTTCTTTTTGCCACATGGATAGCTTGTTTTGACTTACAATATAAGTTGGAAACCATTTTTAATCACATTTAACTTACATTGGGACTAGAAGTTGAATTACAATCGCTTAGTATGCTCTTCTCTTGCGCCCCCAAGTGATCTTGAGAATCAGAAAAAGATTGTGAAACAATTTCATCTCCCTTAAGAACATTAAAACCTTTAGGAGAGGACAACAACCCTTCTTGGGACTCCTCGTAGTTTCCTTTTGTCAAACACATCTTAATATTGTAACGAGCCCATACATGCCCACATGCTACAAAGATAGGATAGTGTTTGAATTTTTGCTTTCTTAGATCAAAACACTAGGGAAGTTTAAAGGTTTTGTAACGGGCCCACACATGCCCACATGTTCAATCTAGGATAGTTTCAAATCTTTTCTTAGATTACATTACAATAGGGAGTTAAAGGGATAGTAATGGAACCACATGTCCACATGATAGCTTCCTAGGGACTTTTGAATTACGCAAGGTTGTACCAAAGGCACTTAGTTAATTAGGTAATCAAATTCTTGTAAGGACCAAGCGAAGTCCACATGTGGCAAGGTGACATCTAATTCACTAAAAAATTGGCACACTTTCACTCACACACAAAAGTCACTTACCACTCACATAGCTTCTTCTTGAAACGTCGACGTCAAAGTAAGTTTCCTCCCAAGGGATTCCGAAAATACCCCACCCTTTTCTTGATGAGACTATCCACTCCCATTTTTAATCAACGAGGTTGGTTTGCACCCCCAACCTCCCAAAACAACTACATCTAAAATATTTCTAAAAACTCACTAACTTTTCCTCCACAGGAGGTGCCAAAAGAAATTTTTTAGTCTAGGTAGGATTTCGGGGATAGGCATCCAAAAAACTCCCCGTTATCTGGTTCTCACATTGTCAAAACATAGAGGTTGTCGAATAGGGAACTGAAAATCCTCCAAGTCAAGTGTTCCAATTACCATAAGGCAGGGAGATACCCCTGAAGGGTTGAAGGTTGAGGTCCGGTTGTTCTGTGCGTCCCCCCTTGAGGCACCCACCTCCTGGACGGGATCCAGCCAATGACCCATTTCTTAGGCCGAAAATCTAAATGTCGCACTTTGATCGAGGTACCTAGTGACCAACTTTAGCACATCTACCCAGGTGGCAATTGTGGGCTGCAATTGCACCTTGATTGGATTTTGTGTGGCTATTGGGAAATATCGCCAGTTCTTTTGGGATATGCCCCCTTTACCCCTCATTATAACCAATTATTTCATCCTTCACTAGTTTCTCTTCCAATGACTTTAGACCCCACTGTTGAGTACTATTAGAAGGTCCAGTGCTATTTGAGAGGAAGGACATTACGTCTTCTAGGACACGAGCATTTACTTTCTTTTGATTCCCCCATGTGGAAAAAACCCACTTACCCATATTTATGCTTCTTTTTCAAAAGCATGTTATGTATGATGCACATCTGATTACAGTTTGATTTGGNTGTGTAAACATTCAACACAAAGGCTCTTGTTTCTATATTACTCTCACCACTTTTTGCACACATCCACACAGCTAGTTTGACATCATAGGGGAATCAAAGAACCCCCGTCGTTCACGACGCTTTCTAAACCTCCCTCCTATCTTAGGGGGAGTATCTGGTCGTGCCCGCTCATCGGCACCTCCTTCACACACTCCTGTGAGTGCTACTATTTTAGGATCAACTTTGCTTGGTTCTACATTACTTGGGTCAACTTCCCAAGGCCATCTGCTCACTCGCTCTCCTTTACATGGAAGCGGGGGACCCACTTCCTCTCAAGGAGGGAGCACCAACCCACCTAGCCCCCCTCAAGGGTCAGGTTCACAACACACTATGGTCGGAGCTAATCCTCCCCCCCTCCCACTGCAGATGCCATATTTTGCCTCTCTCAACATACCGAATCTCACCAAACTCACCAATGATCCTATATTGCATGATCCCACATGGCCTGCAATGCCAACCAAACTACCTTCGGACATACCCAAGTTTGAAGGAAAGGCAGGCGATGACCCTGCCAACCATGTCATGACCTTTCACCTATGGTGCTCCTCCAATAGCATTATGGATGATTCCATCAGACTGCGATTATTTCAATGCACACTCACTGGCCCATCGGCTAAATGGTA
>ML780967.1:775567-786285 GCA_009831015.1 Picea engelmannii
CCTTCACTAACCCCCCTGCTACTGCTGGGGGCAGGAGAAAGAAGAAGGAGCCCACCGCTCCACTTCCTCCATGCATCCCACCACCTTGCGCACTATGTGAGAAAGAGGGCCACCAAACCAACAACTGTCCATCACTACCTGAATTATGGAATTTGATCCCCCTCAATCAAACTCCCCCAACACCCGCCACTACTGCTAGTCTCACCACTACCACCCACACTTCCAGTAATAAAGGGTTGAGGACCAAATATGCTTGTGATATATGTACAGAGTATGGATATTATACCCATCATTTCCCAGCCCTGCCACGCTTTCGACAGACATTAGCCGCAGTGCGCCAGAACTTCCAGAACAACCCCATCCCTACTACGTCCTCCTCAACAAATATCACTGACATCTGTTATGTCACCACTTCAGTCAATGAACGTATGAGATTCCCTTGCTCTCTCTATGATTCATTAGCTCATTTTGCATACCAGTGTCCTATGATCCTTGAATACAGGCAACATCAATTGACCCTTCTTCATCGACCCACAGAGGCAATAATTCACATTACCTCATCACTAGAGGCCCTTCACGTCATTTCTCCCGAACCTGAGGCACTCCCAACACCTCCATGGTTCTTAGATGACGTATCTGAGGATTCACCCCCCAACCCCCCAAACTCTCCCGCTCATTCCCCTACGGACACTTTCCACCCAACAACTACGGGTACCCCTCAGTACTTCAATCTATGGCTTATGTCAAGTGAACCCTCACCATCTCCTAACAATGTTCCCCTTGCTTCTTCACCAGGGGGCAACCACCCGACCACTGTCACCAAGATCACTCCTCACAACCCCTTGTATTCCCGTCACTTCCAATGCGACGAAGAAATACTCGAAGAGTTAAGCCACCCGGATTCCCCCTGGGATGCGCTACACCATTGCGCACTCTTCTCCCCACAGGAAGCCTCCATACCTCCTAACCAAAACCCCATTTACGTGGTCGAAACCAAGGATTTTATCCCATCAGGGCCTATCGACTGGTTCAACAATCCCATTCCTACCCCTGATGCCTTTGAAGAGGGAAACATGGCCAACATTTCCCCCATCGTTAAAATTGACATTTCCATTAAAAATGGCATCATCGAAGAAATCACCATTGGATCTTCTTGAACTCCTCAAGAAATCGCTGCATATAAAGCCCTCTTCGAGGAATATAGGGATATTTTCCCCTAGTCATACATGGAAATGCCTGGCCTCGATCCCTCTATTGTCGAACATCGCATCGACACCTGGCCCGATATTACACCAGTTCGCCAAAAACAGCGACCGCTACACTCATCCAAAGCAATGGCTATCAAAGCCGAAATTGACAAGTTACGCGCTGTCGGTTTCATTTACCCCATCGCCTATACCTCATGGGTTTCCAACCCTGTACCCATTAACAAAAAATAGGGCACTATCCACGTTTGCACAGACTTTTGCGATCTCAATCACGCATGTCCCAAAGACAACTTTCCAACGCCTTTCATCGATCAAATTATCGATGACTGCGCCGGCCACAAGGCTCTCTCCTTTATGGACGGCTTCTTTGGCTATAATCAAATTCAAATCTACCCAGCCGATCAATATAAAACTGCATTCACTACCTCGTGGGGTACTTTTTCATATCGTGTCATGCCTTTTGTCTTAAAGAATGTCGACGCAACTTTCCAGTGGGAGATGACATACATCTTTCACGATCTGGCTAATATCATCCTCGCCTACTTGGACGACCTCACAACTCAGTCCAAGAAATGCACCCAGCATCTTGATGATTTACGCACGATTTTTCAACGGTGTCATCAGTACAACATCCGCTTGAATCCTCTCAAGTGTGTGTTCTGTGTCACCGTAGGGTGCCTCCTCGGTTTTATTGTTTCCCAAAGCGGTATTACCATGGACCCCCTCAAAGTCCAAGCTATCACCGAAATTCCACCTCCCCAGAATTTATGACAACTTCAGAGTCTACAGAGAAAAGCTAAATTTCTTAGATGCTTTGTCCCCGATTACGCCATACGCGCACACGGTTTCCTTCGCTTACTACGTCACGACATCCCTTTTCACTGGGACGAACATGCCCAATAGTCATTTGACGATCTTAAAGCAACACCTTCAAATGCACCTTTAATTAGTGCACCTGACTACAATCGCGACTATATCCTCTACGTATCAGCATCAATTGTATCAGTAGTCGGCGTCCTCATCGAGCTCGGTGATGATAATCATGAAGATGTCATTTATTACGTTAGTGAAAACCTCTCAGGGCCACCCTTGAAGTATAAACACGAAGAGAAACTTGCTCTTGCAGTCATCCTCGTAGTCCAAAACCTGCGCCACTACATTCTGCTTCGCACAACAAAGGTCGTCATAGATTCCAACCCTATGCAGTACTTGCTCAGTCGTCGACAATTTAACGGCAAATTCGCTCGATGGATCGTTATCCTTCAAGAGTACGACCTCGAGTTATCAACACCTAAGAGTAAGAAGGCCCTCATTCTCGCCGAACTTGTCAAGGCCCTCCCCTCTGATACCACCAGTACCCCCGTCAACACCGACTTTCCCGACGAACATCTCTTTTACATCACATCGAATGATCCTTGGTACGGCAACCTCCTCGTCTACCTCCGAACTCAAAATTTTGGTAACCACCTTTCACGAGATGATCGTTGACGTATTCGCCATCAGACCCCCCGCTACCTTCTCATCGGAGATATCCTATACCGGAGGGGCATCGACACCATTCTTCTTCGATGCCTAACTATTGACGAGGCCGATAGAGTCTTAAACGACTGCCATAGCGGCGCATGTGGGGGCCATCTTTCGGGTCTATCCACTGCTCAAAATATTATCCGAGCCAGTTACTTTTGGCCTATCTTGTTTCATGATTGCATTCATGTCGTGAAACGATGTCAGCAGTGTCAGCTTTACGCCAAAAAATCTCGAGCTCCCCCTGCTCTTATTCACCCTGTCATTACTGACGACCCCTTTTGCAAGTGGGACATCGACTTTATGACTTGTAATCCCCCCTCCAGCAATGGTCAAAATAACATCATTGTCGTCATTGATTACTTCACCAAATGGGCAGAAGCTATGCCCACTTTCAACAACACCGCTGACACTGCAGCGCGTTTTTTCTTTAACCACGTCATATCCCACTTTGGAGTACCCCTCCAACTCATTTTCGACCATGGGAAACACTTCGAGAATGAGATCTTCGTCGAACTCTCATCTCGGTTAGGCTTCTCTCACGAGTTTGCCTCACCATATTACCCTCAGTCTAACGGACAGGTCGAGGCAGTTAACAAAGTCCTCAAGACCATGTTACAGCACACGGTTAATAAACATAAAACCAATTGGCATCATATGTTATTTTCTGCGCTATGGGCTTACCAAACGGCTGTGAAAACCGCTACTGGTTTCACACCATTTCATTTAGTCCATGGGGTCGAGGCAACTCTTCCCATCGAGTGCGAAATTCCCAACTTACGTACCGCCATTGAGCTATTACCTGACACTGCTCCAATGGAGCAGCGCTTGCTGAACTTGGAGTCTTTGGATGAAGATCGTAAATCTTCCTTACAGAACAACGAGGCAGCTAAAAAATGATCCAAGGCTACCTTTGATAGCCATGTCAACCTTCGCTCATTTCGCGAAGGCGACCTCGTCCTGGCTTACGATATCACTCATGATACCTTTGGCCATGGAAAATTCGAGTCACTCTGGCATGGTCCATACATTATCCAACATTGCCTCACCAAAGGCGCATACATCTTGGCCTCCCCTGAAGGCCTCTCTCTCAAAGAACCCGTCAACGGGTTATACTTAAAGAAATTTTATGCTTAAAAGTAGTCATTCTACTTTAGGTTATTTCTTTTCTAGCGTTTTTAATCTTTTTTTTCCTCCCCTCAAGTCTAAACTATCCTTTGTGCTATTGACAGATGCTTCCTCAACCAGCCTACCACAGCGGTTACACCGACAGCGCCAGCCGTTGGACACAATATCTCGCTTCGGCTGCTTGGGCTCTCTACACCCCCTCACATGAAATGCTCCATTCGAGCGGCATATGCTTGGGGTCAGCAACCAACAACCAAGCCGAATACACTGTTTTCATTGGCCTCCTGGCCGACACCCAACATCATCATATTCATCACCTTAGCGTCTTCCTCGACTCTCAACTAGTCGTTCTCCAACTCAACAATGTGTATCGCGTCCGTGATCCTTGCCTCTTTCACAAATACCTGCAGGTTAGGCTTTTATCTCGACATTTTGATTCCATTACATTTACACATATTCCAAGACAATTGAATCAAATTAAAGATAACCTAGCTAATATTGTGTTAGACTGGCATATATCACATCAAGCTACCTCTACACATACATAAACATATCACAATCCTGTCACAGCATATACATAGAATAGACGTCATCAAAACATTAACCAAAAACATGTAAACACCACATAGATCTCAAAAAGTATACTCATGTATATATATAGGTCCACAGTGCCATCTGAAAGTTTACATACAAAAATACACGTATCTGCATGCCAATGCAACACCTCGGTACAAAATGGGCTCATCATCCTATATACAAAAAAAAATATAATATATATATATACATCAAATGCCTCAGAGCACCACTCACGATGCCTCTAGAGAAAGACCACCTACTCCTCCATCAGGTGGTGGCGGCCCACCTACTCCTCCCTCAGGTGGTGGCGGCCCACCACCTCCTGCCCCAGGAGGTGGTGGTCCACCCCTTGCCGGCCCCTCCTTCCCCGGCGGCAATCGTCCGGTCGTCAATGTAGCAACCACTGCTACTCATCGTACTATGGCCCACCATGGTGGCGGTACCCCCACACACTGCTCCAGGAAAGTCTCGTCCTGGATACGAGACCATAGGCCCTCAGGCACCTACTGTAATATCATCTCCAGATGATGGCGTATGTCCTCAAAATCAGCTCTGGCCACCGCCGGAGGAGCATGTGATGGCCCAGCTCTAGGGTCATCAAACCGGCGCCTCCTCGCTTCCCTCTTTGGCTCAGCTGGTTACACCGCGGCCTCATCACGCCTACATCTCTCTCCCCGCGGCGGTCTCTCCGGTGCTTGCTGCAACTCCACCTCGTGCCCGCGAGGTGCCACATCTGCACATGAAAACAAACAACAGATAGTATCAGCATCTATATCATATACATATGGACTGCGATCTCAAAAACAAAATAGCAAAAACCTACACATAAACACCAAACATACCTCGATGATCAAAAACCTCCCCTGGAGGTAGCACCATGTCCGGATCATCTCGAAAGTCCACCCCGACATAGGGGTAACGTAAGATCACCTGCGGCATCTGCCGCCATACCTGCGCCGCCCCTGCCGAAAAGAAGTGGCCACCTTCACCACCACCATGGCGAAGAAACATAGTATACCACCGCCTCAACCGCGGCTCTCGCGCCCCTGGCGCCCCCAATAGAATCCTCGGGCACAACATCGGCACCCTCTTTAGAAACCAGGCCAGTAGGACGGACCTAAAGGAAAACTCCCCCGTATCAGTGGACCGATAGTGGTCCAACTGTCCCACCATCCTCGCATGCAGTGTAAGCACCCAAGCGAAACGCTCGCCGGCCAACACTCTCTCCAGCACCAAAAGCTGGCCACCACTGATCCGTTGGGTCACCAGTGACCCATATACTCGCACAATCATCGCTGCTATACAGCGATGTGTCAGGGAATATATAGACGCAATGCTCACAACTGTCCTGGACATAAAGTTCCAACCCAAATAATATCTCCGACCAATAGTCATGAGCTGCGGATCCCTAGGCAGCACCGTCTCCGCCGGTAGGGGCATTCCCCGAAAGGGAAGCCCAATCAAGAAATATACATCCTCCACCACAGTGAAGGGGATATGCTCTCCTCACATGAGGAAGCAGTGTAGCTCTGAACTCCACATCTGGATCAGGAACTGTAAGAGGTACTACTGTGCCCGTATCAACGAGCACTCAAAGAACTTTAGTATCCCACAGGTTGCCAAAGTAGCACGCACACCTAGCCCCTCAATGGCCACGGCGTCTCGCAGCTGAGACCAGTCTCACCCTCGCCAACCCACTAGCATCGTCACAACCGTCCACCTGCAGACACAACACAGAGTCTTATATCAGCTCAAGAAACCATCAACAACATCAAAAAGACCCATTTTTATACACCTAAACCTTGCCTCCTAGGCGTGGTTTTACTACCCACAGGCGCGCACACATGCGCGCCTGTTCACTACACAGGTGCGCATGTGTGCGCACCTATTCACTACACAGGTGTGCATGCGTGTGCACCTGTTTGCTTCACAGGCATGCTCCCAAGCACACCTGTTCACCATACAGGCACGCACAGATGCGCGCCTGTTCAACCTACAGACGTGCACTTGTGCACGCCTATTCAACATACAGCCGCGCACTTGTGCGCGCTTGTTCAACCCACAGGCGCGCCCTTAGAGCATACCTTAAATCCCCTCTACCGCGCCCCTATGTGCGTATATCCAGTGGACAAGCATGCACACATGCACACCTATTACTGGATCGCCCGCGCATGTGGGGCCCATATCCCCTAAATGTCTCTGTACAGCCCCCCGTACAGCCCCTGCCAAAAAAATGAAATCCTATTTCTATGCAGGATGATCAAACCACTAACCTGACGCTCGCTAATCACCAATCGGATGCCTCGTCCTCCCTGAATCTCCAAATCTCCTCTGAAAACTGCTCATCCAGTCACTATTGTAGCAGGTACAAATGAGGTGGCAATGTGGGCCCTACAGCTATATATAGGCCTTTTATCAAACTTCCACTCACCATTCCGGGAGCCCACGATGTCCATTTTTCAATCTGTCTTCAGCCACGGGATCAGCATTCCATCATCTACATCACAGCAGTCCCTGGGCCTCTTTTCATCCTGAGCCCCCGGGGCACTTTTTGTTTCATACCCTGGTCAGGTACGCATGCACATATTCATGCTTATCAAATACATGCTCATATCTTTGATTCTCTTCAGATATTGTTCACTTTGGGTATTTGGTTTTCATGTGTGCAGGTACTTGATCATTATACATTGGCACAACCCCTTCAGGTATATACTCGACACTGGCATGTAGTCTTTCCCACTATATCACACTTACATTTCCAGTCACACCCTCTGATATTTGCCTCTAGGATCCCCATTCCCAGCTCTGCAGTACCCACACCTCCATTTTCATCTTCCATACTGTTACCTGGTAGCATTCTTACCCACATGAGTTGTCCCATTCATAGCACCTTTTGACACTTTTGACACTCATGTTGTTTTTCAAAACCCTTTAGGGATGGGAGTCCTGATAGTCTTTCATCATGTCATGAATCAACCACATACTCCTTCTCCTCATTTTGCTATCTTTCGCACACAGACTCCTAGATTATCTCTTCTCGGTTTTATTTTTTACCTACACCTCCGCACTATCATGAACCTTCCATTTTCATCCACAATCAGTCTGCCCATTTGCAAACCTACCTTCATTTCACCTACCTCATACAGAAACTCACCAATGGGGTCCCCACCCTTCATTAGTTTTCCAAGCAAATTATGCCCTACATGGGCCACCCATATCACACTGGGGCACCCATTTCTGTATTTGTACATTTCTCCCCAATTATTCATTATTTATTGTACAAACACCTTTATTTTCAGTCATTACATTACCCTTTTTTTCGTCACCTTTGGCGACCTGCTTCCCTCTTTTTTGGCCAGCCGCAACCCATGTCACCCTTGGTTGGAGCACTACTTATCATCTTCCCTTGCCCAACATCATCCATATCTTCAGAGTACCCCATAGGTCACTTACCTCTACCCTCTGAATTTGTTCACCTTGTCCCACCTCTGGCACAACTTATCCCCAGTCTTGTTGTCCCCCTGACACTCGACCTCGTTGAACGGTTGCAGCCACTTTTTATCTCATACATCCTCCAACCAAGGGCAGTCTTGAGTCTTCCCACATATTGACTTCGTCCATGTACCTCTGCCACTTCCTCACCTCACCTAGTAGATTTCACGAAGCCATTTGCTTCTGGGAGTCGCGTCCCCCTTTTTTTTCGACATCATCACAGCTTTCCAAGAAGGGCGGCAGTATCTTGATTCTCATTATCCATTTAGTGAGAGATCTCAGATGGCACAGGGTGAAACACCATTGCTCCCTGATGTCGTTGGCCCCCATAACATTCGACGCCAACACTTTCTCATGTTATGGTGGGTCTTACTTTACGACTATTGCAGTTAGTTCTTTTATTTTCCGAAGACCTCTGAACTTGGCAGGGCTATCAATGCCCACATCATCTCCACTACTTATTACTGTGATCAATGCCTACTATTCAGAGCATGTTCATTTGCATAATTGTCTTCTGCCTCTATCACGACCTCCCTTGAGGGCGCTGCAGTTGTCTACACCAACACTTCAGTCATCGTTTTTCAGAGTCACATGACACGAGCATGGGGCATGCCTACCTCGTTTGTACACAGTTTTCTATTTTACACACCTCATAGAAGGTCGGGTCCTACCGGTTCCTTTTTTCCTCCAATGGATCATTCTGAACGATCCCACTATTGCTCTATCTTACAACAACATTCTCAGTGGAAGAAATATTGATGGATTTCGGCTATACATATGCTCCTAACCTCATCCATCAGGGGGCATCTATTATCACTGAAATTTCATCCGCACATGGTTACAAGAACTCAGCATCGTCAAACAGTGATGAAGTCATCCATGGACCTGAATTAATACCACAACATTCAAAAAAGGTCAAAAACTATACAAAGTAGTGAAAAATTAAAGAGCGCTTTGCATACGTTGGGCACGCGCGCGCATGCGTGGAACAGGAATGTAGAAATCGCGCACAGGCGCACGATGTGCGACTGTTAGCGCAAAAAGTCACGCACCTGCTAAACGATGCATTTATGGAAGTGGTCGGCCTACCAACCACTTATGGTTCAGCTCCCAAGCCGATTTGACCCTCAAATCTAGGCTGGATCCGACTAGTGGGCTGGTCAAAGACCTAATAATGCCCTAAATGGCCTCTTTTCACACTACAAAGCAGTTAAACAATAACCCAAATCAATGCTATAAAAAGACATGGATGCACCTCATTTTCTCAAGGAATTCAAAGTAATGTTATGTTGCCTCTATTGTTTTGAGGACTCCATCCTTGACACAAGCACATTGGCACCATTACATTGGACAATCCACCTCACCATTGAGTGGATTTGTAAAGAGTTCTTTCACCACCATTTTCCATTTTCTTTGTTGTAAGAAGAGCTAGCTAGTGAGGGTCCAAGAGCCTTCCCTTGGAGGAAGAAGGGACTCATAGTCCCCTTTCTTCTTGGTGCTTTTTTTTCATCAATAGATTAGCCTCAAAAATTGGTGACATGGGTCTTTTGGTTCTTTTTGTTTCTATGTCCCTATGCTCATGATTTTAGTTTTTATTGCATCTATTAGTTTAATTCTTAATTGTAGTTTTTGTTTTCTTTCCCTAACTCTTTTCTCTACAGTTGTCCTACTCAGCAGACCCAACTGAGCTTGCAAGCACCTCTGTTTTGCTCACCAAGGTGACGAAAGAGGTGCAACACCCAACATTCATCTAGAAGAGAAATTTTTCTAATGGGGCCACCAGGTAAATAAGTAGAACAAAACACGGAGAAGTAAAATGTAGATATGGAAATTATACAAAGAATGGTTAATAAATTATCCAATGATATTGTGGACATGAAGAGGAATGCATGTGAAGGTACGTCAAAACCTATACCTTACAAGACTTTCTTTAGAAAACCATCACCTTATAAGTCCATAGAGCCTCCCCCCACTAACTTAAACATTAACTTAGGTGAAGTGGCCTATGATTCTTATTGTAATTATCACCAAGAAAATCATTCAGAAAAATATTTCCCTCAATGGGTGAATGCAATGAATCTATTGGCTAATCATTTCCTCTATGGTTGTTCCATGACCGAGAAACCCAATGAGCAAACATCAAATGTTACAAAAAATGAGGTTAGTGAGCCACATGAGAAAACAACCATGGTACTATGGAATGTCAACCATGCATCATATTTTGACAATCCCACGAAAGAAGAAGAACCATCGGAAGTATTGGTAGTCAAAACTGGAAGAAAGGGACATCTCATACAAAATCAACCTATTATAGCACAAGATACTAAAAATCCTGAAAAAGACACTTCATTGGCTCAACCAACTTACTTAGTTCTGCCCAAAATTTCCAAACTTGTGAAACATCAAAGTTAGAATATAATGTGGTAGAAGATATGAAAAAATTGAAAGCTAATATTTTTGTGATGGACTTATGAAGAATTCCTCAACAAAAGGATCTGTTTCTACAAGATTTAAAGGAGGATGAAAATCCTATGTTGAATCCAAATCCAAATCTAAGCACAAGTAAAGGAAACTCTAGGGAAATTAGGAAGCCTAACGTAAACATAGTGTCTACTAATAGCAAACCTCGATCATCTGCCCCACATTTTGTTAAGCCCTAATATTGGCTCATTACCCCTTAATTGGGGAATATTATATTAGTAATTTTATTTTATTTATGTCGGCTTTAGGCCATTAGTTGTAATTATACCTCCTAGTCTCCTATATATACCAAGGAGACATTTTCATTTT
>ML780967.1:790718-810114 GCA_009831015.1 Picea engelmannii
GGCCATTAGTTGTAATTATACCTCCTAGTCTCCTATATATACCAAGGAGACATTTTCATTTTGAATCATCTTGTACTTGAACATTTAAGTGGGGTAAAAGGAGGTTGCCCCCTCGAAGAGGCTCATTATCTGAAATTATATCTTTTTCAAGGCGTTGAGTACTTTTCTTGAGGTTTTTCTATGCTATATTGATGTTTGGTTCTTAACACATTTTTTGTTAACCATCTAAATTTATAATATAAATCTGCACAACTATTTAGTTGATTCTTGTGCCTCCTCAATTGTCTTTCCTCTTTCAGTGTGCAAGAATAAGAATGTTACCCCTACCAAAAGTGACACGCACATTATTCAACTAGACAAAACCGAAGTTAAGGTAATCGGGGAACTGAAATATGTTATGATTCATATTTCCTCTAACCCAAAGTTCCACCAAGTCATTGACATCATCGTTGTAGATATTCCATAAGCTTATGGGATGTTTTTAAGTAGGTATTTCTCTAAAAAATTACATGGATACTTCAGCATGGATTGGTACCACTTATGGTTACCACTAAAGAAGAATCCTAACATGATCATGATCAACATGGAAAAATATTTGAAACATATTGTCATTAGCCTGGAAGCTCCCAAAGAACATTCTTCTACAGAATTCCCTGTTTTAGAAAATTATTCTTGGGACTCTGACTTTGGTAATTTCTCACCATGCTTACCTGAAGTATTATTCTCCCAAAATTTAGAGTTTCCACTCTAGGAAAACGTAGAAATAATTGAGAAATATAGTAAACCTAAGCAGAATCTTCACATTTAGATCCTAGAGGATAAAAATGAAATTCCAAAGGTGGACTTAAACAAGAAAGTACCAAACTTTACTTCTAATATATGCACTCTATTCCTTGATGGATCCAAATCCCAAGAAGGAGATGGTGCGGGCTTAATTTTCATTGACACAGTAGGAAAACACAATTTCTTCTCCTATATATTAGAGTTTGAACGCACAAACAATACCACTGAGTATGAGGCATTAGTTCAAGGACTCAAGAAATCTATTGATCTAAATATCAAGGAACTTGCTGTCTTTTTTGATTCAAAGATCATTGTCAGGAAAGTAAAGAATATCATCCACTACAATTATCCTCACTTAAGAAACTATCAATAGGAAGTACACAAGTTGATAGATAACTTTCTATCATTTAACATCACAACAATCCCTCAAGAAAAGAATATAGTTGTTGATTCTCTGGCTACAATAGCTTCGATATTATATACCATCTAACATTATTAGGATTCTAGGGTCACCATATAATTTCTATACAAACCTTCCATCCCCGATAATATCACCAACTGGAGGGTATTTGAAGGGGACAAACAAATTATATCTTTCTTTACCAACAAAGAAAATTTGAGGGACTTGACTATCGATGATGAGGTTTTCCAAAATATAGTCATTGAGCATGAAGATGGAGAGCATAATGAAGAAAAATACAATAAATTAACTCAACCCTAACTTCACACTATGCCTAGTGAAGTATTCAACCTTGAAAACCTTTTTGATTTATGAGAGAAATTTAAACACCCCAAGAATGTCAAAACAAGCAATTCTTATCATGCCTATGAAGTCATAAACCTAGGAATTGTCGATAATCCCAACAATATTAACCTTAGTAAATCACTTTCTCCTAAGGAAAATAAGGCTTACCTAAAGTTATTTAAACATTATCAGGATGTTTTTCATGGTCCTACCAAGATTTGAAAATGTATGATACTAGGATCATCCAACACACCATCCCAATTAGACCTAAGTTCGAGCCATTCCCCCCAAAAATAAGGAAATGTAATCCATATCTAGAGCCCCATATGTAGATTGATCTCAAAAAATTGTTGGATGCCAATATAATATTTCAAGTGATACATTATGAATGGGTAGCCAAATTAGTGCACGTTAAAAAGAAGTCAGGAGAAATATGTTTATGTGTATATTTCATAAACTTGAACAAGGATTCAACAAAATATAACTACCCCATCCCCCCCCATGGAACAAATCCTACAGACTGTGTCTATATCTAATATTCTCTCAACTTTGGATGGATTCTCAGGGTATATCTAGGTTTTGGTATCGAAAGAACACAAACTAAATGGGCTACGTTCGCCTGCAAACACATGTCATTTGGATCAATTAATGCAGGAAAAACCTTACAAAGGGACATGGATGTGGAATTTACATGGTTGATCAATAATTTTATGGTAGTCTACTTAGATGATGTCACAACTTATTCCAAGAATAGAGTAGACCACATTACTCACCTTACCCAATTTTTTTAAAGTTGCGAGAAGTAAGGGATATATTTGAACCCAAAAAAGACCATATTCGGGGTAGAAGAAGGAGAAATCCTAGGTAATATTATTATAAATATGGCATCAATATTGACCTTGAATGAGTAAAAGCATTCTCACAACTTTCGCTTCCTTACAATAAGAAGGCTATGCAATCTTTCTTTGGAAATATAAATTTCGTGAGGAGTTTTATGCTTGACTTTGCAGAAATAATTAAACCAATGCAAAAGATGACACACAAAGATATAGATTTCAAATGGAGTGAGGAAGGTATGGATTCCTTGACTAAAATCAAAGATGATATTTCTCAAGCCCCTATACTACGAAGCCCCGATTTCAGCAACGAGTTTTTCCTTTATACCTTTTCCTCTGACCAGTCCTTAGTCATGGTCCTCACTCAAAACAATGATGAAAATAATGAGGCCACTATCTCATTCATTAGAACAAACCTCCAAGGTATTGAAATTAATTACCCGACTATTGATAAATAAGTACATGTTGTCTATAAGGTAGTAAATCACTTCAGATCCTATATCCTGAAGAACCATACAAAAGTTATAGTGCCTCACCCAATAGTAAGGATTATTTTCACGGAACATGAAATGGGGCAAAGGAGAGGTAATTGGATGGATTTCATCCAGGAATTCGATCTAGACATCAAACCAACAAATATATTTAGGGGGCAACAATTGTGTAAACTAGTCATATAATCCCAAGACCTAATAGAATCAAAGAATTTGGGTTAGTATAATGAGTTGTCTTTGTGGTGTAGTAAAGTAATTTTTATCTCACCTAGGTAGGACTCTTGGTATATTGACTTATATTATTTCCTACATCACGACACTTTCATAGAACACTTAAATCCTAGAGAGGGGAGAGCACTTAGGTTAAAATATTCTTGATATTGTCTTCTAAATTTTGTTATTTTCCACGGGAATTATGACGGTGTGTTACTAATATGTATTGAAAAAGAAGATGTTGAGAAGGTGTTAAGAGAATGTCACGATGGTCTTGCAGAGGGACACTTTGCAAGAGAAACTATTGCTCAAAAAATCTTAAGGGAAGGATATTATTGGCCAAATTATTTTAGGGCTTCACACGGATATGTTAGAAATTCCAAAGTTTGTCAAATAAGCATTGGAAAATATAAGAAGGAATCCATCCCATTGGGATTGGTGAAAATTTATATACCTTTTGAGAAATGGGGAATAGATATTATAGGAGATATAAATATGAACTCATCCAAACAACACAAATATATACTAATGGAAACTAATTACTTCACAATGTGGTCGGAAGCTATTCCCCTTACCCATGTGAATGAAAAAGTAGTGATAATTGTTTTAGAATACCACATTATGAGAAGGTTTGGGGTGCCTTTAGTTTTGGTCTTTGATAATGCTGTGTATTTTTTTTCTACTCTCTTGACTGAATTTTCTCTAGATAAAGGAATTATTTTGAGATACTCCACTAACTATTACCCACAGGAAAATGGTGTTGCAGAGTCAACTAATAAAAATATGGTAAGAATCCTCAAGAAAATAGGAGCATAAAATCAATGGAATTGGCACAATTCACTTCACATTGTTCTATAAGTTGACAGGGTAACTTCCAAGGAAGCCCTAGGGAATTGTCATTATTTCTTGGTGTATGGAAAATAATCTATTCTTCCAAATAACCTATATCTTCCATCCATGCAACTTTATGAATCCTCAAGGGGAAAACCCTCATCAAACATGCAACAGAGAATAGATATGCTTTTGAGGAAGAAAGAGAATAGGCTAGGAGGAAGTTTGTAGCTCACTGGTAGGTAGTTAAAATATGGTTTGATAAACACAAGGGAAACATCAATGATCCAAAAGGGAAACATTCGAAGTTCCAAAACCTATGGCTTGGACCTTTCCAAATTGCTGAGAATATTGGGTAGGCACATATCGATTGAAAAAACTCAGGGGTGAGCTTGAGGTCCTCCCTCTTAATGGCCAATACCTGAAGCGTTTCTTTCAATAGATTCATTCCAAGAAATCCCTTGTACCATAGTTTACCTTTGTTTCCTTTCATTTTAATTTGATTAAATAGATTGGTATTTTAGATCGGTGTGTTCTCATTTGATTTTCAGCTTACTTTTCTTCTATTATGATTTTGTTCTCTTATTTTAGTTTAATGTTTCTATTTTATTGGTGCGATTATGAGATTGTTATGTGCTAGACCTATGGCATAATTTGTCGAGACCAGTTCTGTACTCCTCAATCTTTCAATATCACATACAAAATAGGGGTTTCTTACTAGACTCAAGTTTCCAACACATGAATAATTCACATTTATGTGTGCAAATTACTCAAGGAACAAACAATTTCCTCGCCTCGTTGCCAGGAAATATTGAAGGAAGTGGACTAGAGGAAATTATAATTGATCCTCTAGATAGAGTAGAGTAGGTTCTCATGTTAGTTAGCAAAGATAGGAAATAAATGCATAAATTTTAGTTACTCCATCAAGAAACAGATATCCTCCTCCCTAATTCATCCTTTGCACCTATGCAATAAGGTCATATCTAAGTAAAAGAAAGGAAAAAATGTGTTTTCATAATAAGCCAGAATGTATGATCAGTGAGGGTATGCACACATCTCCGTTGGGGCTATGGAAAGTCGTTGGAAATGGAGCAAGGTATGTGATATCAAGGTGACTTTGTTGGGGCTATGGACGCTTGTTGGTAGCAGAGAAATGCCATGGTGAGGTTCTTAGATTCCAAAAAATAAGATATCGATCTTACTGACAGCCATGATTCCCAACTCACCTCTGGTCGGAAGGTTATGAGTTATTGGTTTAACTGGAGAGAGGCATGAAATCAGATGAATCCCCATAAGTGTTCAACATGAATGTTCCAAAGGATATGTTCATACATATTTTTGAATTATTGGTGGGTCGCTATCTCAAGTTGAAATCTAAATATCAAAGTATTTAATATATATCAGTAAGAGGAGAAACATAGATGTTGGTTTTGACCAGTGAGTCTCCCTTTGTTGAGCACTCAACACATGCTCAATGTTTTCAGGAAAATTTAGGGTACCACTCTATTTTTTTTGTTTCGCCCTTATTCTTTGATTTTCACATGATCGTGACTTGTCTCGAGTTTATTTTTTATTTTTTCTTATTTTGGCCAAATACCGAGCTCAATATGGATTGTCACTAGAAGGGAGAGAAGTTTTGGTGGTCTAGATACTGAAAAAGGGGGGTTTTCAACCCTTTATATTTTAAAAAATTGTCAAAATTCATGTCAAGACTTGACTTTTCATGATGCTCGATGGTCATACCTTAAGAGTGTCGACGTAATTGAACATCGGGCATCAGGCATGCCAACATACAATTTACGCCAACAAGGTGATCATGTGAATAGATTCACCGATGTTCATGAGTATCGACGATAAGTTCCCAACTTTGAACACTGAAAAATTAGCGAAGACAAGACAAGTTACAACGTTGATGGGTTGACTTTCCCTCAAAATCGTGACCATCCATTTGTGACCCAAGAAAATACCATATCAATCGTTTATTTATTAGGGTAAAACTCGCCTGATTCTAACATGATGTGAAGCCAGGTCATCATTCGACACATCGCCTCACCATGTCATTCACCACATAGGAAATCATATCACCACTCTACCAGCCACATTGACACTAACACATAATCAACTATAGAATACCACACCTTGCCAAGTCACCTAGGAAGGCCAAGTCATCAAGCCATGTTGTCAAGCCACATCAGCTGAGTCATGTTGTTCACACCATGTCAAGCTCCATGTCACCATGAATAATTCACATTGGTCATCAAGGCACTGGAGGTGTTGACAGAAAAGGTCAGGAGGGAGTAGTCAAAGTTGGAACTCATCGACGTTGATGCTAAATTGGTCATCAGTGAGTGGTAAGCATAGTTATGATAGGACGCTTGAGTTTTCAACCGTCGATTGTTGATAGATCATCAACGTCGGTGAACCAAAACCAAGAGAATACACTTTTAACACATGAACTCTCTAGTTGTTGATGACCAAAAACTCGTTAGCATCGAAAAACCAAAACCCAAGACCAGTTGTCTATACGTGCGAACACTTTCTCTGATGATCGATTAATGGCATAGTTAGCTACGTTATGGGCCATCCATTTTTTCCTTTCACCTCTATGCTCACTCTGGGTCATCCATGTGACACTCATTTCTTCTTATCATTCCACAATTTCAACCTACCCGAACTATCCATGTTAGTTGAGGGGAGTCCCAAACTTCAAGTGACATAATGAGTATTTCGCGTCAATACCTCAGAAAAATCGCCACAAGAAGTTGTGCAAGAATACAACTCTTTCATATCATGAGAAGCAACAAAACATCAATGTTGGCCATGGAAACCTTAGAAAAGGAGCATGCCCTGATCGTCGGTCTTAGAAGTCATTCAAGCCAACCCATCACTATTTTAAATGACCGAAATACCAACTTAATGTCCAATCTCACTGTTGATTTGTGTAGTGCATTAACTCCAAATTATGGTGTTGACAATGTAGTTAATCCCCGAGGATTCATAAGAATGTTTTTGTACTTGACCGTGGTAAATCCTGATGTGAATGGTGGTAACACACTATTTGAATTCAATTTGGCTTGATTATCTTATCATTGTCTGCATAGATAAGTTGATATCTTATTGTTGTGAAGAATTCTCGAGTAACTAGGTGTTTAGCTAGAGCTAATGGTTGTCGTTCTTTCTGTAAATATCAACACTAGTAAGTACTAAACTAGAAAACTTAATCTTTAAATTGAAGGTACTTGGTTCTGATCTTAAATCATTTTATTTCAGTTGTGTGTAATATAAAGAGAATTGAGTTTCGTTTTTTTTGCAGAAAACTTGCCTCCTCGAAGACTAGCGACCCGTTCATCACCAAATACATTGAAAGGGAAGAAGATCCTGGTTGGATAATCTTCTAGTCCTGCGGTTGATGGATAATTGGAGTTCACACCCAAGGTGGAGCATCTAATCAAAATTTTGTAGAAGAAGCCACTAACTCTGCCACTTCTCTACAAAAATACAGATACAAGAATGAAAACTAAGGTACCTATGCCCTCCTGGATTGAACTTTACAATAAGATTCACCATGATGATTTTCCTTAATTTTCCCCACACAATGACCCAGAAGTAAGAGTCTTGGACGACCAAGTCTTTCAAAATATCAAATTATCGTCCCTATACATGGTAGCTGCCAGAACCCTAGTTTTTCCCTACATACAACCTTAGAATGGATAATCAATCACACTAAGGTTGACAAATGTGTGATTAAATATGTGGATGAACAATGTGTTGATTTTTTTTTGTCAATAGAGGTTAGCAAGTATTACAAGCTTAGGGAGCCCAGAGTCTAGATTAATACCAACTGTGTGGTTAATTTCTATGAAAAAACAACACCAATCAGTTGTTGGCATCCTGGTGGAAGGAAGATAGAAAATTTGTGAATAGATCCTTTGGGTGGTACAAAACTATAAACATGAGAGAACCATATATATTCCTCATGGTCCTGATATGCTAGTTGTATGCGGGAAAATACTGTTCCAATTTTTCATAAGCTTGGATTCCCCTGGCCTATACAATATCCATATCTGAAAGTGTCTTCAATTGAGGCACGATAATTTCTAAACAATTGAGCATTAGGGTTGAGCAAGCACAAAATACAAAAGAAAGAGAAACCCCTTGCTTCCTTATCACCTCATACCTATTGGAATCAATTTTCTCTAGAAATTTATTCCCAGGGGTGGGGTTAAGATAACATGTCTCATAGTTAGACGTACATGTTTATTTTAGTGTTTTATGGCAGAATAGATATAAGAATTCTTACGCTACAATCTGTGATGAATTTTTGGCTAGGGTTTATTTCCTAATATTTAAACAGAATTGTCCAAGACTTTCTGAAGCAACAAGAAAGGTCATATCCAGAGTATGAAATTGCTACTTCAAATAAAATATTACATACCTCAATATTTTTGGAGCCACCAGGGCCCCGCAGCTATTTCCATCCTATGTACCAGAAAAACTAGTCTTGGGAAACATTTTGTACTAGACCATTATGTTAGCACTGAGAATCACACTTAGATTATTGTAAGTGCAAGCCCAGTACCCATCAGAATGTCAAAGGTAAAATGTGTTTGAGTAGGTGGATCAGCAAGACTAGGAAAGAAACAGAGAGGGCAGCAAAATGTCTGCAAAGGCATTCCATTGGGCATGGAGTCATAACATCTTAGAGATCAAAGGAAAACAAATTGTATATCAAACAAAAGGGATATATAATGATGAGTAGAAACATAATGAATATGAAAAAAGGAAGAACATCCATTGTACAGAGATCTTTTTTGTAACATATTAAATATTTCTTAAACAATGAACAATGATTTAATGGGAAAGCTACAACAGATCCTTTGTTGTTCATGAATCCATCAATCAATGGAAGCTATGATCCTCAAAACCTCCAATATATTAAATAAATAAGATAACAAATAAATGGGAAAACAAAGAAGACCATCTGATAACAACTCTCATGAATCTTTAATGGCAAAAAATGTCATTACAAATAGGCCCTTGGGTTTACAAATTAGAAACTAAATTGCTCCTCTAGCTCTCTCCTCTCTTGGATCATGAATCCAACAATTTCCCTATCAAAATACACTTTCATATATATTTAATGATCTCAATATACCCTAAGGAGGTCGAAACCAAGGAGCTACATAGGATCCTCCATTTAAGAGTCTTGTTACAAATGATTCCAGCAAAAATCTAACAAATTCATATTTTGGGGGATCTTGTCTATTGTGATAAATGCCTTTTGAAGTAGGTCATGTTAATTGATATGGAGATGGAATACATTGTTGGATTACTGAGAGGGGGGGTGAATCAGTAATAGCGTAATTATAATCCTTTTTCTCCAAATAATCCAAGTGTTATATAAATGTAGAATTATTATCCAATAATGAGCAAAAAGAAATGAACAATCACACACATACACATTACACCAATGTTTTACATGGAAATCCAAATTGGGAGAAAACCACATAATGCTTTATCTTATATGTCTTGAAGAATTACATTCATTGGAAGCACCAACTTCCTTTGTTTTCCAGTTGCAACTGGAAGGAGGCTCCAACCCCCTAGTTTCTCAGGCTACAACCTGAGGGAATCTCCAACTCCCCAATTCTCTGGCTACAACCAGAAGGAGGCTACAACCCCCTATGTTCTCTGGATACAACCGGAAGGTGGCTACAACCACATGTCCTTTCCCCGTCCAACTGCCCTAAAGTAGAAGTAGATTTATGGAACCATTGTCACACTATCACTATGAGATATACCTATGTAAACATGTACCAATAAACCTGAACCATGCATCAACCATGCATCAACCTGTACCTCAACCTGTAATCAACCTATACAATAAACAAGTGCATCAACTATGCACCAACCTATACCAAACAATTTGTAATCAACCTATACCATAAAAAAGTGCAACCAAACATGTACCAATCATGTTTCAAGTACTCATCAACTATTACTCATCAATATGTACCAACATCATCAACTATACACCTCATGTATGTGCCAACTCATCAACTACTTGTCTCAACCATGTACCCAACTTGTACCTCAACCAAAATACCTCATCAATTTCATCATCCAAATATGATTTGTAAATTTGTAATATACCTAGGGTATATGATCAAATACCTTCAAACATTCCTTAACTTTAACAACAAGAGACTAGCATTTTCATCAAACGTTTCTTTAGTCTCACAAGACTAGTTTTGGATTAGTCAACAACCCTAACTTGAAATAATCATAACTTTGTACCTGTAATGAATAAATATCTGAAACTGATATACAATTTTCTTTAGTGTGTTTTATGCAATTCATCCTGGTGTCACTACATGGAACCTCTCAGAAAAGGAGTTATGGAAAAAATGGCACACCTTGTTGAATTCTGGCTTATTCTAGAGAGCAACCTTGTATAGCGTGCCCCACACGAAATGTTTTTTGAATTGATCTAAAATTGTTACACATAATAATACATAATGTACTCTAACCAACACATTTGGGCGTACTAAATTTGGATTTGTTATAAATAAGTTATGAAGTTTTTACCCAAAACACATGTTTTTGACTAGTTTCAGGACTAGCCACAAACCCTATTTTCCACAGAGTGTAACTCCAAAAATACAGTGAAACACAAGATGAATCTTTTTACCAGAGATACTTGGATATGTTTCCTCAATGGAATATCAATTTCATGGTCTGAATCATTCTATCAAAAAAATTATTGTGAAAATGGTGAGATGACCTGAAAACAACATACCTTAGAAAGCATCATCAAAAGAATTTATCCTTACTTGAATTCCGGCCTTTTTTTCTTCACTTTCCTCATAAATCCGGCTTATATGTCCTTTGGTTACCTCAGACACCTACATGTATTCAATATTCTCAAGTGTTTCTAAAATGAGAGAGCCTTGCCTCTTATTTATACTCTCCAAGTAGCTTCCCTAAAAACATATTCTAGGTCACTTTGCCCACTTTCTTTATTTTAGGGTTAACCCACTTCTAATTTCTCCATTAAATTTATTATTTAAATAATTTATTTTGTCTTCAATTTGAATTATAGTACACTCATCACTTCACTTTATTATTTACCTACTAAAATCTCTTAAACCACTTTGACTACTTTGACCTTTTGGAGCTTCTAGATGACATAAGAGGGTCCTCCAACTTCGTAAGGCCATAACTCTCAAACCATGAGGAGTTATGTGACATTCAACATACCACCAGAAATGGAATGACATGTAATAGCCATATAGCAAAAACCATACCATTATAGAAAATTACCTTCAAATATAGCAAAAATCATACCGTTATCCATCAAACAAACTTGGGTCCATTACCCAAACCTGGGTTCTCCAACTTCACATGGTTATAAATCTCTAACCGTGAGGAGTTATGTGACGTTCCACATACCACCATAAATGGCATGACAAGAAATATCCATCTAGGATAGTTTCCCTGAAAAATTTATTGTCCTTCATCTCATTATTCCACAATTAAGCATGGGTTCTCTTACTCTGCAAAGAGTCTTCCCATGAGGGATTTCACCATAAGGGGACCACTTTAGAGTTCATCCATATTTACTTCTTATAAAACATGACAAGACAATAATGAGTCATATTTACATCAAACAATATTGGGTCCATTACCCAAACCTTTGTGTTGTGGGGCTTTCTTCAAGGGTTGACATCAATGACAACCAACCTTAATCAACAATCTCCCCCTTTGTCATTGATGGCAACACTTTGATGAAATACTGAAATCGTATCACTCATGCTCCCCCTAGAACCATGCCTCTATCCTCTGCATCTGATAAATATGCTCCCCCTAGAACCATGCCTCTGTCTTCTGCATCTGATAAATCTCTTCCCCTTTGTCATCAATGGCAAAGGTATCTTTCCATCCGGGGCTTCTCGCCTTGATTGAATTGTCCTCTTATGGTTCTTCCTCATGTAAATCTAAGACATATAAGATAAGCATTCAAAAATAATTCATTTTGGAGTAGAAATAACTCCAAGTCTCTGGCAAAGATATTCAAAGGATTCCCGTGGAAGTGGTTTTGTGAAGATTTCTTCCACTTATTCTTTTGTGCCCACATACTCAACTCTAATGTTCTTTTATGCAACCTGCTCCCGTAGAAAGTGATACTTTATTGGACTATGCTTCATCTTGGATTGCATCACTGGGTTCTTCGAGATACTGATGGCGCTTGTATTATCACAATATATTGGAATGGGATCATCATACTCAACATGTATATCTGTTAGAGTTTGTTTTATCCAAAGAACCTGTGTACAACATGATGTTGCTGCAATATACTATGCCTCAATTGTAGATAAATATATTGATGATTATTTCTTGCTTAGCCATGATACTAAAAACTCACCCAAGTAGAATGCTTCTCCACTGGTGCTTCTTTGGTCATCAATACAACTTGCCTAATCTGCATCTTTGTAGGCAATAAGTGATAGATCCTTTCCTTTTGGATACCATAATCCAAACTCTTTTGTTCCTATGAGATATCTGAAAATCCTCTTCACTACTAACACATGTGACTCCTTTGGTGCTGCTTGAAATCATGCCACTTGTCCAATTTCCTACATTACATCTGGTCTGGATGTTGTCACATATAGTAGGTTTCCAATCATTGACCTATATTTCCTCTGATTCGTAGACTTCAAATCATCATCTTTTCTCAACTTGCAACTAGTTTGCATGGGAGTGATAACTGGTTTGCAATCTCCCATTCTGAACCTCTTTAGAATTTCTCTGATATACTTGGTTTGAGAAATAAATATTCCATGGTTTCTTTGACACATCTGAAGTCCCAAAAACAAGGATAGTTCTCCAAGTAACGACATTTCAAATTCATTATGCATATCTTTTGCAAATTTCTGGCTTAATCTGTCATCATCACTACCAAAAATAATATCATCAATATAAACTTCAATTAATAAAATATTACCTTCACTTACCTTGATGTAGAGGTTGTTGTCTACACTTCCTTTTCTGAACCCTATTTGTTGCATATATTTATCCAGTCTAGAGTACCATGCTCTAGAAGCCTGTTTTAGACCATACAAGCCCTTCTTTAATTTACACACATAATATGTGTTCTCTGAAAACTAAAATCATTTTGGTTGTTCAATGTAGACTTCTTCTTCAAGTTCCCCATTCAAAAAAGATGATTTTAAGTCCATCTGATATACTTTCACATTTTTGGAGCATGCATAGGCTAAAAGAAACCAGATTTATTCCATTCTGGCAACTAGGGCAAATGTCTCTTCAAAGTTGATTTCTTCAATCTGTGCATATCCTTTACATACCAATCTATCTTTGTTCCTTGTAAATTGTCCATCTTCATTTAATTTATTCTTGAAAACCCATTTTGTGTCGATCACATTCTTATTATTTGATCTTGGAACCAGTTCCCAAATGTCATTTTTCTCTATTTGATCCAATTCTTCATTCATGGCCTTATTCCAAAATTCATCCTTGTTGGCTTCTTCAAAACAATTTGGTTCAATTGTAGATAAGAATGCTAGGTGTGTTTGTTATGGTGAACGGATTTTTCTTCTAGTCTCAACTCCTGCATCTTTGTTTCCAATAATTTGATCTGAAGGATGATTCTTCTGTACTCGTTTGCTAGGTGTCTATGGAGATACTTGTTGAACTTTCTCTTCTGTTTCTGTCGGATTCTCTTCATCTTCCTCTTCTACTTCATCTTCTGCTTCTTCTTCTTCGAAAAGTTGTTCCATTGATTTGTTTTCTTCTTCCTTTGACTCTGGTATGTCTGTTTCATCAATTGTTACGTTGATGTTTTCCACAACTTTGTTCAATATTAGATTGTAACACTTGTATGCTTTCCTTGTACTTGAGTAACCAACAAGTACTCATTTTTCCACATGGGATTCAATCTTTCCCATTATGCCATCTTCTCTTCTGATGTAGCATTTTCTTCCAAAAACTCTGAAGTGCTTCACATTTGTTGGTCTTCCTTTCCATAGCTCATAGGGATATTTATCAGTGTTGTTTCTGAGCATTAATCTGTTTTGAATGTGAAAATTTGTATGCAATTCCTATGTCCAAAATATATATGTCAATTTGGAATCCATTAGCATTGTTCGAGCCATTTCCTGTACTATCTTGTTCTTTCTTTCAACAACTACATTCTGTTGAGGTGTCCTAGCAACGAAGAATTGCCTTTGTATTCCATGACTGCTGCAGTAGTCCATAAATTCCTTTGAAGTGAACTCTCCTCCATTATCAGATCTCAAGAATTTGATTCTTGAATCCATCTCATTTTAAACCATTTCTTTGTGGATATTGAAGTTTTCAAAATCTTCTGACTTATTCTTGAGAAATAAAACTACAGACATTCTTGTATAATAATCAACTAATAACATAAAGTATCTCTCACCTTTTAATCCCTTTGTTGTAGTTGGTCCAACTAGATCAGTATGCACAATTTCCAGTGGTCTTGTTGTTGAATATTCATTTGATTTGAACATGGTCTTTGTTTGCTTTCCTTGTTGACAATGCTTGCATAAAGTGTTGGTTGGTTTCGTGATCTGGGACATTTCTATGACTGCTTCTATTTTATTGGCTTTGATAAGGTTATCAAAATGTATGTGACCCATTCTTTTGTGCCATAGCCAACTTTCATCTTCCTTTCCTAGACAACACTTTTCATTTCCAATTTCACTTAACACATATATGTTGTTTGAAGTTCTTGCAGCTGTACCGACCAATTTCCCTAAACCTTCTCTTGTTATCTGACACTTTTGTGAATCGAAAGTAACTTTATGACCTTGGTCACACATTTGACTCACACTTAGAAGATTATGTTTCATATCTTCTACCAATAGAACATTTTGTCCATTTTTATTCTTGTTCCCAATTTGAACTGTTCCTTCTCCAATGATTTTGGATGAATTATGATTTCTGAAGGAGACTGATCCATTTATTTCCTTTCGCAATGTAAGAAATTTTTATCTATCACCTGTCATGTGTTTTGAACACCCACTGTCAACATACCAACCGTGTTTCTTCTGCTTAGCTTGTAGAGCGATTGTGCATTCTTCATTTCTATATTGATCTTTCTTTCTTATCCATGTCGTTTTCTAAGGTTCTTGTCTGTGACTTTTGTTAATATGTTGAGGTTCTTTAGGAGGGACTGTAATTCTGCAATTTTTGGCCATGTGTCCAAAATTGTTACATTTTTAACATTCCAATTCAGTGCTCAAAGATTCAAACCTGTTGTAACTTCTTCTTTGTGTTTCACTAGGTCTTCTTGTGTAACCCCTTTGTGTATGAATCTCAATGTTGTTATTGTTCATGTTGTTAGCTCTGCAATTCACAGCTTTATGTCCAAAATTATTACATGCATAACATAAACCAAAAAATATAGTTTGATACCTGGGAGTTGAAGATCTTCTAAAATAAGGTGCTCTTATGAATTCTTCTTCTTCTTGAGGCCTATCTATTTGTTGTTGATTCTGAAATCTGAATCTTCTCGGTGGAGGAGTGTCCCTGTAATCTTCCTTGTACATCTTCCTATCCCCTTTTATTGTTTCTGCATAGCTTTTTGGATTTGTTTCTTGCTCTGTTGTTTTGGAGCTTGATCCATTTTCTGTCTGATTGTATCCAAGTCTAGACTTGTCAGGATGAGATTTTTTATGGTTGATAATGTCATCCAAAACTTTTGAGCTATTCTGCATATTTTTCTTTTGAATATCCTTTCTTAGTGTGACAATCTCTGCTTCCAAGTTTCCAATGATCTTGTCATTTTCTTCTAGTTGTTCTTTGAGTGATTCTTCAATTCTTTTATCTTCTTCTATTTGAACCTTCAATCTTGTGATCATTTTTTCTAGTTCTCGAGGTCCTTTTCTTGTCTAGTTCTGCTTGAAGTTTCTTGTTTTTCTTCTTTTCTCTTCTGATAACTTTTATGGAACACATTAATTCTTCTCGATAGTCAACTTCCGCCTCTTCAATTTCATCTTCGACTTCTTCATATCCTTCTTCGGATTATTCATATTCTTCTTCAGAATCTTCTTTGTCATAATATTTTTCTTCCATGAATAGAACTCTTCATGTCTCACTGTCACTGATTTCATCTTCATCTGATGATGAGATGTCTTCTTTGATGCATAAGATTGTATTGAAGTCTTTCTTTGTAGTTCTTTTGTCTTTATATGTGTGTTTGCCTTTTGAGTAACCTTCATCATTTAACTTTTTCTTATGAGGACATTTGTTAGAAAAATGACCAATACCATCACAATTAAAACAAATTAAAGGAAGCTTACCTCTATACCTACCATTGGTTCACTTGTTCAGTCTTTTGACGAAGTTGGCCACTTCTTCATCATCTTCCAAGATGTTGTTGTTGCTGCTATATTCTTCTTGTTCCTTTTTCTTTTGCTTTGATCTTTTGGATGATTTGAAGGATGCTTCTTTTACATCTGGATTTTCTTGTTCAATTCTCATTTCATATGTTGTGAAGATTCCATGCAGTTCGTCCATGCTTATTGAGTTCAGATCAGATATTTCTTCTAGTCCTGATATCTTAGGGTTGAATCTCATAGGAAGATATCTTAGTACCTTTTGAACAATTCTAGATTCTTCAATTTCTTCTCCCAATCCTATGATTGCATTCACTATTTAGTCAACTCTTAAGAAGTAGGCTGAAATATTCTCATCTTCCTTCATTTTTAGTTATTTGAACTGACCTCTGTAAGTTTGAAGTTTTTCTACTTTGACTTTTGTATCTCCTTCATAAATATTTCAAAGATTATCCCAAATCTCTTTGCTGGATTTACAATGTGCAACTTTGGTGAATAATGTTTCACTGAGACCATTCAAAAGTGCATTTGTATCTTTGGAATTATTTTGACCAAGTTTCACTTCTTTGTCATTTGTTGGTCGAACTGTTGGTACTGTGTATCCATCTATAATTGATTTCCAAATTTCAAACCCTTTTGCTTGTATATATGTCTTCATCCTTATGATCCAAAAATCATAGTTATGTCCATCAAAGTGTGGTATTCCATATTTATATGAGTTGGTACTCTCCATGATCTACCTTTCAGTGGTTAAACTAATTTCTGAAGGAACCTTCTCTGATACCAATTGTTGGATTACTAAGAGGGGGGTGAATTAGTAATAGTGTAATTATAATCCTTTTTCTTCAAATAATACAAGTGTTATATCAATGAAGAATTATTATCCAATAATGAGCAATAAGAAATGAACAATCACACACATACACAGTACACTAGTGTTTTATGTGGAAACCCAAATAGGGATCTTGTCACCTATAACATTCTTTAAGCATGAAACATAGAAAATTGGGTGTACTCATGAAATTGCAGGCAACTCCAATTTGTATGCCATAGTACCAATCTTTTGCAATAGCTTATAAGGGCCATATTACTTTGGTGATAATTTATTATCCTTCTTGGCTCACTTGAGGGACATCTGTTTGTATGGTTGTAGTCTTAAAAACACTCAATTCCCTACTTAAAAACTTTTTTCACTGCGATGTTGATCTGCTTATTGTTTCATGCAATTTTGTGCCATGGTCAGGTTGTCCTTTAAGATTTGGAGAACTTGTTATTGATGCTCGATGTGAGATTCCACTGCTTGAACCTTAGATTTTTCTTTTAGAGAAGAAGTGATGGAAGGAAGGTGGTATCCATAGAGTGCCATAAAGGGTGTCATTTTTGTTGTAGTATGAAAGGAAGTGTTATACCACCATTCTACCAAGGGTAACCATTTGAACCATTGTGTTTGTTTATCAAAGACAAAGCAACGAAGGTAGCCTTCTAGACATTTATTCACTATCTCAATTTTTTCATAAGATTGAGGATGATAGGATGAGATATGAGCCAATTCAATACCCAAACAGGAAAATAATTCTGCCCAAAAATGTCTAGTGAAGATGGGATCTCTGTCACTTACAATAATCTTTGGGCTACCATGTAGCTTTTGAACTGTCTCCATGAATGCGATGGCAATTGTACTAGCTTTGAAGGGATGAGAGAGTGCACAAAAGTGTGTGTACTTGGTCAGTCTATCAACAATCACCATGATGACACTCTTTCCTTCAAACTTCGGTAACCCTGTGATGAAATCCATGGAAACCTCCTCCCAGAGATGACTTGGGATGGCTAATGGTTGTAAAAGACCTAGGGTCTTAATTGTTTCCACCTTATTTTTATGGTAAACCAAACATTCTGCCACAAACCTTTGAACATCAGTTTTAAGGCCATCCCAAAAAAAATCCTTCTTAACTCTATGGTAGGTTTTCAAAAATCCTAAGTGCCCTCCTACTGGAGAGGTGTGCAATTCCAATAGTACCTTTTGTTTGAGTTGGGAGTTCTTACATAAATATAAGCGATCTTTGTACCATAGTGAATCATTTTCCATGTAAATGTATCTGATGCATTGGAATCCTACTGCAACCTTTGAATGAGAGTCCACACTTTTTCTTCATTATTCCATTCATCCCTTGCTTCTATTATCCAATCGAGTTGGATAATCGAGATAACACAGAGAAAGGCCTCAACATCTTCATCATTTCTTGAGAGTGCATCTGCCACAACATTTTGCTTCCCCTTTTTATAAACGATTTCAAAATCATAACCCAATATCTTGGTTACCCATTTTTGTTGTTCTTTTGAAGATAGTCTTTGTTCCAAGAAGTATTTAAGACTATCATGATTTGTTTTTACCTTGAAGTGCCTACCTATTAGGTAAGGATGCCATTTATTCAATGCATGTAGTATTTCCATCATTTCCTTCTCATAAATGGGTTTGTGTAAGTTCTTTCCCTTGAGTGGTCGAATTTCAAAAGCCAGGGTTCTTCCTTATTGCATTAGGACATCACCAATTCTATTTCCCAAGGCATCACATTCCACAATAAAGGTTTTTGTGAAGTCTGGAGTGGTCAAGACAGGAGCTTTGAACATCACCTCTTTAATTTGTTCAAAATATTTAGTTGCCTTTGGAGTCAATGAAAATGCATCCTTCTTAGTTAGTGTCATTAAAGGTATTGTTATTTTTCCATAGTTCCGAACAAACTTGTGGTAGTAACCTGTCAAACCCAAAAATCCTCTAAGATTCTTCAATGTTTTGGGAATCGGCCAGTCCATCACGGACTTAATCTTGTTAGGGTCTACCTTGACACCTTCATGAGATACAATATGACCCAAATACTCTACCTCCTTCACTCCAAAGAAATATTTGGATGGTTTAGCATATAGTTGTTTCTCCTTTAGTAGTTGTAGCACCTTGTCAACATATCGCACATGATCATCCCAAGACTTGCTATAGATTAGTATATCATCAAAAAATACTAACACAAATTTATGAAGGAAGGGCTTGAAAATGGAATTCATCAACCCTTGGAATGTGGAAGGTGCATTTGTAAGGCCAAAAGGCATGACCAAAAATTCATA
>ML780967.1:810164-829562 GCA_009831015.1 Picea engelmannii
TCATAATGGCCTTCATGAGTTCGGAATGTTGTTTTTGGGATATCTTCTTCCTTCATTCTAATCTGATGATACCCTGAACGGAGATCCAATTTTGTGAGATATATTTCTCCATGTAGTTCATCTAATAATTCATTAATGACGAGAATGGGAAACTTATCTTTAATAGTGATCTTGTTGAGCTCTCTATAATCTGGACACATACACCATGAGCTATCTCTCTTGAATACCATTACCACTGGTGCAGAGTAAGAACTTTGGCTAGGTCTAATAATTCCAGCCTCCAACATTTCTTCAACCATGCTCTCAATTTCACTCTTCTAGGCATAAGGGTATCTGTATGGCCTAATGTTAGGAGGAACACTCCCAGGAATTAGGTGAATTTCATGATCATGATTTTGAGTGGGTGGAAGACCTTTGGGAATATCTTCAAATACTTTGGAATGGTTATCAATGATCCCTTGGAGATCTTGAGGAATAGATGGCTTAGATGTTTGAACATCTAGTGAGCATAGTTGTGAAATAACATCATGATGCCCCTTTTTCAATAATTTTGTCATGCCATTAGAGCTTATCACCTTATCAGAATTCCCTGTGATACCTCTTAACACAATTTCTTTTCCTTCCAATGAAAATTTCATGAAAAGTTCTTGAAAATTAAAAGCCATTGTTCCTAATGATTGTAACCATTGGATTCCTAGTACAACATCAACACCACCCATGGGTATAGAAATCATTGGAATATTCATTACATATTCCCCCATAGTAACATTGATCTTATTTCATTTTCCTGAGCAATTCATAGATCCTCCATCTGCAATCATTACTTGAAACTCTGGTGCTGGATATACAAAGAAATTGAGAGCTTTGGCTAATTTATAGTGAATGAAATTATGAGTACTACCAGAATCAATTAGGACTATTACTTTTTTATTTTTGATGTATCCTTCGATCTTGAGGGTTTGAGGAGTGCTAATTCTAGCCAATGCATTACACGATATCGTGGGAGTCAACTCTTCAAACGAAATTGCTTCTACGTTTTCATTTTGAGATGGTTCTTGTTATTGTTCTTCTTCCTCTTCACAATCTATGTAGAATAATTTATTCTCACCACAATTATGTCCCTTACTGTACTTGTTGTCACAATTAAAGCATAAACCTTTTTCTTTTATTTCCTCCAATTATTGAGGTGTCAAACTTGTAGGTTGAGGTGTTTTGGAAGAAGGAGCATTATTCTCTCTATAGATGTTAGGATTGGTCCTTCTAGTAGCCATAGCCATATTGTTACTTTCAACATTTCTTGCCACCTTAAATGCATTCTCCAATGATTTGGGTTCCCAAAGGCGAACCCCATGTTGAATGTTATCCTTTAAAGTTCCTATGAATACATAAATCAAGTGATCATCTAGAATATCTGTTACCTTTATATTCAACCTTTGGAAGTTCTCAATGTGCTCGGTAATTGAACCCTTTTCCTTGAGATTTATCAATTGGCTAAAGAAGGTATTGATCCTTGTATCCTCATAGTGTGCTATCATTTCTTTCGTGAAAATTGTCCAAGTGATGAGTGATTTGTGAGAACAAAGCCATCGATACCATACAAATTGATTAGGTTATAAATATAAAGAAGCAATTTGTACCTTTTGTGTATGTGGCACATTATGTAGATCAAAGAATTGCTCCATCTAAAGTATCCATGAGATTGGGTCCTTGTCATCAAAATTCCACATATCGATCTTAGGAACATGGTTGGTTATCAACCCAAAGTTGGAGTTTCTCCATTCTTGACTCACCTTCCTTGTGTCCTCATCATGAATTTCATGGGATACATTTTCACTTTCATGTGTCCTCTCTATTAGGAATTTTTTCAATCCTTCCATGATCTCCCCTTTTAAACCATCCATCTTAGTATCCAACTTAGCTTCCATTGAATCCATCATATCTTATAGTTCATCTTTGGTTACTATCTTCTTTTGTAAATAATTTATGTCCCTATGCATTTATTCACCTTCATCGAGAGTCCAAGTAGGATTGTCTAGAGGCTTATTTGGTGTAGAAGTTCCCTTTTTTGGTGGCATGTTGGCCAAGTATCACTTTAAACCTTGATTTTAAGGTGGTTCTGCTAGACAATCTTCCTTTTATTGTATCTCCAAAATTTCGTCCCTTCTAAGTATGAACTTTTATTTTTTGTAGGTCTCTGATATTTCTTCTCTTCAATGCCACAGGTCTGATAAAAATTGAATGTGCCAAGTGGAATTTATGGTAACTTCCCTGCAACTTGTTGATTTTTGGCCTTTCCACGAGATCTCACTTGTATAGTGTTCCCTGCACAAAATAATTGATATAAAATTATTAAACTCATACTATAACTACTAAGGGTTGTCCACTATCCAATGCAACTGGTCTCACTCAATTTGGATACTCTAGGAATAATTTATGATTTTTTTACCTGGAACATCTGCTTGAGACTAGTCAATAGGACTAGTCAGATACCCTATATTCCACAGGATGTATCTACAAATTTAAGATGACCCAGAAGCTGAAATTTCTACCACAGATACCTTACTAATTTATGAGAATATCCTTTGGAGTTCAGGGTCTGAAATGTTACAGAAAATATTTTATAGCAAAAATTATGCAATGACTCAATTCATGATCATTCCAGAACCCTATCTTACAAAGGTTGTACCTCTGAAAGTATAAGGCCTTAGGAGCTGAAATTGTAACCCATCGTACCTTGATCCGTCCACTAAATATCCTCCAAGTCGTTCCTTCTGAATCATTTTAGAAAACAATTTATAGCGAAAATTTCACGGTGTCTCAGATGTAGCAGCGAAACCCCAAGACCTTGAGCTCTAATACCATATGTTAAGAACCAAATATCAATATAACATAGAAAAACCTCAGAATAAGTACTCAACGCCTTGAAAAAGAGATAATTTCAGATGATAAGCCTCTTCGAGGGGGAAACCTCCTTTTACCCCACATAAATGTTCAAGTACAAGATGATTCCAAATGAAAATGTCTCCTTGGTATATATATAGGAGACTGGGAGGTGTAATTACAACTAATGGAATAAAGCCGACATAAATAAAATAACATTACTAATGTAATATGCCCCAATTAAGGGGTAATGAGCCAATATTAGGGCTTAACACTACAACCATAAGGAGGCTACAACCCCCTATGTTTTCTGGCTACAACCAGAAGGTGGCTACAACCACCTTTCCTTGCCCTGTCCAACTTCCCTGAAGTAGAAGTAGAATGATGGAACCACTGTCAAACTATCAATGTGATATATACCACTATAAACATGTACCAATAAACCTGAACCATGCATCAACCATCCATCAACCTGTACCTCAAACTGTAATCAACATGTACCATAAACAAGTGCATCAACCATGCACCAACCTATACCGAACAATCTATAATCAGCCTATACCATAAACAAGTGAAACCAACCATGTACCTAGTATGTACCAATCATGTGTCAAGTACTCATCAATATGTACCAACATCATCAACTATACACCTCATGTATGTGCCAACTCATCAACTACTTGTCTCAACCATGTACCCAACTTGTACCTCAACCAAAAGTCCTCATCAATTTCATCATCCAAATATGATTTGTAACTTTGTAATAGATCTAGTGTATATGATCACATACCTGCAAACCTTCCTTAATTTTAACAACAAGAGACTAGCATTTTCATCAAACGTTTCTTTAGTCTCACAAGACTAATTTTTTATTAGTCAACAACCCTAACTTGAAATAATCATAACTTTGTACCTATAATGAATAAAGATATGAAACTGATACACAATTTTATTCAGTGTGTTTTATGAAATTCCTCCAGGTTTCACTACTTGAAACCTCTCAGAAAAGGAGTTATGGAAAAAATGGCACACCTTGTTGAATTCTGGCTTATTCTAGAGAGAGACCTTGTAGAGCATGCCCCGCAAAGAATATTTATTGAATTGATCTGAAATTGTTATACATAATACTAAAGACTGTAATATAACCAACACATTTGGTCTTACTAAATTTGGATTTGTTATGAATAAGTTATGACATTTTTACCCAAAACACATGTTTTTGACTAGTTTCAAGACTAGCCACAAACCCTATTTTCCACGGAGTGTAACTCCAAAAATACAATGACGCACAAGATTAATTTTTTACAAAAGATAAGTGGATATGTTTCCTCAATGGAATAGAAATTTCACGGTCTGAATCATTCTATAAAAAACATTATTTTGAAAATGGTGAGATGGCCTGAAAACAACATACCTTAGAAAGCATCATCAAAAAAAATTATCCTTCCTTGAATTCCGGCCTTCTTTTCTTCACTTTCCTTAGAAATTTGGCTTAGATATCCTTTGGTTACCTCAGAAACCTATAGGTATTCAATATGCTCAATTGTTTCTAAAATGAGAGGGCCTTGCCTCTTATTTATACTCTCCAAGTAGCTTCCTTAAAAACATCTTCTAGGTCACTTTGACCACTTTCCTTATTTTAGGGTTAACCCACTTCTAATTTATCCATTAAATTTATTATTTAAATAATTTATTTTGTATTCACTTTGAATTATAGTACACTCATCACTTCACTTTATTATTTACCTTCTAAAATCTCTTAAACCACTTTGACTACTTTGACCTTTTGGGGCTTCTAGATGACATAAGAGGGTCCTACAACTTCGTAAGGCCATAACTCTCAAACCGTGAGGAGTTATGTGACATTCCACATACCACCAAAAATGAAATTACATGTAATATACATATAGAATAGTATTACCTTCAAATATAGCAAAAATCATACTGTTATCCATCAAATAAACTTGGGTCCATTACCCAAACCTGGGTTCTCCAACTTCACATGGTCATAACTCTCTAACCGTGAGGAGTTATGTGACGTTCCACGTACCACTGGAAATTGAATGAAAAGAACTATCCATATAGGATAGTTTCCCTAAAAAATTCACTGTCCTTCATCTCATTATTCCACAATTAAGCATGGGTTCTCTTACTCAACAAAGTGTCTTCCCGTGAGGGCTTTCACCATAAGGGGAACACTTTGGATTTCATCCATATTTACTTATTATCAAACATGACAAGACAATAATGAGTCATATTTACATCAAACAATCTTGGGTCCATTACCCAAACCTTTGTGTTGCATGGCTTTCTTCAAGGGTTGACATCAATGACAACCAACCTTAATCAACACACATGTTCCCCATGTCCAAATAACTCCTAGGAGACCATTCTACCCTTCCCTGATAATCGACAACCTTCCCATAGCTCGAATTTGTTAGACTGTTAGAGTTTGTAGGACCTTTGACAGCATGCGCTGTGAACTTTCCTGTAGATGATATTTTTAGATTTTATCCAAACATACGAAATGGGTTGGGCTTATTTTTGTCAGCAAGTCAAAAAAATCATTTTTTTCCTACACACCAAATTTCAGAGGAACCCATATTGGAATTCAAAAGTTATGATCAAAACAATCCTTTGTTGTGTGCTAATTCTTACAAACTGTCATAAATTACCAGTTCACAGTGCGAGTGATTCAAAGCGCTACAAACTTTCCTGTAGCATCCTATTTCACTTTTGCAAAGATTCAACACCTCAAAATGTGTACCAGGAATCCAAATATGCTACAAAAACTTCATAATCTTGATATGTAACTGGAGGAAAACCAAAATTGTTAATTATGGTTTAAACTCATGGCCAATTCTTCTTGCTAATAACAAGTTTTCAACAACATAGATATCAGTTTGCAGCACTTAATGAAGTATGAAATTCAAGCTTTTTTCTACAACTTATCAAACATACACCTCAGGCATGATAAGGGTATCATTCAATTTCTTTAAGAGTACACTTCAAAATGATGCAGAAAAAGAGGGTTTGTACAGTTCCCAGTGCCAATGTACAAAGAAACACAAACCCCTCTTTCAACCTTTTAGCAATGTGAAGACCATCCAGGAGTACCTGATGAACCTAGTTTTGATGTTGATTCTTGTAAACTTGAGTTGGTATATCAGCAATCTATCCAACCTCAATGATCCTTTTCAGTCGTTTGCAGCATCAGTTCACAGCGCCAAGTTTGCAGCACCAAATTCATTATCAATGGCACACTTCAAGGAGACTGTTTTAAATTTTAAGACACAATCCTTGAAAAATTAATTAAATAAGGGAATTTAAAAATCATAAAATCTACTTTGACACGTTTCTTTACTACATTGTTGCAAATGAATGCATGAGGTACTTATGAGTACGATGCGAACTCTCCAGGTGAGTTGGCAGCAAATACACCTGACTTTGACTTGACATCTAAATGGTTGGATGGGGAGAAAAAGAAACTTATGTACATCTTGGAGGTGTGACATTTCATGGTAATGATTTTAGGATCAAAAGAGTGACTCATAGGAACTTATTTACCATGTTATGATGACTAATATCATGACATAAAGACTCTAAACCAGGGATAAACATAAATTTTCTTATTCAAATCAAAATTTAAGTTATGACCACAACAATAAACCCAAAAAACTTGGACTTGTAAAACCCTATAACTGAAAAAACAAAACCAAAGTTATTTTTTGACCCCTGCAATCCTATCTGCTAACACATTCTACAAGATTTCAATGCTTATTTAGTAAAATAAATGAAAATATAATTTATCCCATATGGATTCTATGTAGGTTACCACTTGGTGAAATATACTACTTAGGCCATACATGAATCTCAAAATTAGGTGGAGTGTATATTTTACACTGGAAAGTACAGGAAACACAATCCAAAAGGTCTAGTGGCTCAACACATTGGTCAAGTGGTATCTCACTGGTCGTATGCACAAAATAGATCTCAGGATGATATCTTCACTGAAAATTCCTTGGATTGGGAAGAGGTCCTATAGAGGGAATGAAAATTGGATCTTACTTGATTCAAATCCATGTTAAGATATGAACAATTAGAACGGTTGGAGAAAACAACAGGAGTTGTTGTACAGGAAAAAAATGAGAATACATAGAAAGCAGGAAGGAGATTTGAAGCACAAAGACTCCTAGAATAACATGAGAGAATTTTTCGAGAGCACGCGAAAAAATCCTACTTTTAAAGAATTGGGACCACTGATAGTGACTCCTGTGGACATATGTATGGTAGAAGGAGAAAAAACACCAGAAAGAGAAACTTCACTTGCAAGGAACCATGAACAATAGGATAAATGATAGGTACAAGTGGAACAACCAGGACTTTGACCAACAATTGAGAATGTGATAGTGACATCATGCCCAGGTGTATTAGTGTTGGTAATAACTAACCTAATTACGATCTATGATGATGATAGTGAGGATTTGGATGTTATAGCAGTTACCATTGTCAAAAAAGCTAATACGGAAATATTAGACACCCAACTATCTCAAGGACTACAACCCATGGAAATAGGGATAAACTTGAATAAAACTGAAATAATTACTACCCCCTAGGGGAAAGGATCACAACCTCAATTTGAAGGAGGAAGATATCAAGAGAGAAATAAAGAGGAATGGAGCACTGTAGATACCACCTCAGTAGGAAAGGGAGAGACAGAGGACAAAGAGAAAGAGGGAGATCCAAAATACAAAGATGAAAGTAATAGCTAGGGATCTATCCCATAGGAAAAGACCCTCGATAAATAAGAGAGTGAGGAGGTTTTGAATTTTGGAGGGTTACCTGTAGGTGACACACCCAGAAGCCAAGGGCATGAGAAGAAAAATGATGATGAAGAGTTTGGAAAAACACAACAAAGATACCAAACCACTCTTCACCCATAGAAATGGAAGCACCATCGAAAATAAAAACAAATAATGTGACAGAAGTCACCAATGAGACCAGGTAAGAAGAATAGGTCCTCCAAGATACATAGACTAGAATCACATGTATCTTGGATAGTCTTCTACAACTCTAGGTCAAGAGTATGCACTGGGAAGAGATGGAGAAAATTTCAACAACTGAGTACCAACAACTGACAAAGGTAAGGAACCAACCCTTGAAAACTTTGATAATATAGGAATTATAAGCAATGTTATCTCATGGGGGGATCAACCAATTCCAGAACCTGGAGACAAGGTGTTCGATTTCCAAGAAATTGTTGAAGAAAGAAAAAGAGAAGTGATAGTTAGGAGGACTAGTAAGAATAGGAGGCTTCCTCTAGACAGTGTTGTGATGATTACCATGGAAGAAAACTTATTGGATGCTAGACATTCCAAAGTGAGTGAGTTAGTAGGAGTCTTAATTGCCATATATAGCACCACCATTGACAAAGAAAGAGAATATGAGCAAGAGGCAGTGTCCATGAAAAGAGAGCTTGAGCACCTCAGACATCAACCCAAGTATTACCAAGATACCACTATGGAAATCATTTTCATAAGAGTTGTGTTTCTAGCAGGATACAGTTAGTTTAAAATATAAATGGATACCTTTATGGATTAGGTTGTAAGGTACTAGGAAGAGACTATGATGGGGCTGATGTCACTCAAAGAGATGTCGATATGGTTCAAATGGTAACACATTGTTCTAAAACAAATCTAGTACATCCGAGAAATTCATAAGGGTCGAGAGAGCGAGGGACATGGAATTAGGATGCTCCATAATGGCATCCTAGAAAGGTTTCATAAATAATTTGAGTGTTGGACATAACTAGTAGTGGAACCACAACAAAAGATGAAAGACAGATAGGAGTAATGTGTCAAGAATTAGGACAGGATAAATCAAAGAATAAGGAATATCCAACTCCCCTACTTTGGTACACCTAAAGACTTCATATACCTCCACGATATATTCAAATAGCATGGTGAGCAAGATTGAAAGTTCGAGATAGATGTTCTCGGAATCATAGCTTTGGAGACGGGATAGGTAAGACAATTTTCTAATTGGTTGATAATTGTGTTGGTTATACTGAAATTCCTTAGTGCTAAAATAGATTGATTCAAATGTTAGGTGATAGAGATGAAAGATGAGCTCAGTGCGTCGATGGAGCAAGATTGTTTCCCTTATCTCCACACTTGTGAATATATTTTCACCCAACAGGCCAAATACAACCAAGAAAATATTTTAAGTTAACTGGAAGAATAATAGCAACTTACACATGGATAAATCCATGCTTTTGATTCTTTTCTTTACTTTAAGTGAACTTCGAATCTGTTTTTAGTATGTTTATTTTTCATAAATAAGTAAATTGTCCTCATTTTGAAGGGTCGATGAATTTTTTAATAGCTGGAGAGTGAGATATAGAATTATTTTGAAGTTTAATATTAAAGCTCATACAAAGCCGGAGACAAATGTTTTCTGAGCGTGTGGATTAACTTGATCTGTGGATTTCTCTACAAACAATTTTCTGCTACAGGCCCTTTAGTAAGATGGTGATTATGTTAAGTTATCTTGAATTATTATGATGGATAAATGAATATTCGTTTAATTTTTATGGTGTTTATTTATATTTCATGTAGAGTAAATGTGGAACTAGTTATGGTATTCATTTTACATGTGATTTCTGCTTAACTATTTCTCCCTTTCTCTTTCAAGTACTATTTGTCGATTAGTTAATGATAGTATTATCTGCTAGTATTAATTAGATGCATATATTGTTTGACATATTGTTGGAATAGGGTTACCCCATTTCTGGTTTTCTTCTAATTCAGTCATTTAAGTTATTTATGTTCCTAGCATGTTCGAATGACAAAGAACAAAATTTCCCAAAAAGAGATACACTGTTAAAGAGGGAAATTTCTGAAACAACATTTAAGGCCCATCAAAACTTGTCGGACTATCAATCTAGAGAATCATGCTACTTTAAACATATAAGAGCCTAATTGGGCCTCATCTCTGGGTGTGACTCCTACTATTGAGTTAAAGGTAATTTGGACCCCGCAACACACCTTGAAAATGATAAAAGGTCAATGAATTACAATCGAATTCGAGGGGCAAACCTCCTTTTATAATATATCTTATTCATAATACAATATGAGATGTCGTAATACAATCATAAGACTAGGTATCCTTGGTATATATATAGGAGACAAAGGGTGCAATTCTAATGAAAGGGTAACATTAATGGTTCTATCCAACATAAAATTTTAATACTATAAATGTAATAATTCAATATTTAGGGATTAATAAGGGGTTTTACACATAAAATGGCAATGTTTATAGGTATTAATATTCCCATACCCTTCCAAAACGTGTTTTCCTCAACACTTGAATAAATGTGGGTGTTTCTTCATGAATAACTCATCTTCCCATGTTGCCTCTTCCATTGTTAGGTTCTTCCATTTGATGAGGTACTCTGTGATTGCTCGATTTCTCAATTTATTAATCCTTGTTTCAAGGATTGTTTCTGGTTCTAGTATGATTTTACCTTATTCATTAATCTATGGTAAAATAGTTTGTACTGGGATCTTATTTCCTATTACCTTGTTTAAGTAAGAAACATGGAAGACTAGATGTACACGTGAGGATGGAGGAAACTCCAATTTGTAAGCCATACTTCCAACACTTTGAAAAACCTTATATGGGCCATAATATTTGGGTGCTAATTTAGTGTCCTTGTTTCATTGCTTGAGGGACGTCTGTTTATATGGTTATCTCCTCATAAATACTCAATCCCCCACTTCAAATTCCCTTTCACTATGATGTTGATCTGCTTGTTTTTTCATCATATTTTGTGCCATAACCAAGTTGTCTTTCAATAGTTTGAGAACCTCTTGTTGGTTCCCTATGTGGTCCTCTACTTCTTGAACCTTTGTATTCCCTTTCAAGCGAGATGTAATTGATGGAGGATGATATCCATAAAGTGCCAAAAATGGGGAAATGTTTGATGAAGTATGGAAAGATGTGTTGTACCACCATTCCTCCAATGGAAACCACTTGACCGTTTCTATCTGTTTACCAGATTCAAAACAATGAAGATATTCTTCTAGACATTTATTCACAATATCAATTTTCCCATCGGATTTAGGGTGGTCAGATGGGTTGTGAGCCAGTTGAGTACCCAAACAAGAAAATAATTCAGTCCAAAAACTTCCAGTGAAAATTGGATTTATGTCACTTACAATAATCTTGGGGACTCCATGTAGCTTTTGAATTGTTTCCATGAATTTTGTGTCTATTGTACTTTCTTTAAAAGGATGGGAAACAGAGAAATAATGGGCATACTTTGTTAGTCGATCCACTACTACCATGATGATAGTAATTCCTTCGGATTTGGGTAAACATGTAATAAAATCCATTGAAATGTCTTCCCAACATTGACTTAATATAGCTTATCGTTGTAGGAGACATGGCATCTTGATTGTTTCTCCCTTATTCTATTGGCAGACTAAACATTTAGACATAAAATTTTGAACATCAGTTTTAAGATCTTTCCAGAAAAAATCATTCTTGATCATGTAGTATGTTTTCAAGAATCCTAAATGTCCTCCTATAGGATAAGTGTGTCTAATTCCAAAAGTATCTCTTGTTTGAGTTGGGAATTTTCACATAAATATAGGTGATCATGATACCATAGAAAATCATTTTTCCATACAAAATTGTCTAATGAACTAGTGTACTCATGTAGTTGTTGAATGATATTGCATACCTCTTTATATTACTTCCATTCTATCCTTTCTTATTCCACCCAATCATATTGCGGAATAGAAATAGCACATAGTGAACCTCTTGTTTCTTCTTCTTTCCTTGAAAGGGAATTTTCCACAACATTATGTTTTCCTTTTTGGTAGATAATTTCAAATTCATAACCTCGCATCTTTGTAACCCATTTTTGTTTATCTTATAAAGATAATTTTTTCTCCAAGAATTACTTCAAACTACCATGATTTGTTTTTACCTTGAAGTGTCTTACTATTAGGTAAGGGAACCATTTTTGAACTGCATGTAATATGGCCAACATTTCTTTTTCATAAATGGGTTTGAATAAGATTTTTCATTTAATTTGCCTTCTTTCAAAGGAAAGTGGCCTTCCTTCTTGCATTAAAACTACACCAATTCAATGGCCTAAGGAATCACACTCCACAAAAAATGTTTTTGTAAATTTTGGTGTGGCCTGGACGAGAGTAGTACACAAGAACTCAATTTTTTCAAAGGATTTGGTTGCTTCTACGGACCAAGAAAATTGTTCCTTATTTAATAATGTCATTAGAGGTGCTTCTGTTTGACTATAATTCTTGAAAAAATTGCAATAATATTCTATTAAACTTAATAATCCTGTAAGTTTCTTCAAGTTTTGGCGAATTGGACATTCCTTCACAGATTTAATTTTGTTAGGGTACAATTTTACACCTTCTTGAGATACAATATGACCCAAATATTCCACTTATTCAACCCCAAAGGCACACTTGGAAGGCTTTGTATAAAGTTGTTTCTCTTCCAATAGTTGTAATATTATGTCAACATGTTGTACATGTTCTTCCCAAGATCTTATGTAGATTAGTATGTCATCAAAAAATTCCAACTTAGTAAAGAATTTTTGTCCATGCAATTCATCTAATAATTCATCAATGACATGAATAGGAAAATTATATTTTATGGTAATTTTGTTGATTTTTCTATAATCTGGACACATACACCATGAACCGTCCTTTTTTATAACCATCACCATTGGTGAAGAGAAATAAATTTGGCTAGGTTGAATGATGTTGACATCTAACATTTCATGGATCATATGCTCAATCTCACTCTTTTGTTCCTATCGATACCTGTAATGCATAATGTTAGGTGGTACACTTCTTGGTTGAAAATGAATAGTATGGTCATGATCTCAAATAGGTGGAAGACCCTTAGGCATTTCACCAAATAACTTGGAATGATTGTCGATGACTATTTGGAGTTCTAATGGAGTATAGGATATAGATGTTTGAACATCAAGTGAGCATAATTGTGCAACTACACCTTGGTGTTTCTTTTTGAGTAATTGTTTCATGCTACTAGAGCTTATCACTTTATAGGGTTTCCCTTGGATACCTCTAAGCTCAATTTCCTTGCCATCTAAGGAAAATCTCTTGAAATTCTCTTGAAAATTAAGGTCCATTGTTCCCAATGATTGTAACCATTGGAACCCTAATACAACATCAAGACCCCCCATTTGGATGGAAATCACGGGGCTATCAATAAAATACTCCCCCATGTTGAGCTTAATACTATGGCATTTCCCTGAAAATTTTATGGTACCTCCATATACAATAATTATTTGAAACTCTTGTGTGGGATATACAAAGAAATTGAGATCTTTTTCTAATTTGTAATTGATGAAATTATGGGTACTACCAAAATCAATAAATGTTGTTACCTTTTTATTTTTGATGTATTCTTGTATATTGATGCCTTGTGGAGTACTGATGTCATCCAACACAAGACAATATATTGTTGGAGTAGTCTCTTTTAGATCTATCTCTTGTGACAGGTCCACTTCTTGAGATTCTTCCTCTTCATAGTCAATGTCGAACAATTTCTTCTCATTGCATTTATGCCCTTTACTGTTCTTGTTGTCCTAATTTAAATATAGTCCCTTCGCTCTTCTTTCATCCACTTGTTGACATTTCAACCTTCTCAGTTTAGGAGAGGGAACATGGTGCTCTCTATAGTTATTAGTATCCACCCTTCTAGTAGAGATATTTTTGTTTTCCACTTTTCATTCCATACTAAAATCTTTCTCTAGGGATTTAGGTTTGAAGAGACACAGTTCATGTTGAATGTTCTCCTTTAAAGTTTCCATAAAGAGATCTAACAAATTATCCTCAAGAATGTTCTTTACCCAAAGACTAAGCTTTTGGAATTGTTGAATGTGTTCTATAATTGGACCTTTTTACCCAATATTTATTAATTGACTAAATAATTTATTTCTCTTAATATCCCCATAATGTGATATCAATTCATGTGTAAAAATGGACCAAGAGATAATAGAATTCTATTTTCTTTTACAAATCCATTGATACCAAACAAATTGATCATTTTCTAAATACAAGGATGCAATCAGTAACTTTTGTAATCATGGTGTTTGGTGTAGATTAAAGAATTGCTCCATCTTGAATATCCATGTTATTGGATATTTACCATCAAACTTCCTCACATCTATGTTTAGAATGAAGTAGTTCCTTCGTGTCGCATTGAAACCTTGATGATGTAATTTTTGAAGTGATGAATAATCATGATTCTAGGACTCAATCTTTGTTTTATCTACATTTTCATGAATTCCTTGCACCTTTTTATCTCCTTTAGAGAGTCTATCATGTATGGTATGTAACGACATTTCATACACGAACTTTTTCAATTCTTCCATCTTATTTTCCATATGTTCTTTTTTTTCATTCATCTTTCTTTCCATTTGATACCTAGGTTCATCCATCTTATTTTCCATATGTACATTATTTTCCTTCATATTATTTTCCATATTTTCGTTAGAATTTGTTAAATGCACATGTTTTAACATACTACTAGTCATTTCATCAACTTGGTTCTGTAATTGGCTTAGCCTATTTTCAAAGTCTTCATTTTCTTCGGAAGTCATTCTTGTGTTTTTATGAGGAGTACCAGTATTTTTTGGATGATCCCTTAGAGCCATGTGTTAAAAAAATAATTCTCATTTTTTTCCTCTTTATCACAAATTTTGAATCACCAAAAACAAACATTCCAATAAAAAGTTATGCCAATTGTAAGTTATGTACCTTTCAATACCTTAATTTTTATTCTATCTTGTTCGTTGACCTTCCTTTTGATGTATTTCTGAAATTTCATCCCTTCTGAGTCTAAAATTTTGGCATGTAGTGCTATTAAATGTCTCTTATTCAATTCCATAGTTTTGACCAAAATTGGATGTGCCGAGTGAAAGTTAGGGTAATTTTTTCAAATCTTGTTGATTTTTGGCCTTTCCAGGAAAGAGGACTTGTAAAGAGTACCACACATCCAATATTTGATAAATGAATCTGAAAATTGTACCAAAAATACTACAGACTATGCTATTTCAAATACAACTAGTCTCATGGAATTTGGATCCTCTTTGAATAATATATGTTGCGTTTACATGGAACACCTGTTTGAGACTAGTAATAGGACTAGTCAAAAATCTTGTCTTCCATAGGGTGTATCTACGAAATTATAATGCCCCAGAAGTGGAAATTTATAAAAAAATATACCTTGAAATGTCTTCTAAATAAACTCCAAGTTTCACTATCTAAAGTATCCTGGAAAAAAATTTATAGCGAAAATTCTAAGATGACTTTCTTGGATAAGAAAAACCCTAGGATCAATTCTCTGATACCAAATGTTATGATCCAACTCCTTAAAAATGATAAAAATTCAATGAATTATAGTCCACCTCGAGGTGGAAACCTCCTTTTATAATATATCCAATTCAAAATACAATATGAGATGTCATAATATAATCCTAAGACTAGGTCTCCTTGGTATATATATAGGAGACAAAGATATGATTCTAATGAAAGGGTACCATGAAGGGTTCTATACGACATACAATTATAATACTATAAATGTAATAATTAAATATCTATGGATTAATAGGGGGTTTCACACATAAAATGGGGCTTTGTATAGGTCTTTAACATATTCATATCCTTTTTCCTCTCTTTTAATCCCTTTTGATATTAGAAGCCAGAACTTCAAGTCAAGGTACTTTTCATCTACATTCCCTAGTATTTCATTGGTTTTTTGAATAACATTAGGAGAGGTGTGTATTTTCATCTAAATTTGGAATGACAAGTTTATTAGAGGTGATGCAGATCCGTTTTTCTATAGAACCATTGTGCTACAAGTCCATTTTTCTACAAATCCACATGTTATGGATGTTCCTATTCTAGGATACTATAGAAACAATGTTTTAGATGATAAGGAGATGGAGTTGAAGAAACAATGCCAAGAATCCATCGGAATGGATCTCCTTGTCTCTTTTCCATGGATTGTATGAATTATGCATAAAAAAGTATTTAACCTCTTTCCATGAAAATGAATATATTAAAACTAAGATGTCATTATATGTAAATTTGGGGCTATGTTGTTGTAAATCTATTGTGGTAATCGATTGTTATCCACTATCTAATTTTACTACTTTATTTGAATATCTTGAGAATATTTGATTCTCAAGCATGTTCATAGTTATTATTTTCTAACTAAGCCAACTAAGAGATGATATAAAAGAAAGCCTCATATCTCCACAAGAGGAGGCTATATCACCCAGGAAATAGATAGTGTTTTCCTTTATATCCTTATATGCATCTTGAATTTCATAGTGAGACGGCTAATCCTTAATTTTCACCATGATTCTGATTTCTTCGAATGTTGTAGCTTAGTTTTAAATTATAAATATATTTATTTCAGAATACAATTTAGGAAGTATGAATTGATGTTAGTATTTTTTATGTTTGGTAGCATCAAACATATATTTATGCACAGGTATAAGTGTCTAGATGTGTGGAAGTCGGCTAAATGCTTCCACCTTGAGACTTTACTTTAAGAAATGAATTATCAAAGTAAAGTGAATTTATTAGAGAGTTGATTTTTATTTAAAGAAATGATTTAATTATCACTAGTGAATTAAATAATATCCATTGATCTCAACTGAGGTGTGAAGTAATCTCAACCATCAATCACTTTGGACATTAGGGTTAGGTCATATCTCAATCTTATAAAAGCAAGGTCAGGGTAAGGACAGTATACTTTTTCACACAAAGAAAACAAAGGACTTTTTCTAGTATGGAGTCATTCAAGAGTTAGAAGAAAAGAAGGAATTTGTATTACACTTGAGAGAGTAAAGAAGGAATTTTTCTCAAGAGGGTTGAATCATGAAGAACTATGATTCAAGGAGATATTGGATAGGTGGAGAAGGACTTACATATAGATATCAAGTCAAGGAGAAGAGAGAAAAGAGGAAGTTGCAAGTGGGTTTCATCAAAGTGAAGCTACATGAAAGGGTCAAGATGTATAGAGTTTTCCATAAAGTCCTTGAGGTCGTGTACACATGCTTCAATGGAGATAGGTGAATATACATGGGTTTTATTAAGTAAAGGAATGTACACCTTGAAAAGTGTGCCATATCTAGGTCATATAGCAGAGAAGACTTTACTAAGATTTTTTGTAGTTGTATTTCTCTCAGTGGGCCATCATCACTATTACAAGAGCCCTTATTTTATCATAATAAAATCATCTCAGTATGGGTTTTCCCTCTACAGTTTTTCCAGGGGTATCTACCCAAAAATATTAGTGTTTATGTGTGCATGATTTGGTTTCCAATATTTCTTCTCCTATCTTGATTTGGGTTGAATATTCCAGCAACATATTTTTATTTTGTGAGCTATAAATATGATTTGTAGCAAGGAAATCACTAGATAACAAGATACCTAGGTGCCATAGTAAGGACTTCAACACAGTATTAGAGAGGTTTCTCTGAGAGGAATCCATATCTCAGATACATAGTAGTTAACGGTAGATCTATTAGATCTGAGTGACCAAGAAATAGATCTAGTTCAGATCTAGGGTTACAATAACATATCTATTGGATCGAGAGTGTCATGGTGGGTGTTTGAAGGAATAAGAATAGATCCACTATATTTTTCAAAAAATCTATCATATCTGCAGAATATCTTAGTAGATCCATATCCAACAAGAAAAAATTGAAGGATGTGTTTTAGGGAAACAATCATACTAAAGCAGAACTAGTGTTTTGTAGACATAAAAAGTTCTACATAGGTTGTTGAAGTAACATGTGTGTACATATGTGGGTTTTCTTGGATACACCTGCATATACAAAGGTTGCAGTAAGAACATGCATGTACATACATGGGTTTCAGTAAGGGAGGTCATGCACATATGTAGGTTTCAGTGGTGATAGGCATGTACAGGTTCGTACAGGTCAATATAGGGGAAGTTTCAATAGTAGGTTATTTCCAGGGTAGTTTATCAAGTCTAAAGGGATGGAATAAACACCTATGAGAGTTGAAGATAGATTGGATGTAGCATCCAACTTCCTATCTTGGGAAGCAAGAGTTACTTTGTCATTGAAGGAGTATGACCTTTGGGAGTTGGTGGACATAGTTTTTCCATTGACATATCCGATAGCTTTGGCATCTCATGACAAGAAGGAGACCAAAATTGGGAGGGTTATATTGGATTCATTAAAGGATCATATAATTCCTCACCTAGACGAGAACAAGATGAACAAAGAGATTTTTTATGCCTTGGTAGGTTTATTCCATAGAACTAACATGAATAGGAAGATGGTCTTAAGAAATAAACTTAGATCTATGCAAATGTCTATATCTGACAATGTTACCAGCTATTTCATGAGGATCACGTAGGTATGTGATCATATTTCATCCATAGGGGAGAAAATGGAGAATGTGGATATCATGAATGTGGCATTGAATGGTATTCCCAATTTACGAGATGTTATGAACAAAAATATATAAATACATAAATATAAAATATAAATATATAAATAAACAATCAATAAATTAGTAATTAATAATTACTAATGAAGAGACACCTCATAATGAAGGGTAACATCCCTTCATAAAAGGGCACTTGTGTGTGGGTATATATACGACCCTAATTCTCATTGTAATCATTCATCATATCTTATTCCATTATTTATTACTTGTCCTATATGGATTTAACATATTGTCCTATTTACATTGGATATTTACGTAAGTGAACCAAGTTGGTTCACCACATTGGTATTAGAGTGAAGTTTGATCCTAGCCTTTGGTTACCAAACTCATGGTCTAAATTTTGTTGCCCTTGGCAACGTCGCTACAGGCCTTTCACCACTCAAATTTTCAAAGTTCTTGGAACTTTGTTCCTTGACCAAAACTTGGCCTTGGACATTCAAAGTTAAGGATTATTCCGCTGCTAGAAAATTAGAAGAAATACTAGGTCATATTGTTGGTTGAAGAAATTGAGGAAAATATTCCACTNAAAAAAAAAAAAAAAAAAAAAAAAAATATTAGTGTGAAGGAACCGTGCAATCGCCACTATATAGACATCTATACAGTTCATAAAATTTGACAGTGATTGGAAGATAATTATTCCATTGTGTCCATGGGATTTGGCAGTAATTGGAAGAAATAATTATTTTGCTGCAATTACTCCTTGTCAATTTCGTACATGTCAGTTTGTACAACCATTGGTATGATTTTAATTCATTGCGGTCAAAAATTTAGTTCATTCTACATCCACTGTTTGTTGCCTCCATACTTCCACTGTCATTGTTCATCTGTACTAATACCACTATGGTCGTTCCATACAACCATGATTTAATATTTTTACAGATTGAACAGTCCATACATTTGTTCATATGGTTGTCCACACTTAGGTTGTCATTTCAGAAAAGTCGCAACCAAGCAT
>ML780967.1:829685-843771 GCA_009831015.1 Picea engelmannii
ATATATATCTTAGTCATCTATATATATAAGTCATACATTAAAAATATAAATTTCACCATATTATAATATTACCAAAGAAAACAAAATTGATATTATCAATTATACATGGGTAATATTACATATAAAGTGTAGCATCTCAAGGTGTAAAGGCAAGTCGAATTATTAGAGCATCACATGATTAATTAATTAAGGAATATATATATATATATATATATATATATATATATATATATATATATATATATATATATATATTCATGTGAATTCTAAGAGTATAAAAGAGAGCCAATTTAGAAGTAAGAAGGAAGTCCATAAGGAGTATTTAATACATAATATTATTAAAAGGTCACATTATAAGGTGAAAAAAGGGTTACTCGAGGTATCAATTAACATAAATTATCAACTAACGTAAATTATCAACAAAAGAAAATGGATTCCAATAACGAGGAGAAAGGAAGATTCCATAAGACTTTAAGAGTTTATGTTTCAGTTATATTTGGAGTCAAAGGGACACATGGAGGGAAAGATATCAATATTTCCATTACACCCACCATACATAATAATTATATTAGTATTGAATTTTCTAACCAGTTAATGATTCCTGAGTCAAATATAATTGAAAAACTAGATTTGTGGAGCAAAAAACAATATAGTATAAGAAATTTACAACTGAACATTGGAGATTGTACTTCCATCTTGCAATTCATTATTAAATCTTTGTGGAATGATGACGGTGACATAATTTTGGGTGCACCTTGGATGGAAGCACTAGGGACATTCATTTTAAACTTGAAGAAGAAGTTTTTGACATTTTCATACAAAAAGAAAAAGATAACATTATAGACTCTACTGTATTGGAGTCAGATCTAGTAACATCAAAAGACCTTAAAAATATCTCAAAAATTGTCCTTGAAGATAGTCAGAAGATAGTGGAGAAAATGAAAAAAGAATTTGACAAAGTTATCACAAATAAAAATGAATAAATTTCTCCCTTAAGAGACCACAGTAAAAAACTACTTACACATATCAAGAAGTCAAACGATAGAAAACAATGCATTCAGAAGTTGGAACAAGATAATCAAGATCTAGAGAATAACCTATCAGAAAAAAATGAATAAAATTCTCATTTGAAGAAACTTAATCAAAGGTTACTTGAACAAATAAAAAAGAGGAAAGAGGAAGAATTCGAGAAGAAATACATCAACAAGGTCGACAAATCAAATAATAAAGAAAAATCACGTCTAAAAAGTCATAATCAAAACCTGATTAAGGAAATTAAGAAACTTAAAAATGATAAGAAGTCATTAGAGAACAAGTTAGAAAAAATATAGGAAGAAGCATCAAAGTCCCTAGGTGTAGAAATCCAAGTTGTGGATCAAGGAACAAATACAGATCCAATCCACATCGCAACTCAAGAAGATTCCAACCCAATTGAAGAAAAGACATATAGGGATGTTGGAGTAGAAATGTTGTAAATTCCAAGTGTACTTACTAATAGAGGTTCATCAGTTAAGAATCAAACATCAATGCACAAAGAAAAGAAAACTTCAAAATAAAATCAAGAAAACGCTACAAGTATAATAAGGGAAAATAATTCTACAAGAAATCCTTATCGACATCCAGATTATAAGAACAGATATCGTCACTATTCATATTATGAATATCACTCAGGTTGAAAACAATCGACTTATCTTCCGAAAAATATTGATATCATCACAATTAAGTCTCATGATAACAATTCATCATGGAAGTGCAACACCCTGCAAAGGATTGAATTGGGATAGTCTAATCCTTTTACGGTTCGAAAATGTTGTGTAGCGCTCATAGGTTCATATTATCTCATATCATCAACTACGATAGATGATCCAAATTTTAGGGGGTATATGGTCTAAATTTAGATGTGGAAGCCATAAATCTATAAAGCTAATAGATTTTCCATGTGGATCAAGGAGATTACCACCTCCTGATTAATTAATTGGGCTAACAGGTTGCCCATATGGGTCAAAAAGAGTCCCACCTCTCCATTATTGTATTGGATTTTATTTTCCACTACTTATTTAGCTGGGTAGTTAGATCTATTATTATAATAATAGAGACTCATTTAATGAGATCTTTCCATTATTGTATCGGGTTTTATTTTCCACTACTTAGTTAGCTGGGTAGTTAGATCTATTATACTAATAATAGAGACTCATTTAATGAGCCCTTTTTGACTTTGTCCAATGGACCATTTTGTAATGTTATATAAATTCCTAGAAAGCCTTCTCATAATATCAAGTTACTCATTTTGGCTTCTCTCATATTTTATATTGTTCATTGTGAGATTAATTAGATCTGAGTGATTTACTAGTAATTAGTTTTATAGGTGAGGCTCCTATTTGAGCCTCACCTCCCAAGTACTTGATTTACATGTTTTTTGTGTCCATGCTTATTTTCATGCAATATTGGAAAGTCTAAGCTCCTCCTCTCTCGGCATTCATGCCATCCAGATCTTATCCCCTGAGATCCAAATCAATAGAACATAGAATGATGCGACAACATTACAAGATAAAGAAAAAGACATTCAATCCTTCCATCAACATGATTTTAGGACAAAGCATTTCAAAAGGGGAAGTCAATGTTATGAACAAAAATATATAAATATTAAATATAAATATATAAATGAATAATCAATAAATATGTAATTAATAATTATTAATGAAGAGGAACCTCATAGTGAACAGTCACATATCTTCATGAAAGGGAACTCCTACGTACTGGGTATATATATGGCCCTCATTCTCATTGTAATCATTCAGCATACCTTATTCAATTATTTGTTACTTGTCCTATATGGATTTTACCCTATTGTCCCATTTACATTATATTTTTATGTAAGTGAACCGAGTTGGTTCACCACATGGGAACCATTTTTCAAGGGAGTCTGTGATTGGGAACATCTCCTATACTGGAAAAGGATTTGGGATTATTACATCTAGGAAGAGACTTGGGAGGAGTCTAAAGAAGGAAAGCATAGATATGAGGAGAAGGAGAATCTGGCCCTTGTTAGTAAGGAAAGAAATGACAAAAGAAAGGGTTTCAAGGGTAACAAAGAGGATTCAACCTCACATCCAGATAAGGATGACTTGAGTAAAATCAAGTGCTTCATGTGCCACGAGTATGGGAACTATGCTTCGCAGTGTCTGAACAAGAAGAAAGGGAAGAGTCAGTCTCATCAGGTAGCAACATCTGTATAATATCAAGTTAAAGAGTTTGCTTAGAAGTTTGAGAATGAGTTATGTTATCACTCCAAGAAACTCCTTAGGGTTGTAGGCTAAGAATGCTTGGTAAATTAAGAAATTTAATAATCAAAGTATGTGTGGAACAATGGGATAACTAAGAAGGCTAAGAAAAGGACAACTTGTTATGCATCTAAATAAACCAGTGCTTTGAGAAACCAAATATCAATTATAGTAGATAAACAGGTGTGAAGAATACCATTCAAGATAACCAAGTACAAGAGATGTAGGGTCATACAAGACAGTAAAGAAACATCTAATTCATATTCATGAGCTATACCAAAAGATAACAGTTCTGAATAACTAAGCTTAACAGAATTAAATAACAGAGTAGTGAAGTATATGAAAATACTGATATATAATAACCAAATAAGACTGTGATTCATATAACATAACAGAGTCAAAGTACATAGCCAAAGTGTCCAGGATTGAACCCCCTTTGCTGCTCCAAATGTCGTTGGCTTTATAGCCTTACAAGATTAAATCTAGATCCTTGAAAGATGGATCAGATTTACTAAAAATAGTCAAATCAAAATAGATACAACAAGTGTAGGATGAGATCCTATAAAAATGGATCTAGAATACTAAAAATGGAAAATCAAAACAAAATAGGAAAAGGTCCTATCTAATGATCTCTAAGAGTATTAGATTGCTGATGAAGTGCAGTTTTAGCCTCCCAAGGTTGTTTGATTTGGTCCTCCAAAGATAAAATTTGAATTCGATGATGTGTCTTCAAACCCCTGATATTCTGCCTTTGAAAAAGATGCCAAATGTAGTTGAAAAACCTCTTTTTGACCTTATCCCTCAAAACTATCCTTTGAATCAGACTTGATAATTCAACAACTATCCATTTGAAGTGGTTTCAAACCATTCAAACTCACAAAATCCCGATCTGGGAAAAAATTCAGTTATTTTGGCTGTGACAGACTTTCACCAGCTAATTTACCCAAAAATCCACTCCTTAGCTGATGAAAAGCAGAGCTTTCACCAACTAACTAGCAAAATTCAAGACAAGTTAGCTGGTGAAAGCACATATTTTTTTAAAATCAAATTTCTCAGTCATGGAGAGTCTGTTTTACATGCTTGAATAGTCGATCGACATCTAGAAATCCTAAGCTTTCCAATGGTGCTTTCAAATCTGCATTTGGAGCTCGGGAAGCTAGTCAAATGTTCCATACAATATTAGGCATCATTCTTTAAAAAATGCCAGTGCATTTTTTATTGCTAACATCTGGATCCAATTGGGATGGAGACCTCCCTGCGAGGTCTCCAAGAACCTGGTAGACCCTGTGCCTTTAGTATTGGGCATGGAGTCATTCAGCCTTTATAATATATCATCTGGCTACTTTCCAAAGTTTGTCGTTGTCTTTCCCAATCTTCTTTATCTGTAGCATGTCTGCTTCAAACTCCCCTGGAAATGTTGTTTGCACATTGACATGGCATCTGTTGTGGCAATATCTTAATTAAGAAGAAAAGTGTTGAACATAGGCAGGATGGTGAGATATGTAACCATGGTTTTGAAAATTCTAGGATAACTTCAACCTTGAAATGAGAGTATTGCAGGCAGCTTGAGGTCTTTGAATTTTCATTTTCCAACAGCTTCAGATACAAAGCATTTGTCTTGAGATGCCCTAGTGTGTTGAATCAGACACTTCACCCTGCTCGGTTTCTTCGAAGAGCATCATTTCACCTTGTGAACCAATGTCCATCTCTGTTTCAATCTCCATATCAATGCAAGTTGTTCAGTCATGTCATTTCCCTAAAAGGACTCTAGAAGAAGATTTTTAGAAGATAACTGATCCATATTGAATTAGAAGACCAAGCCAGCGACCTAGGTCCTCTGAAATAAAATGTACCAAAACCCAATATATATTGCCACAAATCTGGATATTGGCTGCCTAGCCATGTTGAATATAGATTATTAGAGATCTTCTTCCTCCTATAATCCCATGGCTCAAAACCTTGTTAATGAATGATTAAGGGTTATAGCTTTAGCTTTGCCAGTTTAGAAGTAATCACATGGATCGGCTTCGAAGGAGAAAACATGTGATCTTTCTTTGAAAAGAGACACCTAAAACCCTTCCCAAGAGGAACATTGGTCTCATGTCCTGAGTTGGGGAAATCTTACAAGTGTATGACCATATCCTTCTAGAGCTGCCATTAGAAATATTGAAGCAACTTCACCAATATTTGAGGATATTGTGTACCGAATTAAAACCTTCATGTTGTTGTAAAATGGAACGACCTTCAGTAACAGCTGCAACTATTGAACTAAAAATGTCATCTGCTAAGACCATATCATATGCCTCCTTTGCGACCTCTTTAGTCTGAGGATCTTCCACGAATATTTGATGCTAAGTTTTTATTGATTTGGTGGTTAATCATTTGATGCTCCCATACTTTTTCAAATACTCCAAAATTGCTTTGCTTCAGCTTAATTTTCCAAAAATTTCTTTCTGTAGTTTCACCATCTAATTCACCTTACGATCTGCTAGTTAGCTGGTGAAAGTTATGCTTTTCACCAGCTAACTGGTTATAATTTTTCCCTTTGCGCTGGTGAAAGCTCTGTCTTTGGCCAAAAAGAAACCTTTCATATTCAAAACTGGTGTTTCACCAAAAACTCAGTGTTCTTTTGATTTATCTCCCTGGAAATTTACAACAACCTATCATTCTTGAGCCACTATTAGATCTGCAAACAAAATATCTACTAGAACTTTCCAAACGGAATGAACTTGAGGACAACAAAAGGATGTTTCCTTCACTGCAGGAAGAAAAGAAGCATATGCTCTTGTAAATAGGTCACTTAGATTGCATGCATGTGATAGCATTTTACATAGATTTTTATTCTCTGAAAGGATTTTGTCATGAACTTCAAAGCTAACAATAATGCATCTAGATTTCCATTCTCAAGAACCTTATATAGTTAATGAAAGAACACTTCCACCCTCCAAATCCTGCATACGAACAGTACAATCCATACTTCCTTATACCAATACTTGTCTACTTTGTGCTCCTTTGAAGTAACTTCCATATTATGTGCTGCCAGACAGAGTATAGGACCTGTGTGGTCTGTAAAAGACTGTAAAGCCACATTTACACCAATTTTCTGTTGTAATCCACCTTCTTTAACATAAGGATTTGGACCATTCCATCTTTTAAGTTTTTATCTTACCACTACAAAGCCATATACTAAAGCAAATGATATACTGGAATTCTCTGAAAATATCATGGAATATGTAACAATCTTGCTTCTTTCAACAAATAATGCATTGTTTCCTTTCAAATGATCAACAGAAGATGGCTTCCTCTGTAAACAACTTAAGTATTCAATGTTATCAGCCTCTAGTTTTCTACTCCCTGACTTCTCTTCTAGAGCATCCATTTCTCATGCTGATATATGCATTGGTTCTTCAACATCAATACATCTAAAAGAGACATGTTGATTTTGATCAATATTCAAAACAAAAGACACATTTGATATGATGTCGGATATGTCACTATTATCCTTCAACACCTCTTGTCCTACATGGTAAATGTCTTCTTCAACAAATAAAGCTTTATGAAACGAAGAAAACTCTTCACAACATCCTTCAAAAAGATATTCAACTAGAAAATAATATTTACAAAAGGAATTGAAGGCTAAATGGAAATCTGTCAAATAACTAACACTTGCATTAGGAAGAGACCGGAACCATTCACGAGCAATTCCCTCTAATGAGAAAAATAAGAGCCGGATCTGAACATCCTCATGTACAATTTCAAGTCAATGAATAAAATCATGAAAATCCAACAAGTGTTCAGCTGGCACTTCCCATTCTTCTCCTCGAAATCTGGGAAGGTTGCATTCCCATTCATCTCTGCTATTAGGGAAACCAGAAATACTTGAAAAATCACAAAATGCATACCTCTTTGCTAAGATCTTGTTCATGTCATACCAGTGGAGTCACCAACAATTTTCTGAACAATGGAGTCGCCACTGAATTCGTCCTTCATGGAGTCACCAGATAGATGATTACAACCAAATGATGTCCGGGCTTTGTCTATCATCAAAGTTGGATCTAATGTCATTTCCCAGGGAAGCTGAGCTTCAATCTCCTCTCCCCGGCAACGGCGCCAATTTGTTATCACTCCAAGAAACTCCTTAGGGTTGTAGGCTAAGAATGCTTGGTAACTTAAGAAATTTAATAATCAAAGTATGTGTGGAACAATGGGATAACTGAGAAGGCTAAGAAAAGGACAACTTGTTATGCATCTAAATAAACCAGTGCTTTGATAAACCAGATATCAATTACAGTAGATAAACAGGTGCGAATAATACCATTCAAGATAACCAAGTACAAGAGATGTAGGGTCATACAAGACAGTAACGAAACATCTAATTCATATTCATGAGCTATACCGGAAGATAACAATTCTGAATAACTAAGCTGAACAGAATTAAATAATAGAGTAGTGAAGTATATGAAAAGACTGATATATAATAACCAAAGAAGACTATGATTCATATAACATAACAGAGTCAAAGTACATAGCCAAAGTCTCCAGGATTGAACCTCCTTTGCTACTCTAAATGTCTTTGGCTTTATAGCCTTACAAGATGAAATCTAGATCCTTGAAAGATGGATCAGATTTACTAAAAATAGTCAAATCAAAATAGATACAACAAGTGTAGGATGAGATCCTATAAAAATGGATCTAGAATACTAAAAATGGAAAATCAAAACAAAATAAGAAAAGGTCCTATCTAATGATCTCTAAGAGTAGTAGATTGTTGATGAAGTGCAGTTTTAGCCTCCCAAGGCTGTTTGATTTGGTCCTCCAAAGATAAAATTTGAATTGGATGATGTGTCTTCAAACCCTTGACATTCTGCCTTTGAAAAAGATGCCAAATGTAGTTGAAAAACCTCTTTTTGACCTTATCCTTCAAAACTAGTCTTTGAATCAGACTTGATAATTCAACAACTGTCCATTTGAAGTGGTTTCAAACCATTCAAACTCAAAAAATCCCGATCTGGGAAAAAATTCGGTTATTTTGGTCGTGACAGACTTTCACCAACTAATTTACCCAAAAATCCTCTCCTTAGCTGGTGAAAAGCAGAGCTTTCACCAGCTAACTAGCAAAATTCAAGATGAGTTAGCTGGTGAAAGCACAGATTTTTTTTAAATCAAATTTCTCAGTCATGGAAAGTCTGTTTTACATGCTTGAATAGTCGATCAACATATAGAAATCCTAAGCTTTCCAATGGTACTTTCAAATCTGCATTTGGAGCTCAGGAAGCTATTCAAATGTTCCCTACAATATTAGGCATCATTCTTTAAAAAATGCCAGTGCATTTTTTATCGCTAACAAGTTCTCATTAGTATCTTGTATTTCTATCGCAGATTTGGGTAGTGTCTAGTTCGTGGATAGTGGGGATTCTAGTCACATGATGGGGACACATGAGTTATTCATCAGTTTGTAAAAGAATAACTCATATCTATAGGTGGAGCTTAGCACTCATTCCAAGTGTGGTGTAGAGTGAGTTGGGATGGTCAGGTTCCAGCTGGAATCAAGAGGTTCTATGGGGGTTAAATATGTGTTGTATCTCCTAGAGATGAAGATGAATTTACTCTTAGTATCACCTGTAGAGGAAAATGGTTTTTCAGTCTTGTTCTAGAATGGAAAATTACTCATACATTTATAGGGAGACAAACTTGACATAGTAGTCAACATTGGTGTCATAGAGGGAAGGGCATATAGGTTACAGAGAAAGCCTATAAAAGGATTCAAGGGGATCTTGGATCATGAATCGATGCCAATTGAAAAGGATGAGGAGAGGGAGGATCCAAAGGGTAAGCAATCGAAGGAATAGTAGAGTTCATAGACTTCCAGTGTGGGGAGTCAACCTTCAGATGAAATGAGGGATTTATCCCCATCTAGTTCTATCGGGAGACTGAGTTAGTACGAGAGGACATTGATGGACGCTTAGGAGCAAGAGGCTTCTAGGAGCACATTGAGGGAGAGAGGGCCTTTTAAAAAGTTTCCAAACTTCCTAGCATTTATTTGTAGCATCATTGATTATGTGACTTTCAATATTCAGGGAGAAGCTAACCATCAAGGTTGGAGGGATGTCAGTGAGTAGGATGATGTGTGCAAAATTGTTCTAGGGTCAGAGGGAGAAGTAGTTCTAGGCGGATCTTCAAGGAATATCTTCCTTGATAAGAGGGAGTGTTGATGTTAGGTAGAATCAGACAAGTATTTTTGTATAGGTATAAGTGTCTAGACGTGTGGAAGTTTTCCAAATCCCTCTACCTTGAGACTTTACTTTAATTAAAGAAATTATTAAACTAAAGTTATTTTATTAGATATTTGATCTTTATTTAAAGAAATGATTTAATTATCATTAGTGAATTAAATAATAACCATTGACCTCAAGTGAGGTGAGAAGTAATCTCAACCATAAATCACTTTGGAGATTAGGGTTAGGTCATAACTCAATATTATAAAAGCAAGGCTAGGGTAAAGGAGAAGATACTTTTTCTAGTGTGGACTCATTTGAGAGTGTAGAATCAAAAAAGGAATTTTTCTTACACTTGAGAGAGAAAAGAAGGACTTTTTCTCAAGAGGGTTGGATCATGAAGGACTTTGATTTAAGGATATATTGGATAGGTGGAGAAGGAATTCAATCTATAGATCAAACCAAGGAGAAGAGAGAATAGAGACAGTCGTAAGTGGGTTTCAGCAGAGTGAAGCCATGGGAAAGGGTCGAGCCATATAGAGTTTTTTATATATTCCTTGAGGTCATGTACATGAGTTTCAATGGATACAGTCATGTATATGCAGGTTTTCTTAAGGAAATGAATGTACACCTCAAAACACATGCCCAATATGGGTCGTACAAAAGAGAATACTTTTCCAGGTTCGTCTGTAGTTTTATTTCTCTCACTAGGCCATTATCCCTATTACGATGGCCTTGATTTTATCATAATAAAATCATCTCAATACTGGTTTTCCATCTAGGGTTTTTCTAGGGGTATCTACCCAAACATATTGGTGTTTATGTGTGTGATTTGGTTTCCAGTATTGCTTCCACTATCTTAATTTGAGTTGAATATTCCAACAATGTATTTTTGTTTTATGATCTACTAATATAATTTGCAGAAAGGAAATCACTATATAACAAGATACCTAGGTGCTAGAGTAAGGATTTCAACAAGTATTTTTTCATAAATGTATGATTGGCTTTCCAATTATTAGTTTCCTAGATGAATTTTCAAATATATTTCCTTGCTACAACTTCATGATATATAAAATAGTGGAAGACAAGAACTTGTAGACTACATAAATAGTGAAAGGAATCTCATAAGTATTTCAAAATTCCTGGTTGATAAATTAATACACAATCTATTTATCTACTATTACTATAATTGGTAAGGTAATTAAAAAGACTTCCATGTAGCTTCATGGTTCATGTGGCTATATGTTATATATCTTGTTTCTAACCATATATCGTTCTTTTAATAGTTTATGTTTTCATATATTAATTTTGTTACATTATGTTTTCATTGATGTCAAACGATTGATGTCAAAGAGTTGATTTATTTTCATGGTATCATTGATGTATTGATTGATGGCCTATGTTGTCATAGATGTAATTGATGTCAAAGATGTCAAGTGGTGTCATAGTGATGTATTTTCATGGATTAATGTATAGATGGGATGATGTAAAGGTTGGTCATTTTATGTCTTTTCATAGCTAATATGAAGTACCAAATGGATGAAATCCAAAGTGGTATTCTTATGGTGAAATCCCTCATGGGAAGATGCTTTGTGAAGTCCAAGTGGTTAAGTACTTGAGTAATCCTAGATGTGTGGTTAAGGAACTCAAGGATTGATTGTGGAATATTGTAATGAAGATCCATGAATTCGTAAGTTAGGATATTCTAGATGGGTAGTTGATACAAGAGCATCGCTCCACCTCATCACGAGTTAGTTGATTAGCACGATTGGTGCGCATTCAAGGAAGGGATAAGCATCGCCCTCTCATTTTTCCTTCGAAAATATATATCGTGATTAAGGAAATTAATGATGTCAGGTTGGTAGAACCAAGGTGTTCCTTCCCACAAGCTATAGATGAGGTATCCATTAAGTGGTTTATGGTAGGAGGGATCTGTATCCGATTCGGATAAGATTTCCATCATTGTAATCTACCTCATTAGTCGGGCATTTTGAATGGTGATTAGATGCCACTAGCTTAGATTGGAGGGAAGCTCGTCGAGCCCCTCTTGTATAAATCTTTGTATTGTTTCCCAGTAGAAGGGTTTGGTTGTTAAAGTTGATGAAAGATAATTGTAGCCAAGGGGAGAGTTGAGAACCAAGACTCAGTCATAGTTTGGTCTCACATATTGTAATGGACATTTCACCATTAATAGAAAAGGAATAGATTTTCCTGTTTGTCAATTTCTATGTAATGGATGTTTGTGAATGTCATTTGTATGCGTTTGTACTATAGATGTATGTTAGAAATCATCTGCAAGGATAGAATTATAATATTCTATATGTGAGTGTGTTGGATTAATTCTGATTCTCTAGGCTAAGTGAAAGGAGTGCATGACAGAGAATTGAGACTCTGTGAGCTGATGCAAGGAGTGCATGTCTGAACTCATTTGAGTCAGAAGAGAAGTTTCTAGGAGGGCACACCAGGATAATTCACATACTCGGAGTGGAATTTTAAGGTTGTTGAATACCTTGGGAAGAAAGGTTGTGTGGGATAAAGCGTAACGCAAAGTTGTTGAATACTTTGTAAGACTCTTCCAAGAGGGCATTGAGCTAGTGTGAGTGCGCACAGGAGCAACACATTCTGGAGTGTTGAAAGTGTTGAGAGAACCCCAATGTTGTTGAATAATCTGAGGAAGGAAGGCTTTGCAAGAGTACATCGACCAAGGAAAGGAGATGCCTTAATACTTTTGGAAGGGCTCAGGGAGAATTCGTCAGAAGGATGAAGAAAGTGCAAGGAGTGCACCAAGAATATAGTAATTTCATATTACAAGATCAAGAGGAAGGGTGTTAAGCTGTCAAGAGGGCACTAGAAAATCCTCGGAAGGATGCAAGAGAATTGAGAACCTATAAGGTTATCAAAATCTTAGAAGAACTAGCGTAGAACTCTACAAGGAGTGCAGAAGAAGGTCGAGAACAGTCAAAGTCTCGGGTAGGAAAATTCCTAAGTGTTAGCAAGGAGGAAGGACTCACCGAAGTCTCGAAGGAAGGCATAATCGTCCATTGTTGGGAGGAGACATGTGGCGAAATATCAAGAGATCTGGGAATTAAAGCTCCGAGAAGTTTTCCAGGAGAAAACATAAATCTTCGCGAAGTCGCAAAGATCGGTTTGAATCCAGACCGTTGGATCTAGAAGGGACACATGGAAGCGATCCACACATTTTAGAGGAATAGCACTATGGGAGATATCAGAGGAAGATAGTGAGAGACTCCCAAAGGCCGAAGTCCGAATAGATCGAAGTCATTGATCGGAAGGAGGGACATGGATCGTTGATCCTTGTGCCCTTTGAGTTCATTGATTTAGAGTTTGGGAACGTAGGAGTCGACCGTTATGGAAAGATTCGAAGCCTGAAGCATGAAGTGCTTCTTGTGGTTTAGCCTCGGGAGACAGCCTGAGGTCATATGATAGAAAGGGCCTGGCACAGAGAATGAGTGTCACCGCTAACTTTCTTCAAATAGATAAGAGAGGATTCGTAGGGTTAAGAGGACCCACACTTTGGAGAAAGAGGGACCTATGATAAATCACATTGGCTTCGAACAGGGATTCGAAGAGTCAATTAAAATTAGGTGTTTGAATGATCCTAGACCGATGTTACGAGGGAAAAACTCTCTATGGCAAGGGTAAACCACAACAGACAAGTATGACTGTAGAAATTAACTCAATTCTAATGTATGCTATATAAACTAATGTGCAAGATAGGAAAGAGGCCTACCTTGATCCAGTGTTTGATGATGTTCCACCATTGAGCACTTCGACCCAAATCTTTATACCTGCAACAAGTTCTCAACAAATAAGCAGAGAAAGTATATAGTGATAATATAAAGGGGTTAGCACATTAGATAGCATAATCCATTAATAAAAATTACAAACATGCCCATGGATAATAATCATATATTTGCATGATATCAATTGGAAGGGAAAGGAGTATTTCTATTAATAAATGATCAGCAGAAGCGAAAACATTACAGAGTTCCATGTTGGCACGATTTGAAACCAAGAAACCAAGTTCCTTCCAACTGGGCCTCCACGACTTCAATCCTCCACCAAAGGCAAGCTCATAGGAAAGATACAATGAGGTTCTTTCAGCAATAGGGAAAGAGCTTGGGGACAAAACATTGCATTCATACTTGAGGGACAAAGGGATGCATGTTATCCACAATTTTAGTCGTCATGATGATGTTGTGATGATGGAAAATCAAGCTCTTCAATAAGAATACTTTCCTGAGAAAAGTTACACTTGTCTGCCTCCAGAAACTATATTTTTCAAAGAAGTTCGCAGGCTACCTATATACTTGCCTGCGAGAATGTCTGATTCTCACAGGCTGCATTAAGCTAGAGTGCGAGGGGTTCGCACTGTAATAACTTCCAGGGTGCGAACATTTTCTTAAAGAGGAAAAAGATGAAGTTATCGAGCCTTCTAGAAGAGAATCTTCGAGAAGAATGAGTTGGCTAACGAATGGTTATCTAAGTGTTGGCATTCCAGATATCTTGGGATCATTCCTATCCAAGTAACTAATCTATCTTCTCCTATATATTGAGGGGAATGCTTAT
>ML780967.1:843834-857715 GCA_009831015.1 Picea engelmannii
GTAATATGTCCCTTTCCCATAAAGATGATGTCACTTTATTACATAACTCCTTGATCATATGTATAGACTAGCTATTGAATATATTAATTTTCCTTTTCTTCGATTGGTTTGTACTGTTGTGATCTAAACGGTGCAAGAGCATTGGAGCAAAGCTTGGAACAACAGAGACTTAAGGAAAGCGTTCACATGGTATGTCCATGATCCTTATCTCTTAGTTCATTCAATAGGCTAGATCTAGGGAAAGTGTATTATTCTGTCCTGTTTTGTTCTAGATCCAGGTGGATCTAGGGAGATCGGTTTGTGTCCGCACTTACAGATTAATCCTAAAACAATGCAGACTCAATATGAATTAATTTCTCCAGAGTAACTTTTCTCTCAAAGTTGAATGCTTTCTCCTCTTTTCCATAGCTCGGAATTATTATTTTATAGCCTTCAAAATGCAACTGAAGGGTTGATTCAAAACGTTTCCAGTATATGGAAGGCCAAGGATCAGAGATATTTTGTTGTGACATGGAAACCCGACTTCATTTTTGTATTGTATGGCACAAATCCCTATGTACATGGGTTGTAGTGGAGCAGCCTGCATATACGCATGATGTATAGTAGATAGGGTGTGTATATGTGGAAAAATATGTATTTTTAGCTCTGGATTCATCAAAAAGGGATGACAAGTCTAGGGAAATGGAAAAAGGCCCTCTATGCAAGATAGCAATGGTGAGGAAAATATTTCTATAACAGATGCCCCCTAATGTGTGAGGTCAGAGGAGTATCTGCGATGGATGAAATACATCATAAATAACCCAGGAGTGGAGTGGTAGAGAACGAGTTGGATGAACTCAATTGTTCATTACATTCTGTATTGACTTTGCATAAATGGCTGCCAAGAATACACTGCAAATCCATGTGAAAAATATACCAAATAAGTGTTTGTGGCCATGAATAGGAAAATAAAAATGTGGTTACATGCCAATAGTTATCATAGTCACGAACAAGGCCCAGTGAAACCAGTCTCAAAACCAATATGAAGATATCTATATACCATGGAGTATAATCTGATATTCCATGATCACTGAAGTCATATAGGTACTATTCCAATGAAAAGGAAGCAACAACTCAGGAAAGTTGTGGCCACATAGTGATGTCTTCAAGTCTTCTACACTATCCGCCAAGGGTGCAAGTCTACATCATGTGAATAAAGGAGTTGAGGTCAAACACAATGAAACATCGTTCGATTACCAATTATTGAGGTATATCGTTAACAAATGTGAGACATCCTACCAATAATGAAAGTAGGTATCAAGGCAGTTGAATTTTTGCTTGTATTTTCAAAAATTTTAGTATCTTCAGGAGTTCTCGCACTGTATTCATTGACAGCCTGCGAGAACCAGTCAAGTTCGCACCCTGCATATAGGGTCCAGTGCGAACACCTCGCACCTTGATTTAAGCTGGCCTGCAAGAATCCTATCTTCTCGCACTGTGTGACACTACTTGCCTGCGAGCAAGATTTTTGAAAAAATTGAATTTAAGTTTTGACTTTTTCAATTGCTTAGAACAGTTGAATTGTGTCTTTTTGGCTTATTGGGTCATTGACTTATGCATCTCTTGTTGTAGTTTGCTCGCTTGAACAGATTTAGGGGTTCTAGGTCTTTCTTGCCCTTGGTAGCTTGACTTTCTTTTCTTGGCTCTGTTTGGCATTTTCTTTCTCTCTGACTTCTGGAGTTAGATGTGTCTGATTGGCTGAGAACCAGTGATTGGAAGAGAGTTAAGTGTTTGAGTTTTTCTCTTTTGCTTGGTGGTTCGAACGAACATTTTTCATTCGCATTGGGAAGACTCATTGGTTTGGTTTTTGTTTTTACTTTCATTGAAAGAATTGGTTGGGTTGTCACTATTGGATTCGGTATGATTTGATTTTCTTTTCTCATTAATCAGAGTTCTTCTTGGAAAGTGAACAATAAGTTTTCTTTCAAGATTTTGTTTTGGTCATTTTGAAAACATTGTAAAATCAAATTTTAGAGTTTATTGAAGTATTGGAAAAAGACATTAGAGATTGTCCATTGATAAGTGATTATTCTCATAGACATCTGAAAGGAAATTGAGCATTGCATTTGCATTGTAGTATTGAGATTGATTCGGAAAATGTTCTCTCTCTCCCATAACTAGGATTCATGGAATGAAAAAGATTATATTTCATCATTATCCTTGCATTATTTGGGTCAGAGTCACACATCATGAGTTTCACTTCCRTTACCTTTGAGTAATCAACAKMTTTTAAAAACATTGCGTRATCTTAAAATTGATCYAGTAACTTTTTCTAGGGCTCTTTACACCAACATATTAGCTAGGCTAGTGCTTTGGAGTAGGAAGAGAGACACACTCTCCAAAAGCTCAAAAACACACAATAGCATCTTGAGTTAGGGAGTGTTAAATTCCATTGGCAGCGTATTGTCCTGGGACGCCCTTCTAACACAAGGGTTAAGCACTAGGTCGCATTGGTGTTGGCAGAGTTATTAACCCTGCTTTGTTGACATCGGTGTAGAGATTGCACGTATTACGGGGATCACTCCGAGGTATACCCACAATTATGACTGGAAGCCTTTGAGTTGGTTTCGGGCTAGATACCCTTCCCTTGCATGTGGATCGGACTGACAACGGTCCCCCCAGGCTGTACTATTGTTTGTGGTGACCTTAGTGGATTATCTCTCTAGGTTCTTACCCAAGGTGACTGTGGAGGGGAAAGTCTTCACGGTACCTGTAATTGACGTTGATCAAACTCACTCGGGCTCCTTGGAGGGTATACCCATGATTATGTGTGAGAGCTTGCACCAGGGCGTAAGTCTGTTAAGCAGGTCGTCAGCGTAACTTTTCCACCTTAGCCCCGCCCCTTCTCGTCTCGTTGTTGCGACGTTGGATTCCATCACCAACTAGTGACATCGAAATTAGAAGGTATTGTTTGCTTGGTGATTGCTTCTTAGATTTTGTTTACTAGTGAGTGTTGTTTATTTCTCGAATTTGACCATAGGATTTTTCTCGCGGAACTTGTCACTTGTTTACAATTGCTCCCCCGTGGCATTCTCGTAGAATGCAAGGATTATCTCCAGAACATCTAGACGATCCTCAACCTACTGGTACACCTGAGGGTTCACCCCATCATACTGAAGTCCCTGTGGTTACTTCACCACACGGGGAAACCAGTGAAGTTCCGGTTGTCACCACACCACTTCCACAAGTCGAACGAACTGACTCTCTAGACGATTTTCAAGTTACCAATACTATAGAAGACTATCGCATTCGTCGTGGTGAACGACCTGTTGGACGATTAAATCCTTCTGAAGAAACCATTGTTACATCTTCTGAATCAACTGTTGGGCCTTCTCAAGGTGCAGTAGGCCAAGATCCTTTTTGGTCTGGTAATTTCCGACGAGTTCTTTTCAGTACAGAGTCACCCCCTGTTTACGAAATCAACCCTCCTGTGTCTCCTGAGACAGAGACTACACCCGAGACTACCACTTATCGTTTTGTTCTTCCTCCCGAGATGGCCCATCTCGCAAATACTACGAGTGTCCAAACTGAGGTTACTGCAGCTACTCTTCCTCCTATCAACACCCAGCGAATACCCGATGTCATCCTGACGTTACCACCCGGTTACCATGCGTTGAATGCTCTGTTGAATCCTCCCAATCCAACACCTCCGCAAACCCCAGCCGGTTCTCCAGGTGGTCCTCAGTTTCCTGGGTATGAGGTTCCTCGTTTTATTCCGACACTCCCACTTTTTCCTCCTGGTAATCCTAATCCTAGTGGCACTATTCCGACTGTTGCACCAAACACGCAGATTCCCATTGGTGGATAGGGTGGTACGGTTCCCTTTATTTTTCCTGGACACAACACAGTTACTACACAACCTACGGTTGGCACATAACTTCTGGGTGGAACTATACCTACAGTAGGGGGACCAACCTCACCCTTTGGACAAAATATACCTCCTGAATTGGCCCAGTATTGGACTCAACTTTTACAACATTTTCCTTAGAATGTTGGGGGGCAGCAAGTTGTCCCTACCATTGGCCAACCTTATCCCGGGGTAACTAATCCTATTTGGGGTTCGAATCAGACTACCCAACCCCAGGTCCCTACTCACACCCAAGGTTATAATCCTTGGGGTTACTATCCTATCCACCCACCACCGAATCAGCCTGGGGCTTCCCTCTACGGACAGTCTGTGTACGCTCCTACTGGTTTGCCGACGGGGCTTCCACCCCAAAGCCATCAGTACCCACAAGTAAACCGACAGTTGCCTTTCCTTTCTACTTTGGATTTGCCAGATTTCTCTAGGATCTTGAATGATCCTATTCGTCACTCTCCCCAATGGCATGCTATCCCTGCTAAACTTCCATCGGATATTCCTAAATTCGATGGCAAGCCCGGAGAGGACCCGAATAATCATGCCATGAATTTTCATTTATGGTGTTCGTCCAACTCTCTGATGGATGACTCCATTCGTCTTCGTCTTTTTCAACGAACCCTTACTGGTTCGGCTGCGAAGTGGTATATTGAGTTACCACGAGGTTTCTTTGTTGATTTCAACACCTTAGCTATGGCCTTTCTCACACATTACCAGTTACCGATCTGTTACGATACTGGAACCGAGATCTTAACTTCTTTTAAACAAACTAAAGGGACTCACATCTCGGACCATATACATGAGTGGAGATGTAGACAATGTCTCATCAAACTTGAACTCCCTGATCAGTTACTGGCAGAGTGGTTTACGAAATCTTTTGTGAACGAAATTGGTAAATATATTGCTATGGGTGGTGTTGTTACAGAAGAGCAGGCTATAAGTCGCACTCAGTATCTTGATCTCGTTTATTCGTAAACGGGAACACTCTACGATTTACTACCTGAACTACCTCATCCTGGTACTTCCAGCACTTCAACTGCTCCAGCTGCCTTGCACGCGGCTGATGGTGTGATTGGTACTACTCATGCCCACTCACATTCTGTTTCAACCACAACCCCCAAATCCACATCTTCTAATGTTCAAAATGCCCTGTCTCCTGCTCCTCCCACCGGTAAAACCTCTGAGGTGAACGTTGTTCAATCTACACCGACCGGTAAAAATAAATCAAAGAAAGGGAGAGGCAAGAATAAAGGGGGTAAGAATAATAATCCAACCGAAAAAACTACAAATGCTCCTGTTGAAGAGAGGGATAGGCGCAAACCAAGGTACCCCTGCCTTATCTGCGGTGACGATCACTATACAAAGGATTGTCCTCGACGTGCTGAAGTTTCTAAGTTCCTTCAAGGAACGCCAAAACCACCTACACCGACTGTCTTGTCCCAACCCTTCCCGTCTCAGCAACAGGCCTCGTTGGTCATCCACGACCAACCATATACCTCCACGACATCATATGTTTTGATGTGCACAGGTGATTCTAAGAAGAATGACGTTGCAATCGCAACTAGAGCTAAAGACTATACTCCTTCTAACGAGAAGGTTGACGATTTACCTCCTGATCTGGTCCAAGCCTCTCCATCGAATCCACCTACAAACGGTCCTCTTCATCTTGAACGACCGAGTCTTGATACAGTCCTATGACCCCCTAAAGGTGTTGTTCGCAAGTCGGCTTTCAATCCTCATGCTCGTGCGGCCCAGAACTACAGTATTGTGGAAGATCTGGCCCAAGCACCTTCAGCGATGTCTTCCCTTGAAGTCCTTTAGTCTTGTCCTGCGCAACGAAGGGCTCTGTTGAAAGCTATAGGTGGAATTGATCCTACTAATTCGAATTTGATAGTCTTTGACTTGGACGAACATGTTCCAAGGATACCTCCTCAACTTGCTTTTCAGATACAAGTTATTGTCGCCGACAAGAAAATTTGTCGGACAGTTGTTGATGAGGGGGCCTCTACGTGTGTAATGTCTCTTACTTGTTGGAAAGCCATTGGCTCTCCTCCATTAACGGAATCACAAAATACTCTGAAATCCTTTAATGGCTCTGGTTTTAAGCCTTACGGTGTTCTTTCCTCATTGCCTGTCACTCTATAAGGTAAGACCGTCCAAGTTGAAGTGGAAATTTTCGATGCTCCCTTAGATTATAATCTTCTTCTTGGTCGTAGCTGGGTATATTCCATGTGCGTCGTTGTGTCAACACTTTTACGTGTCGTACGATTTCCTCACCAGGGAAAAGTTGTTAAAGTTGATCAACTTGCCTTCTTTAATTCCGATACTCACACTGGAAATGTGTCATTTATAGCTAAAACCCCACCGGGTTACGAGAATGTTGGAGTTGGTCTTTTAAAAGACTCTTCGTTAATGGGTACTTTTCCCATACCACCACCACTCGATATTCTACGCCCGTCAATTGCCTCTATTAATATGATCTCTGTTGTGCCTCATGAGATTCCAGTGTCTATTGACCCTTGGATAGTCCATAATCCAGGAGATCATTCTCGTTTCGGCGACGTCATGTCGTTAAGCCCAGTTGAGTCTGCTTATCACGCGATTCAATCGACAACACCTTCCACACCCTCTCCGGAGGAGTTGTCTCCTGATCCTTTCCATGTCATCTTTCCCACTGACGAGATGATCATGTCCGTCATGGCCGATACACCTTGGGATGATGGGCATCATCGTTCCATTTTGTTTCTGGAACAACACACTCTCGAGAACTACCAACGGATTTCGACTCCATCGACCGTTGTTGTCATAACGACCGTTCCCGGATCTACAAGTGATATGTTTGTAGAAGGGAACCTCAGTAATATTTCTCCCATGATTCCCATTGATATTTCAGTTAAACCTAGGATAGTTGAAAATGTTCACATTGGAGCTTCGTGTTCTCCAGAGGAAATTGTCACCTATACTGCTTTGTTTAAAGAATTTTGTGATATCTTTGCCTAGACTTACGAAGAGATGCTAGGTATCGACCTGTCTATCATTGTGCATGAGATAAAAACATACCCTGGAGCTAAACCAGTATGGCAGCGCCTCCGTCCTGTCCATCCACGTAAAGCGGTAGCCATTAAACTCGAAGTTGAAAAACTTCTCAAAGCCGGTTTTATTTATCCTGTGGCATTGACAGAATGGGTTTCCAACCCCGTACCGATCCATAAGAAAGGTGGTAGTATACGTGTTTGTGTTGATTATCGGGATATCAACAAAGCATGTCCGAAGGACAACTTTCCAACCCCTTTCGTTGACCAGATCGTCGATGACTGTGCTGGTAGTGAAATTTTTTCCCTCATGGATGGATTTTCCAGCTATAATCAGATTAACATCGCTCCTGAGGACCAACATAAAACCGCTTTTATTTGTCCTTGGGGTACGTTTGCCTACAGAAAACTTCCCTTCGGTCTGAAGAACGCAGGTGCAACGTTTCAACGTGCTATGTCTTATGCGTTTCACGATATCAAGCATATCATTCAACCTTATTTGGACGATCTGCCGGCTCATTCTTTACGCCGAGTCGATCACCCTAATCATCTTCGAGCAATTTTCGTCCATTGTCGGTTCTATCGCATTCGTCTAAACCCTCATAAATGCGTTTTTTGCATAGAATCTGGCCGTCTTCTCGGTTTCATTGTTTCACGTCAGGGGATCCGGGTAGATCCTATTAAGGTTGAGGTGATTCTCAATCTTCCTCCTCCTTCTTCACTGCGCCAGTTACAAATTTTGCAGGGGAAAGCAAACTTTCTTCGTCGTTTCATCCCGAATTACGCCGAGATTCCTCGTGGTTTCACATGTCTTTTAAAGAAAGGTTCTGAATTTGTTTGGGATAAAGTTGCCAACAACGCTTTCGAAGCTTTAAAGTTGTCCCTCACAAAAGCTCCTCTTCTTTTCCCTCCTGATTATAGTAGGGATTACTTTCTTTATCTGGCTGCTTCCGAGTATACTATCGGCATGGTCCTCGTTCAAGAGGATGATAACCACGATGAACATGTTATCTATTACTTGAGTAGAAGTCTATCATCAACGGAAGTCAAGTACCAACATGTTAAGAAACTTGCTTTGGTTGTTGTTCAAGCAGTTCAACGTTTTCGTCATTATACTCTCTCCAGAAAAACTACAGTGATTTCACATTGTAACCCCATGCAACATATATTGACACGTCAATTGCTGGGGGGAAAGTACTCCAAGTGGATTGTCATTCTCCAAAAGTTCGACTTGGAATTCGATCGTGCCATGTCGAAGAAATCCTTAGTTTTTGCTGAGTTAATTTGTGATTTTCCCCACTCTGCCACAGAAAATGTAGCAGTTGATTTCTTACCTGACGAATCACTTTTCCTTATCAGTACTGATGATATTTGGTACAGAGATATCATTATATATATCCAAACTCAAACTTTTCGACCTACTTTGTCCAGTAATGAATGACGTCGTATACGTTATCAGGCTCGCCAGTACATTATCCTCAGTGATACTCTTTACCGTCGAGGCATTGACTCTGTCTTTTGGCATTGTTTGAATTTTGACGAAGCTGAGAAAGCTTTGAATGACTGCCATTTAGGATCATGTGGCGGTCATATGGCTGGGTATGCTACTGCCCAGAAAATCTTACGTGCAGGATACTTTTGGCCTTCTTTGTTCAATGACTACATTACTGCTATTCAGAAGTGTCATGCCTGCCAGACCTATCAATAGAAGATTCGGTCGCATCTTGCTCCCCTTCACCCTGTAGTCTCAGTAGGTCCTTTTGCTAAATGGGGCATTGATTTCATGACATGTCACCCTCACTCGACCGGGGGGCATGGCTATATTATTGTAGTTGTTGATTATTTTACAAAGTGGGCCGAGGCAATGCCGACATTCGATAATACTGGGAAGACTGGAACGTTATTTATTTTCAACCATGTCATCACTCATTTTGGTGTCCCTCGGGCTATCATTACCGATCACGGTAGTCATTTTAGGAATTATATGATGTCAGAACTTACAGAGAAGTTGGGCCTTCGTCATGATAGCTCAACACCTTATTATCCACAGTCCAATGGCCAGGTCGAAGCCATCAATAAGGTTCTCATAACTATGATTCGACGGATGATAGGAATACATAAAACCGGCTGGCACACGATGTTGTTTTCGGCATTGTGGGCCTATCGGACATCTGTTAAATCCACTATGGGATTTACACCCTTTCGATTAGTTTATGGCATGGAATCCATTCTGCCAATAGAATGTGAAATACCTTCTTTGAAGCTAGCTGTAGAGCTCTTACCCAATACTTCTGCCGAAGAAGAACGTCTGTTGTATTTGATGCGATTAGACGAGACCCGACGCGATGCCACTTTAGTAATAGAAGCCCAAAAGAAACACGTTAAGGCACAATATGACAAACATGTCAAGCCTCGTGTTTTCTCTGAAGGCGATCTTGTTCTTCTGTATGAACAGGATAAAGATGTCCTAGGAGCCGAGAAATTTGAACCTATGTGGCATGGTCCCTACATTGTCAGCAAAGTTTTGGAAAAAGTAGCGTATGAGCTAGTTGATTATGATGGTGTACCTTTGAGTGAACCCAGGAATGGGTTGTACTTAAAGAAGTACTATGCATAAGTTATTTGTGCATAAGTATTTGTATTTTATGTATCATACTGCGTGTGTGTGTTAATTTAGTTTTGCTTTTGACGTTATCTGGTCTCTGCCCTTACGTGACGTTGTGTTTGATTGCCAGATGTCGGAGTATTCGCTACCTTATATTGGCTTCGCTGATGGAGCTAGCCGTAGTACTCGGAACTTAGCTTCCACTGCATGGGAAATCTATGCCCCGAAAAATGAACTCATATCTCTACGAGGTATATGTCTTGGCCGAGCAACCAACAATATCACAGAGTATAGCGCCGTTGTTGAACTATTGGTTGATGCTATCTCTCTTGGAATTCATCATTTGGTTGTGTGACTTGACTCGCAGCTTGTAGTACTACATCTCAGTAATGTATATTCTATTCGAAGTCCTACTTTATTAAGGGTATATTTGTGGATTCGCCTCTTGGAACGGTACTTTGATCACATTGAATATTAACACATTCCTAGATGTCTTAATACACTGATAGATGCTTTAGCTAATTATGTATTGGACAGGCATTTGAACAATTTATAAATCAAACACATTAAATTGTACACAATGTAAAGTAAGCTGGTAGAAGTCGTGTATATATAGCGGTCAAAAGAGTTTGTTTTTACAAAATGTTTGTCCGAAGACCAAAATATCAAAATTGAAGCTCATGGCTTCTACATAAGGACGTCACGGATGACGTTCACGATAGCACACTAATTTCCTAGCAACTCTGCGAAGCAGTCGACCCATAGATGCAGAGACTCCCACAGTGTGACACTGATCGTGTCGAGGAATCTCTTCCAGAGTCATATCTGGAACATCTACCATCAAACCCTCTAAATTTTGCTCCACCGTCAGATAGTCCTCAGCGTACTGTGGAACTGATACTGCTGCCTCTCCTCGTCGCTGGATAGGAGAACTGCCAGCTGGTCGATATGGTCCGACGTCTGTGTTATCAACAAGTATTTGGTGTTAGTCTTTGGGTAAATCTATAAAATAAAAAAAAAAAAAACATTTAAATATGTTAAAAATACAAAAACATTTAAAAGATTAAAATTGGTGTACTTCTTACCGAGGTCTCCCCACTGTGTATCCTCAGGCAGTGCAAGGTTAGGATCACCACGGAAATCTAAGCCAGCATATGCATAATCTTCTACCATCAGCACCTGGCCTTGAAGCCAGTCGAAGAAGATATCGTCATACCTGACGATCGGTCCTGTCACATGTCAAGCCATGAGTTGACACCATCGTAACATCCGTGGATCCCTAGGACCCGAAAAGTTCCACTCAGCCTAAAGTCTAAACGCAGGGACCCTCTCATAGAAGAAGGACACTAACAAGGATCCATATCCGAATTGTTTCAGATCTCCACGCCTGCACTTAGTCAACTGTTTTTTAAGATTGCGTAAAACTGCATCAGCCCAGTTGAATACCCGGGGCTCAGTACACTCGATGGCATACTAAAAATAGCTTTGCAGAGCCATATGTGGAGCAACACTTCCTGCCATCCGAGCAATGGTAAAGAGAATGGTGCGGAGAGTCAAATCGGTCACTCCCCAAATTGCCACTTTCCCTTTCTGTCGTTCAGCCTCAGGTACACAATACTGGGCACAGTATTCACTCATTTTCAAACCACCCCTTCTGCTACCAGTCAAACTGACATAGGACCCTCGCCTGGATAACCCAGTCAAGAAATAGATGTCCTCGATGTCAATAGTCAAGGTATGATCTCCCACGATGAAGACTTGTTGATCCGGGTCCCACATTCGGACCAAGTATTCCAGCAATCGAACTTGGGCTCTCATGCCCGGGATGCGGAAATATTTCAGGAGACCGCAATTTCTTAAGGCAACAATGGTTGGAGGGTGATTTTCAGCGTTTGTATTATCTTCCTCGTGTTCCCGTTCTCTCCATTCGAGCACCATGATGATGGCTATTAACCTGCATGGGAAACATATGAAGATGGTTAGAAATCTTATTCATGAAATAAACCTTTTTATTGGCTAAACATTACAAAAAAATTTGGATTCTGCGCTGTTCGCAGGTGGCCTACTATGTGCAGTGCGAACTTCTCGCAGGCTGCCTTAGGCCCACCTGCGAGAATGAGGCATTCTCGCAGGTCCCGTATGGGCAGCCTGCGAGAACTCCTCTACACGCATAAGGTTTCAAAAATTGACTTAAAACTTGACTTTTAACCAAAGAAATCATAAATTTGAACCATGAAAAGATAAAGAATGGAGAGCTTACCAAAATTCCACAGACGGCTCGTGGAATGATCGCCCGAAACTCTCAGAAATCAACACTGAAGGTAGAATGTAAAATGGAGGTTTTTGAACTCAAATGGTAAAAGGGTAAAATGATATGGTAAAATGTGTTATGGGTTTGTTTTAATTACTTTTTTACTATTTCAAAAGTGGGTTTTTTATATTTATTCATTATTTAACCCTAATTACTAATATGGGAATGAGTAAAATGACTTGCAGGTAACAAATACGGACGATTATGGACAAAACTTTTACGGTGTGGTGTGATTTTGTTTGTTTTCTATGGTTTTGACATGAAACCTCGAGCGCCTTTTTGTCCGTTCTTGCGCTTGTAAAAAATATAAGAACGTGACCGAGCATTGTTTTATCACTTTTCCGGGCTCGCTGTGGTTACACGAAAAAGGAACCCCCCTGGAGTTATCTTTAAGCTCTTTTCAAACTCTCTAAACATGAAAAGATTGTCGAGTGACCTTGCTATTTTCACGCTCGATAAAGTATTTGAAGTATGCGTCCTTCGAGCAATAGTTTAACCCTTTTTCGGTCTCGTTGGACTACTATACGAAAAAGGAACTGAGAGAGTTCTCTTTTAAGTGTTTTTCCAAACTCTATAATCTCGAAAAACCTTCGAGTTTACTATCTCTGGACTCGCTAAACAAACATTGACAGACCCGTAATGGGACAGAACCACTCCTTCCTAGGGTTCGTTAAAAGTACTCTGAGGGACTCGTCTGAAGGATGAGATTATATCAACAAGCATATGTGATCCTCTTAAAGCTTGCATAAAAATAAAGAGGTACTTGCCAGAAATGGTGGGGGGAAATTTGGGAAAGGGATATGTTTCATCGTTGTATTAATAGGCAGTAAGTGTCGCTCTTGAACATGACACCCCCTATTCATTATTCGAAGCCGGTTTGGGTAATCCATTTGTCTCTCATTCGATTTGATATCAAGGTCTTTCCATGCATCGTCTTTGAGTCAATGCTGCCAAATCATTGGTTGTGTCGTTCATATGTTCAAGAGAAGTCCGTCTGAAACCTCTATTTGAGTCGGCCATCTGCAGTTATCCATTCTCTTCGTGTCGGCCTTCCCTGTGTCCAAAGTCCAATTGCTATATGCTCTGTTTCACTTTCAAACTCTGTTACTCATTTCATGTCACTGATGGGGGATACATCAAGGCCCTCCTGTGACGAGTCTTGTTCCATCGACATCAACACATTATCTGGAAGTAAGACTTAGAAATCATTCAGTACCTTGGAGCTTGCATGCCTCAATGGCAAGTTTCCTCGCTCTCGACAGTGGGTTTACATCATTGACCCCTGATCGAAAGATTATGTCGATTGTTTGACATCAACTCATTTATTCACAGTCGATAGATTGTACTTTAGTACCTTGGGAGTCATTTTCATCAATAGTGATTTCCCTCGCACTTGTTAACGGTTATATCAATGACCGGTAATCAAGTGGTTTCTACCATGTTCAACTTCGACACATGTAATCACATGGTTAGATTCGTACTTTGGGCGATGAGGTTGAAGACCCTGGCTATTGTCTTAAGTGATCCAGGTTGCGATGGAGTATGTATAATTTGCGACACATAGATCCACTGTGTATGTTTCGTGGCTATGTCGTCTTGACTGAAAATTTGTCGCATAGATCCACAGTGTATTCAAGTGGCTATGCTATATTGTGACGGCATGGATCCACAGTGTATGATTGGTGGCCATGACCTTTGTTTATGGTGTCATCAGTCTATGATCTGAGTATGGGAATGCCTATCTCAGGAATTGGTATACATATGATATTCTGCCGATGCTTGGATGTTTGCAGGTTTCCGATTAGGTGCGCTCTTGGTTCTTGACACACACATGCAGCTTACAAAGTCTATCGAGTGTCACTGATTCCACTCTCAGACTTTGGGGGGCATTCTGTTATCCACAATTTTAGTCGTCATGATGATGTTGTGATGATGGAAAATCAAGCTCTTCAATAAGAATACTTTCCTGAGAAAAGTTACACTTGTCTGCCTCCAGAAACTATATTTTTCAAAGAAGTTCGCAGGCTACCTATAT
>ML780967.1:858112-878776 GCA_009831015.1 Picea engelmannii
GTAATATGTCCCTTTCCCATAAAGATGATGTCACTTTATTACATAACTCCTTGATCATATGTATAGACTAGCTATTGAATATATTAATTTTCCTTTTCTTCGATTGGTTTGTACTGTTGTGATCTAAACGGTGCAAGAGCATTGGAGCAAAGCTTGGAACAACAGAGACTTAAGGAAAGCGTTCACATGGTATGTCCATGATCCTTATCTCTTAGTTCATTCAATAGGCTAGATCTAGGGAAAGTGTATTATTCTGTCCTGTTTTGTTCTAGATCCAGGTGGATCTAGGGAGATCGGTTTGTGTCCGCACTTACAGATTAATCCTAAAACAATGCAGACTCAATATGAATTAATTTCTCCAGAGTAACTTTTCTCTCAAAGTTGAATGCTTTCTCCTCTTTTCCATAGCTCGGAATTATTATTTTATAGCCTTCAAAATGCAACTGAAGGGTTGATTCAAAACGTTTCCAGTATATGGAAGGCCAAGGATCAGAGATATTTTGTTGTGACATGGAAACCCGACTTCATTTTTGTATTGTATGGCACAAATCCCTATGTACATGGGTTGTAGTGGAGCAGCCTGCATATACGCATGATGTATAGTAGATAGGGTGTGTATATGTGGAAAAATATGTATTTTTAGCTCTGGATTCATCAAAAAGGGATGACAAGTCTAGGGAAATGGAAAAAGGCCCTCTATGCAAGATAGCAATGGTGAGGAAAATATTTCTATAACAGATGCCCCCTAATGTGTGAGGTCAGAGGAGTATCTGCGATGGATGAAATACATCATAAATAACCCAGGAGTGGAGTGGTAGAGAACGAGTTGGATGAACTCAATTGTTCATTACATTCTGTATTGACTTTGCATAAATGGCTGCCAAGAATACACTGCAAATCCATGTGAAAAATATACCAAATAAGTGTTTGTGGCCATGAATAGGAAAATAAAAATGTGGTTACATGCCAATAGTTATCATAGTCACGAACAAGGCCCAGTGAAACCAGTCTCAAAACCAATATGAAGATATCTATATACCATGGAGTATAATCTGATATTCCATGATCACTGAAGTCATATAGGTACTATTCCAATGAAAAGGAAGCAACAACTCAGGAAAGTTGTGGCCACATAGTGATGTCTTCAAGTCTTCTACACTATCCGCCAAGGGTGCAAGTCTACATCATGTGAATAAAGGAGTTGAGGTCAAACACAATGAGACATCGTTTGATTATCGATTATTGAGGTATATCGTTAACAAATGTGAGACATCCTACCAATAATGAAAGTAGGTATCAAGGCACTGAGTACATTCCTACAAGTGTGAATAAAGGAGTCGATGTCAAACACTTGAGGAATCCATTGATCAGGAGACATTGATGTATTCCCATCTGTCTCAAGGTACTCTTAAAACTCTAGGTCCCATATCCAGAATAAATGAGTTGAAGTCGATGGAAAGAGACCCACTGAAAGGAGAGGATTAAGGAATCTCTCATCAGTCAGCACAAGGAACAAAGAAGGAGATTCATAATTTGGTGGAGATCAGATGAAAAACATGTTCACGAACCAACGACCCTATGTGTCTTTCACGTGTGCTAAATGCAAGCGGTACATGAAAAAGACCCTCTGAATATAAGCCAATGATGAAAACTACTGACAAAGGCGAGGAAACCACCAATAAGGCTAATGGCATCCAAAACATTGCACAAATCCCAAAGTGTGAATAGATGTCTTTTCGTTGAACACAAGGGAAACCATCCAGTCAACGACCAATGATGAAATGTCGATTGTTGTGCTCAAGGTGACCTACCAATGATGAAAGTAGGACCAGGGTGCATGATAAGACCATAGTATCATGTGATTCTGAGACAAAATGAGGGTATGGCCAACATGCAAAGTCAAGATTTCTGAGGAGTGGCTGACACAGGTTGATAGACTTCCTTTGAACAAGAGCATGAGACATATGGTGGACTCCGGCAGCATAGACTCAAATGATGTGACAATTAGATGTAGGAGGCATCAATAATGTTCTCTATAGGGACTGGAAGAGTAACCAGTCGATAGAGAAAACTATGTAACGATATCAACTTCCTAAGGCCATGCTAAACCCAAAATTATGATGACACAAGGAATCAACAATTTTGTGCTCTGTTCAAAGGCGAAACAACCACTGCCAATTATAATATAGTACTCCCTTCCTGCCCATATTTTTTTTTGTTTTTTCATAACAAATGAATGTTATGATATAGAGGAGGAAACAATTGTCGCAAGTAAGAAAAATTATTTCCAGCAGTGGAACGTACCTATGCTCAATGCAAGGAAATGCATGCGGGAGATGGACACTCAGGGTGATGTTCCCTCTAGGGTATAGGGTGTCAAATTGTGAAGGATATAAACAAGGCTTTGCTTGGTTGAGGATGCAAAAACTGCTTAGGCACAGTTTATAACGCAAAGCGAGAACCGGCTAAAGGCTCAATATTGCAAGCAAGGGCATGAGATGCAATCACAACTTAACACCAAAAAATGTTTTTTTTTATGTCTTTTAGTCTACTTGGTGTGAAAAAGGGGTAAACTTGTGCCAAATAGATGTATTTTCAAATCCAATTTACGAGTGTGAAAAAGACAAGTTCACTCGGCTATCTTTTCTATTTTTGGTAACAAGTCAGAAAAGGAGCTTAACTAAGACTCATGACCTTTCAAATACAATTTAACGAGTGTGAAAGGGACAAATCACTCGACAATCTTTTCGGTTTTTATACGAGTCGGAAAAGAGCTTAACTAAGACTCGTTAGGGAGATTCTAGGCAAAAAGTCACGGGGGAGGCCAAGGCTACCGTGCGGACCTTCTGTGGAATATCGGTATCTTACGAAGAACCAACACAAGCTTGGGAAAACACAAATATCTCCAAGTCGAGGAGGCAAAACTTCTAACGAAGGTTATCGTCTTCGTGTTATATCGGATAATGTATCTTCCTAGAAAAGACATAGGAGGAGGCATTGGATACCCCATAAGACCATCCCAATCAAAGGGAACCTCATCAAGACTTGGATGGAGAGAACTTGGGAAGAGTAAAAATCTCTCTTGTTCAGAAGGTGAAGTACTAGAAATGCTAAGGACATGGCATATAAGGTATAGAACTAGAACCAAAAGAGCGGGATCAACCAAAAATTTCAGTGGCACGACTGCTTCCTTAGAATTGTCACTCTCCAAGAGAAGAGTGGGGTCGATCAAATATTGCATCGATACGACCACTTCCTCAACCATTGGTTGAATAGGATGCAAGACAACAAGGTGAAGAGGTGCATCACCCCAGAAAACAAGAGTTTTGTCGGTCGAAGATTGCATCGACATGACCATTGGTTGAACAATATCTGATACAACAAGGTCAAGAGATGCATCACCCCTGAACATAGGAAAGGTTTCAGTCAAAGATTGCATCGACATGACCATAGGTTGAACGAGATCTGAGACAACAAGGTAAAAGGATGCATCAACCCCTAAAGGAAATGGGGTGTCAGTCGAAGATGCATCAACGTGATTGTTGTATCAACCAAAGAAGGAACAGAGTGTTGTGAAACCATAGATGCCTTAGAACCCGAAGGGCCCGTAGGTGAGCCCCACGCTTCTAGTATCCCAACAGTAACAGGACACAAATGAGTAAGGTGACTTCCTTCATAACTCCTACAAAGGAATATAGGCTTACGTCTGAGACATATAGGATTCTCAATCATATGAATTCCCCCAGCAAAACTTGCAGTGGCTGGTGACATGCTCCCAGCATGACTTGCATAGGCTAGTAGAAAATATCCAACATGACTAGCAAAGGTTGGTGATGGATCCCCAACATGACTAGCAGGGGTTGGTGATGGATGTGCAGTGTGACTAGCAGTGACCAGACATGTGCCCCCAACATGAATTTCAGTGGTTGGTTGCAGGTCTTGGACATGACTCGCAGAGGTTGTCGACCAATCTCCAAAATGACTAGCAGAGGTTGGTGATATAATGCCAGTATGACACACAGTGACTAGACTTGTGCCCCCAGCATGACTTGCAGTGGTTGGTTGCAGTTCTTCAACATGACTCACAAAGGTTGTCGACCAATCTCCAACATGGATAGCAAAGGTTGGTGATATAATGCCAATATGAAACGCAGTGACTGGACTTATGGAGGTGGTGAATTGCGACATTTGAGACCAAGGTCCAAGGAAAGATTGGTTTTGATAAATTGTAGGCGTGGAAGGATCGCGGTTTACACCCTATCCCTCTCTGACAGGATAGTATCCTCCTCCATACTAATTCATAGAGGGTTGTAGGAGCATCGACACTGAAGAAGTTGCTTGCGAAGAGAAAGTGACATGACAAGGGTTACTCATGTGAGGATATATGTTTCCCCCAGATGAAGGAACTTCGTGAAGTGGATTGCCCATACTACAATAATAAATTCCCCCGAATGAAACACCAGAGGAAATATGGAGCTCAACCATGGGAAACGTGTTCATATGAACTGACGTGGCAGAAGAAGGATAAGTGGACAGAGTGTAATAAGTAGAATTATTTCATAGTTGGGAACTTACGTCCCTCATAGTGGACTCGTAGGAAGGAAGATTCCAACCTCCTACCGTAAGAGGTGTTTGAAGGATATGACTCCCACCAAATGGAGAGGGATAAGAAGGAGGCATCATGCCCCCAGACCCAAAACTTGTATTTGCATAAGGAGATGAGACAGAGGATGGCAAGTGTGACGACATATCAGACATACCATGAGAAAAATGATTAGAGACCCAAGGCGTTGACTGAGTATTATAATTTTTCATACCATAATGTGAAGTGGAAGGATCCATCCCCATGAAATGAGTAGACACCATGGGGGGGGTAGCAGTAAATGAGGGAGAAAAAGGAACTCCACTTTCCATGATAATGAAGACTTAGTATAGACTCCTAAGGCCAAATAGTAATCAAAGAGCATACAAAAAAGTCAAATGACCAATATGCATGCAAATGAGCTAAAGTGCTTGAGTGGCCTCCCTCGCTAAAGAAGGTATGTCTCGTCCAAGAGGGACCTGAGACTCCCCGCTAAAGTTTGGAGGTAACAGAATTAGTTATAGGGGCCCTCATGGGCTTAACAACCAGTCGGTTGAATCCCCCAGAGAGGTAATCTTCCATAAAGGTTGTGTGTTGTCTAACCCCTATCTGACCCAGGGTATAAGCAAAATAACTCATGCAAGTAACCTATGAGATACCTAAGTCAAGAAACTAATAAACCATTGTATAATCGATGCATAGGTGACCAGTCGTAATTCTGAATCACCATATGGGTAGGGTAGAAAAGCCCAAAACCTTAAAAGTATCGCCTCTCATGGAGGTATGGGCACTAGCAAGATCCCCAAATATGAATAAATCCACAGAAATATCTCTGACGTTAGGTGAGTATCCAGGGGTTATCCCTTCAACTAACTTCGCACGACCTCATGAATAACTCTGGTGTGAGAGGAGCCTCCTAATCTTACCAATTATACAATGGACTTATCAACTCCCTGTCTCAGACACATATGTTGATTTAATTGCCTTGGAGAAGTTTACTCACAAAATCCTATTCCAAGACACTAAATCCTAGACTAGTTTGTGCACCCTAAAAATAAAATCGTGACTAATCAATTTTAGTTTAAAGCGTAAATTTTATTGGCTGTGATTACTCAAAAAGGTATGGAAGTGAAACTCATGATGTTATGACTATGCAAGAAAATAAATATGAATATAATGCAAAGTCTATCTTTAAATTTTTCAATGAATGATATGCGTATAAAAACAGTGCAATTTTCAATTTCAACTCTACAATTCAGAAGTAAAATGCAATCTTTCACTAAATGCACTAAGCTAATGATAAAGATTCAAAGACAAAAAATGCCAACAAATGAAAAATGCCTATTTTTTTGTATTTTCAATATATTAAAGAGAAAATGCATGGATTAAAAAGAAACCTGGTATATAAATCCTACTTTGTATAAACATAATGACTCAAGTAGAATACCAAGAAGCCAAGCAACATGCTAGAGTTCAAGGACAAATCAAAAATGAAAAATGATGAGAAAGACTACGCCTAAAAAATCAACTCCAAACAGGTTTCCTGTCAACCCAGAGAAGCTCAACAGGCACTACAGAGACCTAGTAAGGCTCAACAATCATCAAATCCCACCCAGCAACCACCAAACCAAGAAACCAAGCAAGGAAATAAGGCGTACATGAATGTTCAGGGAAATAGAGCATATATACACAGATTGCAGTGAGACAACACGCGTCTATACACGACTCTCAAGGAAAAAGGTGTGTACATGCTTTAAAAAAAGGCCAAGCAAGGGAAAAAGGATGAAAGCTCAGACCCAGAGTGAACATAATCTGTCAAGCAGTGATACGACAGGAAACACAAAGGAAAAAGAGCAATGCAAGAAGAAAAAGTACTTCAACCCTTAGAAGGAAGATCTCTCCCCAGTGGAGTCGCCCATTCTATTATAAGGGAAAAACTCTCTATGGCCAGGGTAAACCACAACAGAGAGGTATGACTATAGAAATCAACTCAATTCAAACGTATGCTATATAAACTAATGTGCAAGATAGGAAAGAGGCCTACCTCGATCCAACATTCGATGATGTTCCACCGTTGAGCACTTCGACCCAAATATTTATACCTGCAACAAGTTCTCAAAAAACAAGCAAAGCAGGTATATAGTGATAATATAAAGGGGTTAGCACATTATATAGCATAATCCATTAATAAACATTACAAGCATGCCCATGGATAATAATCATATATTTTCACGATATCAATTGGAAGGGAAAGGAGTATTTCTATTAATAAATGATCAGCAAAAGTGAAAACATTACAGACTTCCATGTCAGCACGGTTTGAAACCAAGAAACCAAGTTCCTTCTAGTTGGGAATACACCACTTCAATCCTCCACCAAAGGCAAGCTCATAGGAAAGAGACAATGAGGTTCTCTCAGCAATAGGGAAAGAGCTTGGGGGTTGAACACTATGTTCAGACTTGAGGGACAAAGGGATGCAGACTCAATATGAAGTAATTTCTCCAGAGTAACTTTTCTCTCAAAGTTGAATGCTTTCTCCTCTTTTCTATAGCTCAGAATTGTGATTTTATAGCCTTCAAAATGAAACTGAAGGACTGAGTCAAAATGTTTCCAGTATATGGAAGGTCAAGGATCAGAGATCTCCTGTCGTGAAATGGAAACTTGACTTCATTTTTGTATTTTCTGGCACAAATCTCGATCTACTATACTACGCATGTTGTATAGTAGATAGGGCGCGTATATGTGAAAAAATATGTATTTTTAGCTCTAGATTCATCAAAAAGGGATGACAAGTCTGCATAGGGAAATGGAAAAAGGTTGTATGTGCAAGATAGCAATGGTGAGGAAAATATTGTTATAACAACTGGGAGGTCGAGAAGCCACGAAGGATAAGGGGAGGGGGTCTGCGCCAGAATGGTATCAGAGCTTGAATTCACTTTTAGATAGCAAGTGAAGGGATACGGATTGCGATACTCTGTGGAAACTATTGCAATGTGCGCAGCAGATGGTGAACAACTAGGTAGGCTATAGGTGAAACAAGATGGCCACTAGAGGTCATAAGCATGGTCGAGGAGGAGACTTCTCGTAGAGAAGAAAAGAGGAGATGGAAAAGAAGCTCAGTGAAATTCGAGCAGAGATGGAGAAGTTATCATTTAATATGCAGCAAGAGGCAAGAGTGAACTAGAGGTATGAGTGGCCTTTGAAAAGGACAACTAAGTGGCTTGTGCATAATTTGTTGTCCAAAAGGCAGCAACATGTGTTAAAAATGTTCTTGAGGTATGTCGAAAACCTCAATGGCGAGGGAAAGAGATCTAGGAGAGGTCTCGTAGGTTTCCAAGTGAAAAATGAGAAGGGATCAGTTGATCTCATAAACTGCCAGGAGGGCAGAGGAGACATCCCAATTTTCCTTGTGGGCAAGGGAGAAGAGATGCGCTCAGCTGAGAGTTCATGTCAGCAGGGGGTGTTTACATATGGAAAGGAGGTGGAAGGAAGGCCTCATCCATATGAAGATTCATGTGGAGTTGCAATTCGTTTGAATGAAGATGATGACAAGATGAAACCTTCAGTGACAGAGGAGAAGGATCAGAGGAGCGTTCTAGTCATTGGGGGAATCCATATTTTCCTACCAAGCAGCCCAGGAGAGGCTAGCATAGGTGTTTCATATGCAACAGAAGGACAACAAGTTGAGACTCTCATGGAGGAGAAGGAGTAGATACTGAAGTCTGTACCAACAAAAGTGGAGAATCCAGTTGAGTCACTCACTCAGTGGGAGATGGAGTTGAATATGTTGGAGGATTGGTTGGATGAGATAGTCATGCCATAAGAGACATACCAACATGAGTTGTAGCTAGAGGAAGCTGGAATGGGACCAGTCGAAGAACTTACAGGAGTTAGTCTTTCAGACGAGGTAGTTGAATAGTAGTTCAGTGGTGAAACTGTGGAATTGGAGTCTGCAGCAGAGTGCCCATTCAACATCATAGGGGATGAAAGAAGCATGGGAGATCAGGATGATCTACCCATAGAGAAGCATGAAGAGTTGCATCCGAGTGGACTGCACAAGGAGAACCAACCGATGAAGCAGCTAGAGGAATCCATAGAGGAGATAAGGAGGCTGATGTTGAGGTCAGCAGAAGAGGCAGTGAGCAAGGAGAATCTGGACAGAGGAGAACCTGCACGAGCAGTAGGGAAGATGTAGAAGCAACAGTAGAAGCGAAGAAGAGGAGTAGAAGGATAGCTCCAGGAGAAATTTTGGGATCCAGGAGGATTTCAACAGAGCTGGGAAGCTCATGAGCAAGAGCTCATGAGTTTTCGTAGCTGTGGAGTATGATGTAGGAGCATTGCTCCACCTCAACACGCACTAGCTTATTAGCACGATTAGTATGCATTCAAGGAAAGGAGAGGCGTTTCCCTCTCATTTTTCCTTTGAAAATCTAAATCGTGATTAAGGAAATTAATGTTGTCAGGTTAGTAGAGCCAAGTTGTGCCTTCACAAAAGTTGTAGATGAGGTCGCCATTAAGTGGTTGATGGTAGGAGGGATCTATATCCGATTCGTATTAGATTTCCATCATAGTAATATGCCTCATTAGTGAGGCATTTTGAATGGTGATTAGAAACCACTAGCTTAGCTTGGAGGGAAGCTCATCGAGCCCCTCTAGTATAAATATTTGTATTGTTTCCCATGAGAAGGGGTTGGCTACTAGAGTTCATGAAAGATCATTGCAGCCAAGGGGAGAGTTGAGAGTTGAGACTCAGTCATAGTCCAATCTCACATATTGTAATGTACATTCCACCATTAATAGAAAAAGAACAGATTTTCCTATTTGTCAATTTCTGTGTAATGGATGTTTAGTTGTGAATGTCATTCTTATGTGTTTGTACTGTATATGTATGTTAGAAATCATTTGCAAGGATAGAATTATAACCTTTTGAGTGTGTTGAATTAATTATTATTCTCTAGGCTAAGTGCAAGGAGTGCATGATAGAGAGTTGAGACTCTGTGAGCCGAAGCAAGGAGTGTGTGTCTGAACTCATTCAAGTTAGAAGAGAAGTTGCCAGGAGGGAACACCAAGATAATTCACAGACTCATAGTGGAATTTCAAGGTTTTTGAATACCTTGGGAAGGAAGGTTGTGTGGGAGAAAGCACAGCACAGAGTTGTTGAATACTCTGTAAGACTCTGTTAGGAGGGCATTGAGCTAGTGCGAGTGTGCACAGGAGAAACACATTATGGAGTGTTGGAAGTGTTGAGAGAACCCCATCATTTTTTAATACTCTAAGGAATGAAGGATTTTCAAGAGTGCATCGACCAAGGAAAGGATATTCCTTAATACTTCTAGAAGGGCTCAGCGAGAAGCTGTCATAAGGTTGAAGCAAGCGCAAGGAGTGCACCAAGGATACAGTAAGTTCATCTTACAAGCTTAGGAGGAAGGGCGTTAAGATTCTAGGAGGGCACTAGAAAATCTATGGAAGGATACAGGAGAAATGAGAACCTCGAAGGTTTCAAGCCAAGCAAAATGTAGGATGAAATAGCGTAGAACTCTGCAAGGAGTGGAGAAGATGGTCGAGAACAGTCTAAGTCTCAAGAAGAAAAAGTCATAAGTGTAAGCAAGGAGGAAGGACTCAGTGAAGTCCTGAAGGAAGGAAAAATGGTCCATTATCGGGAGGAGACAGGTGGCGAAAGATCAAGAGATCTAGGAGTTGGAGCTCCGAGAGGTTTGCCAGGAGAAACAAAAATCTTCGCGAAGTTGCGAAGAGCGGTTTAAATCCATACCGTTGGATCTGGAATGGACGCGAGGACGAGATCCACACATTTCAGAGGAATATCACTTTGGGAGATATCATAAGAAGATATTGATAGACTCCTGAAGGCCAGAGTCTAAATAAATTGTAGTTTTCGATCGGAAGGAGGGACAAGGACCGTTCATCCTCGTGCCCTTTGAGTTTGTCAATTAGGAGTTCGGGAATGTAGGAGTTGGTTGTTGTGGAAAGAGCTGAAGCCCGAAGTTCTTCTCGTGGTTTATCCCCCAGACACAGCCCGAGGTCATATGATAGAAAGGGCCTAGCACAGAGAATGAGTGTCACCACTAAATTTCTTCAAAGGGCTAAGAGAGGAGATACGGGGTTAAGAGGACCCGCAGTTTTGAAAAAGAGGGACCTGTGATAAATCTCATTGGGTTCCAGCAGGGATCCGAAGTGTCAATTATGATTAGGTGTTTGAACGATCCTAGATCGAGAGGTCAAGCAACCCTGGAGGAGAAGGGGAGGGGGTCTTAACCAATAGTTCTTGTCATGCCATTTCTAGTGATATGCGGAACATCGCATAACTCCTCACGGTTAGAGAGTTATGGCCTTGTGAAGTTGCAGAACCCTCATGTGTTGTCTAGAATCCCCTAGAAGGTCAAAGAAGTCAAATTATTCTAGAAGCTCCTAGAAGATGTTGAAAATTCAAAGTGGTTAGTCATGATTTAAGTGGTTGCAACAAGAAAATAATTAAAAATAAATTAGTTGCAACTATATGTGGAAAAGTTACTATTTATGGAGAAAGTAGTTATAAGTGGACAAGTGGTCAGAAGTGGGCTAGCCCCTAAAAGAAGGAAGTTGGTTAGAGGTGGAGAAGTATAAATAAGAGATAAAGGGCCTCTTATGTGAGTTACTTTATTAAGCATATTGAATATCTATTATGGTGGAAAATTCATTGTAGGTACTCATGGACGCATCAAAAGTTATGTATGTCTAAGGCTTTGACGACGAAAGTTTCGAGGGTTCAGAAAACCCTATTTTTTTGAAGTAGTATGTGGGATGCAGTGAGCCAGGCCACGTACGTACATGGGATGCAGTGAGCCAGGGCACATACACATGTGGGTTGAAGGAGATCATGGAGTGTACATATGGAGAGAGTTATGGAATCTTGAGTAAGAGTTGATGTCAGGTTCCTGAAGTCTGAAGTAAGTTCCAGATCAACATTCTATAGGTTCATATTTACCATAGAGGTTTTGGTATGGGTACATATTGTCTTAATGTTTAGAATTTTTCTTGGTATGGTGAATTCTTGAGGAATTCTTTGTATGGTTGTATTCATGTCTAAATATGGTAGTTGGTTGGTTGAGTCATTCATATATGTTATGATTGAGGAATATCCATAATCTGTGATGGTGTATGGTTGAGGAGTATGCATACATTGTTGGATGGCATAGATATGTTTGTGATTGGTTATGGTATAGATTGGGTAGTGAAAGGAAAAGTGCAATGACAGGATATAACTGGATGTGATAGAGGCAGAAAGGCTCTGAAGTTCCAGAAGGTTGAAGTTTCAGAAACACTAGTTTCTGAAGGTGTACACAGGATGAGAGTGGGCCAGGACACATACATATGCATGTTGTAGTATAGGTGTTGTAGGAAAATGCCCCTGTGGACAGGTGAATTCCCTCTTGGATATTAGACCCCTATGACCAAGATAGAAAAGTGTTGACTTTGATCGCTGACATTCCTTTAAACCTAGCTAAGCTAATCTATAGAGAAGAGGAAGAAGATATGAGTACCTTTTTATAATTTTTGTCCTCGCCTAGTCCAAGTTGAGTTTTTATCCCTAAGCTCTTCAACAAATCCTGCAATCCAATAAACAACAAATACAAAGCATACTTCTTATTCTACCATGATTAGTTTGAAACTAGATCTATCCATCAAAGACAAGTTCATGTAAATGTACACAATATTGAAGGAAACAGGCCAAGCACATGTATTAATGAGAGAAAAATAAGGTTCTTACAAGTGTAGATGCAGATGTAGCAGCCTCATCCATCTCTCCTTGTCCAACCCCTTGCTTAAATGATCCACAATCAAAATGACTATGCTTTCACTGATTATTCTCCCTTGTGAGATCATAAGTTTGATGCCTTCAATGTCTCCCCCTTTCACCATGAGGAGGCCTCCTTGTATAGGCTTTGAGAGGCCTGACCACCTTAGAGATTCTTGGGATAGGTTGAGGATATTTCTCAATAAGTTGTGGATCATCCCTAAGATCTAGCCTTGACCTTATATTCGAATCAAACTGACTTCATAGATAAGGGGGATCTTCCCCTGATTTCCTCAAAAGCACAATGCTCCCCTCGAATGGTGCATAGAGAATTGCAATGCTATCCCAAAGGAAGGAAAGGAGTGCTAGCACTCACTGCCAGTGGGTAGGGGAGAGATGCCCTTCAAAAATGATTTTCAAGTGGTCTTTCTCAAGGAAAAATATTTGTACTCTTCGTCAAATGACATATCCTTCTTTTAACCAGTCTCTAAGGATGTCTCAAGTGTTCTTGTGATGTAGTTCGAGATACGACATAGGAAAGATGAAAGTATGATATTTGCGACACTTGTAATGATGACAGTAGGTTATCATTGAAGTGAGTAATTTTGATGTGTAACAGATTTTCCCCCAAAGTGTGAAGTTAGAAGATGGAAACTGATGACTGAAGTACTTTGTAGACTTTTTCGAGCAAGGGTATGGACTCAGAGAACCTGGTAGAAGATGCATGCAACCATCAGAAAAATGTTATGATATGTTTCAAACCCAAGGCAGACATACCTATGCTTGAGTGATAAAGACTTTCAAGGTATGGCCATTGTAAGATACACTATGGATCCATAATCATATTGATAAAAAGGTATAGCCACCAAAGATACAATGTGGATCTATACTTCCATGACATGAACTGATCGTAGCCACGAAAAATACACAGTGGATATACAAGACGATAAGACATAGCCACGGACCAATACAAAGTGGATCTACGTAACAGTATATGTATCAATGTTCTCAAAATAAACTCCATCACAACCTGGGAAAAGTATATATTAGAGTAATCACTCAACTCAAGGTCTTATTACTGATCCCGATGTAGTACAAATATAACCATGTGAATAGATGTCTTGATGTCGAACATGGTAGAAACCACTTGATTACCCGTCAATGAGGTAAACTGTTAACAAGTGCGATGCAAATCACCATTGATGTCAATGATTCCCAAGGTACCCTAGTACATTCCAGTGAATATGAATAAACGATCTGAAGTTGAACATTCATGGAATCATCTGATCAAAGGTCAATGATGTAAACCTATTGTAGGAAACGAGGAGGCATGTCATTGAGGCATGGAGGTCCCAAGGTACTAATTGGTTTCTCGGTCTAGTTCTTGGATAATGTGTTGAAGTCGATAGGAACAGACTCATCGAAGGAGGGCCTTGATGTATCCCCCATCAATGATGTGAAAATGACAAAGATATATAAGGTGGTGAATCATATGAGAACTGACTGACATGAGTGTTAAAACAGGAAATTTGTGATGGTTAACTCTCGAGGAAGATACTTCCCTTGAACACTGAGGCACAACAGTAGAAACATGACATGGACCAAAACATGATGATGCAGTGGATACTGTGAATTTCATCGGGTGACCCAAAGGAGTAAAGAAACTCAGAAGATTGGTTCAGTGCAGAGGTTCAGCGAATTAAAATGTATGCAAAGACAAAGTGCTATGTTCAAGGGAGATTGTAAGAGTGAACTGTGATGTTTTCAAAAATTGCTTGGCTTTCTTCCTTCAAATTTTCCCCAATCCAGATAGACTTAACAAGCTCAAGGAGGATAAAACATGCTCGATATAACTCACCTTCAGTAATTCCCTCTTCCTTTGTTTAAATAACTAGAATAAGTAAGGGTTTGGTCCCATATGGGCCCTTCAATGTATGATTTTTTTTAACAAGTCCAGAGAAGGAAAACTCGATGATTTTTCATGTTTAGAGAGTCTGAAAAGAACTTAAAGACAACTCCAGGTTTGTCCTTTTTCATAATGTTAGTCTCGCAAGGCCGAAAAAGAGATAAATTATCACTCGAAATATGCCCTTTCAAACATTTTAACGAGTGGGAAAGGAAGCAATATCACTAGGCAATCTTTTCATGTTTAGAGAGTCCGAAAAGAGCGTAAAGACGACTCCAGGGGGTTCCTCTTTTGTATAATATTTACGAGTCTGAAAAAGTGATAAAAGTCTACTCGGTTACATTCTCATGTATTTACAAGCATGAGAAAGAGCAAATACTAAGCTCGGTATTGGTTTCATTTTTACACAAGATTGAAAAAAATTAAACTATGCTTATAAATTCCCAACGTAATTTCCAAAGGTTGGGATACCCATGGATGGTTGGTACTCTTCCCCCAACTTGAAAATCTAGTGGCATAACTCCATAATGATAATCAAAGGCTGGAGACATGCCCCCCCAAACTTCAATTCATTCACTGACTTTGAGGTTGTCACTAATTTTTGTACTAGATGGAGAAAAGGATAAGGGTGGATGAAATGAAGGTTCAAATACGATACCTAACAAAAGAATTGACTCAACATCTATGAGATCTAGTGAAAGACTTGACCTGATGGGAGAGGTGACTGTTTCATTTTTTAACGATCTTGACACAGGAAAAGAAATATTCTCAAGGCTCTAGGTTCAATCCCCAGAGTTTTATTTCATTTTTTAATGAGCTTGCTACAGAGCAGAAAAACTATCCTCGTAGCCTTTGGTTCATTTTTTAAACGATATTTCCACAGAGAAGTAAACTATGCTCATGACCTCTGTTTCATTTTTTAACGAGCTTTCCACAAAGAAGTAAATTATGCTTGTTACCTTCTTGATATGGATTCTAAGAGGATAATTCTCTGGAAGGAATACATGTCAAGGGACAAACGTCAATCATGGATTTCAAGAGATATTCACTAGATGGAAGAGAAGCACACTGGAAGGAATACATGTCGGCAACCTTGATAAGTGTAGGGATATCTAACTCTAATAGACCTATCGAAGAGATCACCATGTCAACTAGCAGATCTAAGTCATAAGAGGTTGAGCTTACAGTGAGAGGCTCATCTTCATCGGCAGCTGAAGGCATGGGAGATAATGCCACATAATTGACCTGTGGTAGGGGAAATACCATCTACATATAAGAACCATTTAGGGAGTTCATTGGGTTGGTAATCAAGTCAGGACCAATGCATGAAAGTTGATCAATAGCCAGAATTATTCCATCACGAGGGAAAGATATCACACAAAAAGAGTGGACACAATAGCTTTCATGTCATAGACATAATCTCGCCAAAGGAGTAAATAAAAATCCAAGGGGTCCTGGACTACCATAACATCAATGAAGACAGTTTTCCCTCCCAAAGTTATGGGAAACTGAGGAAGGACTCCTAAAGGGTGACTGGATCTTCTGTTAAAATCTAACAGATTCTGCATAACTGGTACAAGCTGAGGATAACGGAAATATTGCCAAGCAATAGAGGATAAAATACTAACGGACGCACCTTCATCTATCAGAGTCTGAGGAATGGCCCAACCACAAACCTGTACTATAATCTTGAAAGGAATGTGAGAGGGAAGATGAGGTCTAGTTAGCACATCCCAATCAAAAAGGATGGCCTCATTACTTGGAGGGGGTTTCATGGAAGAAGGAGGAATGCCCCCCAGCATGGTAGATTTTGTATCAAAGAGAAAAACATGGGCAGTATCAGGTTTACTCTCTAGAGGGAGAGTAGGATCGACCAATGATGGGATCATATCAATCACTTGGGTTTTATTCTCCAAGGGGAGAATGGGGTCAACGGATCTCGATGGAGGAACCAGATCGACCACTTTGACACTCTTCAGAGGAGGAGTGGGATTGACCGATGATGTAACCAGAGAAACCACTTTGGGTTCACTCTTTAGATGAAGAGTGGGTCTGACCTATGGTGGAATTGGATCAGCTACTTTGGGTAGTGGTTCAATGGAGGATGAAACCAGATTGATCCCTGATCAACCGAACTGGTCGGGGATGGAACCGGATTGACCAGTCCATCAACTAATGATGGGTTGGGAGAAATCTTACAATAACTAGTTGGAAGTTGAATCTTTTCCAAAAGAGAAGAAGCCTCATCCATATGAGGACAAAGGTGAGAGTAATGATCACCTTCGTATGACATGCAAGGAAACTTGACAGTTGTCTTCTTCTTACCAACCTTAACTTCACTAGTTGATGGGGTGTCACCAACATGTCTAGCATGGGCCGATGACATGGAATACCACATTTATAAGAACTTGGGAAGACTAGGGAAATCCCTCAGAAAGTGTTCACCCTTACAAATATTTAAAGAGAATTTGGGTTTCAGATTCTTCAATGTAGTCGTATCAACCTCATCAATGCTCCCAGTACGATTAACAGTAGCTGGTTGCGTGGATCCAACATCTGATCTAGTTGGAAGCTTGGTCCTTTTTAGGTTCTTCTTCTTATCTTTTTGTTTCTTCTTCTTCTTATCAACCTAGATACTCACTTTAGAAATTTCACTAGGCGAATAAGGAGAAAGGGAAGGAGACCTGATGGGTGAAGAAGGCGAAAATTCAACATGAGTTTGATGTGTGGGTGGTGTACTTAAATTTGAATCACTATGTGCATTTGAAGCACTGGGAAGATTCGAGATCACTGGAGTGGGGACCAACCAAACCAGTAATCCGATCGTGAGTCTTGGAAGACTCAGAGTAGATATGTAAGGAGTACCAACGTTTCCGTAAGAAGGAAAAACAAAAGGTTCCCCTGGAGCAGGGGTTGCTCCATTGGTAATGTCGGGAACTAACGCCATTAAACAAATATCCAACCTAGAGTCTGCTAGGGAAATTAAACAACAGGCACTAAAAATATAGGAATCAAGAAAACAAACAAAACATTCTCACAATGAACGCACTAGTTGGTGATGAAATCTAATGTCACAGGAACAATGTAAGAAGGGGAGGAGATAGAGTGGGTGGAAAAGTTATGCTGACGACCTACTTAATGGACTTACACCCTGGTGCAAGATCCCACACATAATCGTGGGTATGCCCTCCAAGGATCCCGAGTGATTTTGGCCAACATCTATTCTAGGTACCATGAAGACTTTCCCCTCCACAGTCACCTCGTGTAAATACCATAAAGATATTGGCTACTAAGGTTACCAACTACCACAATGATGCCTGGGGAAATAGTCGACAGTCTGATCCATGCGCAAAGGTAGGGTATCTAGCCTGAAATAAACTCGAGAGGCTCCCACACATAATCGTGGGTATACCCTCAAGTGACCCCCAATAATATGCGCAATCTCTACACCAATACCAACAAAGCACGATGAGTAACTATGTTGGCCCTAATGCAACCGCTTGATTGACCCTTGTGTTAGAAGGGATTCCTAGGACAAAATGTAGCAAGTGGATTTCACCGCTCCCTAAATCAAGATTCTATGTTTGTTTACAGCTTTGGAAATTTATCTTTCACATCTATTCCAAAGCCCTACACCCTAAGCTAATGTAGTTTTGCTACCATAAAATATAAAAATGTCTAATAAATTTTAGTTATGCACTTGATTTTTAAGGTTATTGTTTACTTAAGAGGAAAATGGCATGGACTAAAATGACGTTTTGACTAACTCTAAACAATTCAAATAAATGATAATTCAAGTATTTCACTTCGATAAAATCTATATTACGAGAAGGAGAAAACGTTTATCATTCCCAAATGCACAATGTCTCGAAATGCCAAAAACCATGCAATTTCGCTACTTCAAATGCAATCTAGTTTCACTACCCAAAAGAAATAACGAAACTAACTTATTTGTTTGATTCTAATGTATAAATAAAGTAAATACAAATCCTTCGATGTTTTACAACTTTCAATCAAAAGAAAGAGATATATGCAGATGCAAAAGACATGAAGCGACAAAGGTATTCAAACAAAGAATGGACTCAAAACAATTAGAACTGAAAGAAAACAAGTAGGATATAACCTATTATAACAAGAAATCAATAAATTATTCTAAAACCAACAAGCATCCAAAGAGTACAATAAAATGCAAAGAAGATTCCAAGAAAAGACAGGGAAAAAGAGGAATCACTCAAATTGTCCTGACAAATCAAGCAGCAAGAAAAGACAATTTCACATTTCTGAAAAAGTTTCAAGCTCCAATCAATAAAATAAGGGGTGATAAGAACCAAATATCAACCTAAATAACTTCACAAACCAATCACCAAGTCTGGGTAAATACTTCCACAAAACAAGCTGAGAAAATATGAGTAGAAAAGGGCAAAAAAACCCCAAGAAGGAGACTAGCACTCCCTGTCTCAAGGGTACAGAGAGTTGCAGTGCTCCCTATAGAACTATAGGGGAGTGATAGTGCTCTGATATGGCCTACAGGGGGGCATTGATCCACCCATAAATTTGAAAAACAGTCAAATGAAGAAAAACTCACCCAGAATGTGCAAAAATTGGTGAAATTGCTAGGGAAGATGGGAGAAAGGTATTGGATCATAAAAAAACAGTAAAACTGATATAAAAGGTGGGAAAAGGGTAGGGACAAACCAAGGAAAAACAAATCGATGTCGATCCCCAATGGAGTCACAAATTTCTGTTGTAGGAAAATTCCCCTGTGGACAGGTGAATTCCCTCTTGGATCTTACACCCCTATGACCAAGACTGAAAAGTGCTAACTTTGATCACTCACATTACTTTAAACCTAGCTAAGATAATCTATAGAGAAGAGGAAGAATATATGAGTACCTTTTATGATGTTTTTCCTCGCCCAATCCAAGTTGATTTTTGATCCCTAAGCTCTTCAACAATTCCTTCAATCCAATAAACCACAAAGACAAAGCATACTTCCTATTCTACCATGATTAGTTTGAAACTAGATCTATCCATTAAAGACAAGTTCATGCATATGTACACAATATTGAAGGAAACAGGCCAATCACATGTATTAATGATAACAAAATAACGTGCTTACAAGTGTAGATGCAGATGTAGTAGCCTCATCCATCTCTCCTTGTCCAACCCCTTGCTCAAATGATCCACAATCAAAATGACTATGCTTTCACTGATTATTCTCCCTTATGAGATCATAAGTTTGATGCCTTCAATGTCTCCCCCTTTCACCATGAGGAGGCCTCCTTATATAGGCTTTGAGAGGCCCAACCACCTTAGAGATTCTTGGGATAGGTTGAGGATATTTATCCATTAGTTGTGGATCCTCCCTAAGGTCCTGCCTTGACCTCAAATTCCAATTAAACTGACTTCAGAAAAAAGGGGGATCTTCCCCTGATTTCATCAACAGCACAATACTCCCCTAGAGTGGTGCATAGAACATTGCAATTCTCCCCCAAAGGAAGGCAAGGAGTGTTAGCGCTCCCTTCCAGTGGGTAGGGGAGAGCTTCCCTTCAAAAATGATTTTCAAGTGGTCTTTCTCAAGGCGAAATCTTTTTACTCTTCATCAAATGACATATCCTTCTTTTAACCAGTCTCTGAGGATGTATCATGTGTTCTTGTGATGTCGTTCGAGATACGACATAGTCAAGATGACAGTGTGATATTTGTGACACTTGTGACACTTGTGATGTTTGCGACATTTGTGGCCAAAGTGTGACACTTGTGACACTTGTAATGATGACAGTAAGTCATCATTGAAGTGAGTAATTTTGATGTGTCACAATAGGCAGGTTGTGTACATATGCAGGCAGTAATATAAATAAGTCACGTACATGTTGACATATTGGTATATGTTTACAAGTTGAGTCTTGTACTTAAGGATCGATTCCTCTTCTCGGTTGGTGCTGATATTTGCAGGCTGAGTATTGCATTGAGAGTTGGTGCTCTTATAGAGTTTTTTCTCAATTCAGTTGATGCTGATAAACCCCAAGGATTGTAGTCCATAATACAAAATAACTTTATACATATATCTTGTGTGCCTTGTGTTCTTTATGATTATTTATTGATGATGTTGTTGATGATATATGATTACAACTAGTTATAAATGAAAGCAACAAATATTGAGTAAATGGTGGCTTCTAACTAAGATGTTTTGATAATAAGTGAAAAAATATCCCTACACTGATTCACCCCCCCATCTTGGTTGTTGGTTGTGGAGCCTGATTATCTTCCTGATTCAGAGGTCCTTGCTTTCAGCCGTGTTTATACCCCATGAAGTATTTACACCCCAGAAGTATGTACACTCTTCCACGCGGGGGAGTGCAGAGCGGGGGTACCCCCTCTGCG
>ML780967.1:886684-916147 GCA_009831015.1 Picea engelmannii
GGGGGGGGGGTGGGGGGGTCCGGAATGGAGTGGTGTGTAAAGTGGGGCCCCCTCCTATCCTGTTGACTACCATGTCACATTTCCCCCTCTGCCACCTATACTCCACTTAACCGTGCAACGGGGTCTGTTCTCATTGGCTGTTCTCTAGCCCTGTTGGGATTTGTCCCCATTGGCCATTCGCTAGCCCTGCCGAGGTTCGGTGGTTGAAGAGTCGAACGATTCGACATCACTCTAGCGCCGAGGCACGAAATACAAAGAGGCATCATGATTAATTCACCTGTGATCATGACCCACGATCACATCGGAAGAGAGAGAGAGAAAGAGCTAGCTTGCGCTAGGCCTCTGTAGGTAATTCAGGGCTCTGATTCTGCAGAAACCAACGAAAATTTGATTATGGTAGTGGATATGTGACAAATTGGTATCAGAGCATGGTTACAACACTTGGCCTACTTGGGCTCAGGCACGAGCCGCGTTATAAGATATTGTTATCTGTGTTTCTCTTTAAGGAGAAGGACTACAGAATGAAACTATAATTTGAAAACTTCTATAACCCCTCTGTTAAAATGGCAACTACTCTTATAGGAGTAGGAATGCACTGATTGTCATCACTGATAAGATTTGAGTGTGAATGACAGAGGTAGAATAAATTGTTCTATGAAGTTGCACGAGCCAGACAAGGGACATGGACTGTGTTGTCCTGTTTTAGTGTTATGAGGGCCACCTACTAAAGTAGGTAGAGTCTCTTGCAATTGAGATGGTTGGTTAGATAAGGGTTAAGACCCAAATGAAGAACCCCTTCATGATTTGGGAAATCTGGTAAGGACTAGTAGGATCCTTAGAAAGTTATGATTTCTACATTATTAAAGAGACTAAACCCTGAGCATAAAATTCCTCATGATTGAGAGGACTGGTGAAAATACGAAGGATCAGATTTACCTGACCTATAATGGTTAGAATCGACCATGAGAATAACTTGTTTGAGGAGTCCTTTGGAACTATTGCTAATTCCCAAGAGTGACCCTTGTTGGTCATTTCCATAAAGAGAGGGTAACACGCGTATGAGTTAGGACTATGAGACTAGTCCGGTAGGAAACCTAATAAGCTCAGGAGGAATAGTATCCGTTAGATTGGAATTAACGAGAGCCATTGATCTAGAGCTTCGAGGTTTCGACTATGGGGAAAATGGAAGAATAGACTTCCCAAAGTCACTCCAGGTAAATCACCAATTTAATCAGGACCGTTGATTGTCAGGGAGATCTGGACCGTGGGATCCAGATTGTCAGGCCCGCATAGAATAGAAGTTTGGGAAACGGTGGAGCATTGTCCACGGATTCGCCGAAACACGGGATCCTGACGCGTGTCTGAAAATTGATCCCAGGTTCCGAGCGAAGGGTCATTTGGATGAAAGAGCCGAGAAAACCCTGACATCGGTCTTTCACGTTCTCGGATTTCAAGAATCAAGGAAACAAAGTTCCTGGCAACGGAAATTCCAAAATCACGAAATGTGAAGCGCCTTTTTATTCGGATCGTGGTCACCACCGGTGGTCACGTGAGGAGAGAGAGTAAGCCAATATGATGAATAATGCATGAGTTAATGCACCGAGGAGCTTCATATTAAGAAGCCAGATACTCATACCAGTAAGGTATGAATGATATATAGAACGTGCAAGTAATGCACATGTATGATGTAAGAGTATAAGTATACTAAAGGCCCAACATGATGGCCCTGATGAGTGAAATGTGAGGCAAGAATTACACTTGCCAAAATTGAATGAATACCATGGATGCATGGTTGACTCCATTTTGAAGAGTCGTGAAGGATCTATCTTGAAGGATAGCTTAAAGGGAATGTACTCCATATCCTCGGGAAAATCCAGTACAATTAAATGAAAGAGTAAACAAGCAAGGATGCTCTGTTGTCATGATAAGAGGCAAATGTTTATGCCTTTGCAGATCACAATGAGAAGGACTGTGAACAATCCTGAGATGACTAATTTTAAAAAATGGAAATGTGTGTAGGCTATGAAATATAACTATGATAGCTACATGAAGGCTTCGGATTATGAAAGTGGTTAAGTACATCATAGATGTAAGTTAACAAATATGCGTGTTATATTCCTTAAGGGAATATTTGGTAGACCCCTAAAAATCTAGCTCAAGGTTGAGGCCATCACAGGTGGTGATGGATCTGCAACAAGGAAGTTGCATGCTGAAGGAGTTCCTGGTGGAGGAACTGTATAAGGTCTCTGTCATAAGAACAGAGTTACAATCCTGATAATTGTTGAAGGTTGGACAATGAGCTGCAAGGCCTGTCCATGTATAAGAATCCTGGATTACATTTTGGAAAAATCATGTAAGTAATAGAAGACTAATAACCGAATATTGACCATTCTGATAACCTAATGGAAGTGTGTAGGATGCACACGTTCCTGACTCATTATGAACAAAGAGTTGCTACTAAAGAATGTTGAGGTATCCTAAGAGTTAGGATGGGCCTAAACCAGGGCTGCTCAGAAAAAGAGTAGTTGTGGAAACCAGTTTGGTTGGTAAGAGGCCAGTAAACCCCTAAGTATGATTAACTGAATGAATGGGTACTTTTAATTGATACGGCTTGGTTGAAGCTATGATTAAGGAAAGGTAGTGAGACCTTAGAAATAACTTGACTGGGTTGAAAATCCCTAGGCGATGAAGAAAGAATTGGAAGAAAGGGAGAGCCCTCAATTCTTTCCTTGCTGTGCATTATGCTTCTATGGGATGAGAAAGCTAGTACATTGATGAACAAAAATGCTTTGATACCACAATAATGATGGTTGTAATGCTATGAAAATGATTTAGAACTGTTATGTTACACTCATGAAAAACATTAAAGATAATATGATGAAGTGCATACAGATATGCTAGACGTGCCTGAAAATGTTTTTACTAATTAAATGCTATGACATTTTCATTTTTATTACATGACGATTAATGTGCCTATGGTGTATGTCATGTGTAGAAAGGAGTAATATTGGAACTGTTGAGAAAGACAGATTCCAACAATGAACAACCTCAAGCAGAGGGTGACCATGAAAAGACTCCAATCGAAAGGTTGTTGACGGGACTGTGAAAATCCTGCTAAATTACTATTGATAAGGTAGAGGACAGAGAAAGGGTGCAAGTAGCCAAGAACAGGTATAAAGATATTTGTGCCTATGTGGCACAAGGCATGAAGGGGTTTGGTAAGAACCCCTTCCGAAATATTTATTATTGCATGTTATACCTAAAGAATTGAAAGGGCAGTTGTATGCCTTGGATACCTGAGTAGGGTATGGTTCGGGAAAGAGAACCTGAATAATGGAGGTATGAACCTCTGGTAGTAAACACTAGTTTTAACCCTCAGAAGAATTCATGAACTGATATGTCATGAACACATGGACCAATCAAAGAACGATTGGAAACAAAAAGTGCTCATAGATAGCACGTTGCATGGAATTACTTCCAGGAAATTCATATTTGCATAAAGGACAAATAATGGATTTCTCATTGAGGAAGGAGGACCTTCCAACATTTTTACTCACGAGGTATAGGTATTAGAGAAAATCAAATGTGGGTGGCCATGAGTATTGGCACCATGGTTATTAATGAAGGCATAATGCGTGGGCGCATTCATGCGAAACTTTTAAGTTTAATATGTACTAATTTGCGGTCATGATCGGCCTATAACAGGAAGTGTGGATTATGTTGTAAGAATGAATGAAAACGAGTAAACCATATGAGGTGAGGATCGGTTAAATCCCAACACCCCATGACCAAGAACCGGTCCTAAAGTGTGACGAACTTGAAATCAATGCAAGAATGCAATGGGTATGAATGTGGCCAAGGATAGTGGCACAGTTGTTAAAACTCCTTGGAATGTTGAATTACATTTGACAATATGTGTGTGTGTGTGTGTGTGTGTGTGTGTACGTACATGGAAAATCTAACAATTTGTTTGGCTGATTGAGGAATGAATTGCAGGAAGAAGAGGGTCATGGATATGGCAGTAAGGTAAGCCCATAGGAAAGACCAATTGCCTGCTGAGCCAAACTGCAAGGAATGGTATTTCCTTTTTGAGAAAGTAATTTAATCGTTAAAGTATGCACAATTCTGAAATTGTTGTGACGATGTGGTAAAGATGCAATAAGATGTATATGCATGGAAAAGCTAACAAGTTATTTGTCCGATTGAAGTAGAAAGTGTAGGAAGAAGGAGTCTCGGATATGGAAATGTTGTAAGCCCATAAGGAAATTTCCTGCTGACCAAAAATGTTATGGGAAGGAAAGTCCCATAATTATGAGTCTGGTTCCTGAGTGAGACAAATATGAAAACAAATGGTGAGACTTGATAAATTTGTGGGTGACAGGTTTGCAATAAAATTCTGAAAGTTAGAATTTATGATGATGTCTCACGAAATCTTGTGTGTCTGTGATACAGGTGAGAAGTAAAGATTTGTCCTGAAAGGAACAGATGAAGACTATCAAAGTTGAAGGTGATGAACGTGGCTACTGTTGAGCCATGAAAACCCCGTGATAATCCATGATCGCCTGCAAATTATTGTGTTGAGGTAACACAAGCTGGAGGGACGCCTCGGCAGAGCAAGTCTGAGGGACGCCTCAACTGTAAGACTCAATAGGATCTCTAAGATTCCTGTGCGAGAAAACCTTGGCAGGGCAAGATGGATCGCCCGAGGGACTGTATAATAGTGAAGGGGATGCTTGAGCCTGGGCTTGGAGGGTGAGTGACCGCAAGGAAGAGGAGACCTTAATAATTTTTGAAAACTATTGGGATCATGCACACAATGGGTAGTTTCTCGTGCGGGAAAACCTTGGAAGGGAAGATGAAACCATGATAGCTCTTGTGAGCTATTGAATTGGAATCGTGCATCCAATGGGTACGTCAAGGAGGACGATGAGCATGGATAAAAAAGCTACCATGGGGATACAGATCCATAAACTGCACATATAAGTATTGTGCTCAAATTATGAAATTTTCCTTTTGAATTATGAGCAACAATAAGATGGTTTTGCACAAAATTGTGATTAATGTGCTTGTTGTCCAAGAATTATGGGAGGTAGGTAACAAAGACTGATAACCCAAAGAGAGAACCTCTGAAATGTTGGGGTTGCGGAGAAGAGCATCTCCTGAGAGACTGTCCACACTGACAACAGAACATTCAGAAAGTTTATAACATTGGGGAAGCTACCACAGTCAATGATGTGGCAGGGAATGTGTCGCAGATTTATGCAGCCGTGGATAATAACCAAGCTGACCACCAAGCTTCAGTGGTGGAAATAGAAGGTGTAACCGGAGGGAGAATTTCTACCAGAACCCCAATGCATATTGGACCGAAAGGAAACCCTGCTCCGGAACCGAACCATTGCACAGGTAAAGGTGTAGTGGAGACATTTTGGCCCAGATGAGGCTACATGGGAAATGGAGGATGCCATGAAACAGGCATATCCGATTTTGTTTACTTCTATACATACAATTCATGTTAAGAGATAAGAACATCGAGGACGATGTTTCTTTAAGGGGGAGGGAATTGTAACACCCTATTTCCCCCAGTCTGTAAAAATAACTATACTGGCCAAGTATTGTGGCAAACTTAGAAATGTGAATGTGTGATGTGAATGGACCTTGTGAAAAAGGTCGATGAATGTAAATAATATTATAAATATATATAGCAGGACTGCTGAGAGGGGATGTGCTGAAAAAGAGACCACGATGGCTACAGAAAGGTGATGGAAAGCACCTGGAAAGGTGGCATTAACTTCCACCAAGAATCAATACCGTATTTGGACTTCACTGGCGTGGAGAACCAAAAGCGTCTCACTGGCCCTGAATTAAATGTCTCGCAGGCTGGTAGGTAGATGGCTCCTCAGGAATTAATGAGGGATGGGGAGGTGAACCGCCCATCCGTAGAGCCGTCAGTCCTGACCAACGCGATGGAAATCGTGCCACACGCAACCTTGTGAGAGGATAAGGTGTGGGGGAGAAGCGATTGGGGGGCAGACGTGAGGGGAGAACTCTGGCGATATGTAGAGTGGGTGATAGCAGAGAGGAAGGAGAGTAACCTTTGCTCCTGGTCACTAGAAAATAGAGACGCAGTCTCACAGCATCATGGTCTCATCTCAGGGTGGCTAGCGGTAAATTCGTTGGGAGTCATTGAGCCTACGGTTGGGTAGAAACAAGCACCCCTCTCAGCAGTTGCATAACCCCTAGTGTTATTTTTGATAAGTGTTTTTCCTCTGGCATCTTGAAATATATATTTATTCTGACATTCATGTTTATAAGCTGTGAAATGGTGAATGATTTCAAAGTAGGAATGTCTGTATGGTGTTTTGATCAGTACTGGTAGATGCATGTTTATAATGGAAAGACTACGTATGGCTTATGTCTTCATAAATCACTATTCATATGCATACTAATCTAATTCAGACTGCATGTCTGATTCGTGGGAGAAAGGTACCCTTATCTGCCTCAGATAGTACCCTGGGTAAAAACCTCCCCATAGAGATACCCTCCTTGAAAATCCCATCAAGAACCGGGAAAGAGAATGTGAAGGTGCAAGGCCTTAGTAACCCTGCACGAGGAGGAATGATCCTCTTGAAAACCAGAGATGGCAGCATAAGGATGAAGTATCAAATCGACAGATGAGATCCCATCGGGAGATCTGTGGTCACTCACGACCGTCAGATCGGAAGAAGAAGATGGAGTGTTAAGTGCCTTAACCCTGATAGGTATTGATCGACGGACGAGATTCCATCGGGAAACTTGTGGTCACGCATGACCGTTAGATTGGTAGGAGTAAGTAGGGTGTTAAATTCCTTACTCCTTTGTTTTTCTGTGTCTTCATGGGTAGCGAAGAAATCGGGACCGTAGATCCCTAAGGTCCATGGGAGTATCTGGACCTTTGATTTTTCCACGTCCAGGAAGTCGTGGAAGAATGCACAGGTAGGAACCAATTTGAGCCGTCAGATCTCAGCTGGAAAACCCAACAGCTGTTGGGTCTGTCAGGAGTTACCCGAGGGTTAAACCCAAAGTGAATAGGGGAGAAAGCCCCGAAATAGATCTAGACCGTCCGAACGACAGAGGCCACGTGTCGAGAGATTTCCCATTTCGGGAAATCGGGGGTTGAGAACTCAGGAGTTCTGGTGACGAGAGATCGGGATGTTCCATGGTGGAAACCTCAAAGCGGTTTTGGACCGTCCGATCTCGGGAGGCTACGTGTCGAGAGATTTCCCATTTCAGGAAATCGGGGATCGAGAACTTGGGAGTTCTGGTGACGAGAGATCGGGATGTTCCATGGTGGAAACCCTGAAGCGGTTTTGGATCGTCCGATCTCGGGAGGCTACGTGTCGTGAGATTTCCCATTTTGGGAAATCGTGAATTGCAAACTCGGGAGTCCTAGTGACAAGAGATCGGGACTTTCCATGGTGGAAACCCCGAGACAGATCTAGACCATCCGATGTAAGGAGGCTACATGTCGAGAGATTAACCGCATCGGGAAACCGAGGATCAAGAATTCAGGAGTCCCGTGGTCGAGATTTTGGACTCTCGTGATGATAAATCCTGATGAACGGATAGGATCCTTTCGGAGGATCCAGGGTCTGGGATGACCGTGAGATGTGAGGAAGAGATGTCGGCTTTAAGCTGGGGTGTGAATGCGCATTAAGGTAAGTATCGAGCAGATATGGACGGCCAGTGTCCACCCGCCCAGATCTACGGCCGAGGCTTCATTCCGAAGCCCCCTTGACATTCTGCCTTTAGCGGTGAGGGGGGCGTCCAGAATCGAACGTGCAAATCTCGAACGGTCGAGATTAATTCACCTTGATCAACGGTGCTCAGGTGAATTCCAGACCCCCCCTGTCATTTTTCCGTTAATTAGGGGGGGGGGGGTTCGAAATGGAGTGGTGTGTAAAGTGGGGCCCCCTCCTTTCCTGTCGACTACCGTGTCGCATTTCCCCCTCTGCCACCTGTACTCCACTTAACCGTGCGACGGGGCCTATTCTCATTGGTTGTTCTCTAACCCTAATGGGATTTGTCCCCATTGGCCATTTGCTAGCCCTGCCGGGGTTCGGCGGTTGCAGAGTCGAACGATTCGACATCGTTGTAGCGTCGAGGCGCGAAATACAAAGAGGCACCATGATTAATTGACCTGTGATCATCACTCATGATCACATGGGAAGAGAGAGAGAGAGAGAAAGAGCTAGCTTGTGCTAGGCCTCCGTAGGTAATTCGGGGCTATGATTCTGCAGAAACCAACGAAAATTTGATTATGGTAGTGGATATGTGACATATTCGCAGGCACAAAGTGAGCAGCCTTTGTTAATTTTTCAACCACCACCATGATTGAATCATGTTTCTTATTCGTTCTGGGTAATCCTGTGATGAAATCCATGGTGATCACTTCCCATTTCTTCTTTGAGATTGGCAATGGCTGCAACAACCCCGTTGGGTGCCTATGCTCATCTTTCACCTTCTAACATTCCATACATCGAGCGATGTAATAAGCAACATCTTTCTTCATTCCTGGCCAAAAGAACTGGCTTCTTACTGTTGTAATCATTTTCTAGTAACTGGGATGTCTTTCATAAGGGACATCATGCATTTCCTTTAGTACCAAATTCCCCAGTTCTCTAGAACTAGTAACATAGATTCTATTTTTATGCATGAGTAATCTGTCTTCCTTTATCTCATACTCCTTTATTTCTTGTTGTACATCTCCTTGCTGTAAGCTTTCCTTTACCTGTAGGTAATGCTAGTTTGTAAAAAGACCATCTAAAATTATTCTCTTCAAGTCTGACTAATGCATACTAACAGCAATAGAATGCATGATATGCACTCTTCTACTAAGTGCATCGACAAATTTATTCTCCTTACCCTTGATATTCTTGATATCAAAGTCAAATTCACTTAAAATTTCCATCCATATTGTTTTCCTGGCATTCAAGGTTGGTTGTTCAAAAAGATACTTCAGGCTAATGTGGTATGTCCTTAATTCAAATTTCTTCCCCATGGGATAATGCCTCCACATCCTCAAGGCGTGAACAATGGCAGCAAGTTCCAAGTCATGCATGGCATAGTTCCTCTCATGTTCCTTAAGCTTTCTGGACTCATATCCAATGACATGCCCATTTTGTGTGAGGACTCCCCCAAGTCCTTCCTTACATGTGTTTGTACATACCACACAACTTTCATTTGGGTCGGCAATATTTAACACAGGTGCACTAGTAAGTAATTCCTTCAACATATTAAAATTGTTTTCACACTTGAGTGTCCATTCAAATTTAGTTCCCTTATTTTGCAAAGAAGTGATGGGATGAACAATCTTAGAAAACCCTACTATGAACCTTCTGTAGTAGCCAGCTAATCCCATAAAATATCTTACGTATGACACATTTCTGGGTGTTGGCCATCCTCTAATGGCTTCGATCTTCTCTAGATCTACTGTTATGCCTTGCTCTGAAATAATGTGTCCCAAGTAATGGATCTTCTTTTTATAAAAAGAACACTTACTCAACTTGGCATACAATTGATGTTATCTTAGTACTTGCAACACCAGTCTTAAGTGATGTTCATGCTCCTCTTTAGAATTAGAATACATAAGTATGTCATCTAGGAATACTATGACAAACTTATCCAAATAATTTTTGAATATGGAATTCATTAAGCACATGAAGACAGATGGTTTATTGGTCAGTCCAAATGGAACCACTACAAATTCATGATGCCCATACATGGTCCTAAAGGTTGTCTTATCAATGTCTTCTTCCTTGATTCTTACCTGATGGTATCCTACCCTTAGGTCAATCTTTGAGAATATCTTTTCTCCTCTTAGCTGATCAAAGAGGTCATCAATTTGGGTTAGAGGATATGTGTTCTTTATAGTGTACTTGTTCAGTTGTCGGAAGTCAATACACAACCTCAAGGTTCCATCTTTCTTTTTGACGAAAAGTATTGGTGAGGTGAAACACTTGGACATATGTACCCTTTCTTCAACAATTCCTCCAACTGCATTTGTAATTCTTTTAACTCTGGTGTGCTCATTCTGTAAGGTGTTTTTGATACCGGGGAAGATCCTGGGACTAAATCAATTGAGAAATCTATCTCCCTCCTTGGTGGAAATCCTGGTATTTCTTGGAATACATCTTCAAATTCCTATAGTACCAAGAACTTTTCGAGGCTTGGCCCTTTTGTATTATTTTGATCTTCCAAATGAGTTGCATACAATTGACATCCTTTCCTAAAACATATTTTTAGCTGTAAGGCTGAAATCTCCCTTATAGCGATGGGTCTTGGAACTCCTTTCACAATGCTCTGTTTTCCATTTCCATCAAGACATGTAAATTTCTTGTTATGACAATCTAGGACAGCATGATGCTTGTCCAACCAATCCAATCCAATCAGAATATAATAAGACCCCAATGGTATGATATTTAGATCCATAATAGTATTCACGCCATTAAGACTTATGGAACAACTTCTGACCATATCATGGATTCTTCTTTTGGTTCCAATGACTAACTGAACCAAACATGATTTTCCAAGTTTACTTTTCTCCAAATGTAATCTATCCACTATCTTAGGATCAATGTAGAAATGAATTGCTTCTTAATCAATCAAAATAGAAACAGGTTGATTTATGATCTTACTTTCCACCTCGATCATATTGGACTAGTACTATGTTTGTATATCATTTAAATCTACACAAATTCTTCCCATATCTTCAACTGTTGTAGCTTCTTGGATGTTGTGCACAGTCTTTACTCTGTCCTTTCTGTGTGGGAAATCCTTTTACATATGATCTTCCTTGCATCCCCAACATTGGATTGGTGGTCTTCCCCTTTTTCCTAAGGAATCTTCTTTCTTTAAATATCCCTTAGCATACTGATCTTGATGATTTCTATTAGGCTCATTCCTATTGAAGGAAGGTTTGAATACTTTCCTCCTCTGATCAAGCTTCGTATTTTTCTTTTCCTTCCAAGATTTCTGCAGAGATTCTCTTCCCTGGCCTTACTTATACAGGTATTTATCCTTCTTGATGGATTCAGTCAAGGTCTTGGGTTCATCATACTTGATCTTTTCCTTATAAAATGCTAGAACTCCACTTAGAAATATATGTATTTTCACTTTCTCATCACCAATGAACCTGACATACTTTAACAATCCCAAGAACTTCTTCTCGTACTCTGCCATAGTCATGCTTCCCAACCTGAGTTCAAAGAAATCCTGCATTTTCTTGTCATATAAATGCTCTGAGAGGTACTCCATATGGAAGTACTTGAACTACTTCCAAGTGATCCTACTTTCATTAACATGTTCCACTTACTTCAGTTGGTCCCACCACATTGCATCTTTCCCATGTAAATGGTAGGTGGCAATCTTGGCTTCTAGATTTGATGAATAGTTATGCAACTGAAAATATCTCCTGAGCCCAAGCAACCATGCTTCAACATCATCTTCCCTTTCTCTTTCACCCTCAAAGGAAGGTGGCTTGAGCTTCCTCACCTCTCCTTGCAAACTATCTACCTCTTGTTTCCTTATTTGGTGTCTGGCATGAGACACCTTTGGACTACTTACGAGATCATCCGATGCATAAAAATTTCTTTCTGAGTGAGGAGGTGAGTGGTGTCCATGAGCTCTGCTAGCACTTGTGGAATAACGAGCTCTTCCACGATCATCCCTTCTTTCATGGAATCTGCCTTCTTCCTCTTGTATTGATTTTGATCCCTTCTTCATTTGTCTCTGCAACTGATTTAAGTTCTGCAACACTCGAGCATTTATATGAATTTTCTCTCGCATCAGTCTCTCGTTGTCTACTTTGTAGCTCTGCACTTCCATCTTCGGGCTTCTTACCGTTTCTATTAACATTTCTTGTTCTCCTTTTCCCTTGCATCCATTGGACTCTGTCTCTGCATTACCAACTCTAGTATTATGGCCTTTAGCCTCCTTATCATGACTGGAGGCTCCCTCACCTTCTTCCATTTACTCAATACACATCTTCAGTTGATGTGCTTAAGCCCCTTAATTCTGCAAAATGTGAAAATGACCATTTTGTTAGAATTATGCATATGATAAACAAAATTTCCAAACCATGCTACAGGTCTCTTTCTTTTTTTTGTTCATGGAGATCATATCCCCATTCTATGAAAATAACAGTGTCCTGTTATCCTTGGCTGACAAAGAATTTCATCCTGCATAGGTGCTTCCTTCAAACCACCTTCCTAGGTGACCACGACTAGAAATCGCGAATAAATCCTTCCTTGGAACTTTTATGTCTCAAAGACCACCAATTCGGCCCTTATCCCTCCTTCCCTCATCTCTCAATATGCATATGACCACGATCATGACCCTGCGCTTAGCTGAAAAAGCGCATGTCCATAGCTTCGGGACTTTGGAACTTTTGACTAGGACCAGATCAACGGTCCTCATCCTCTTTCAAGATCAACGATCGAGATCCACTTCGAGACTCCGCGCTTCGGGAGTCTCAACTTTCCTCGCTTGCCTCCTCCCGGAACACTTTTACCCAGAGTTCATGATCTGTCAATGGGTGTCCTCCCACAGATTAGCGGCTTTGAATCGCTTAGGCTCTTCAGGTTTTGGAAGTTTCAAAATCTCCTCCTGCACATTCTCCCGGAGTGCTTTTACCCGAAGTCGATGATCCTTCGACGTGTGTCTTCTGGAATCAATGATCGATATGTACTCTAGCCTTTGCGAGTTTTCGACCCAATGCAACCTGTCACATATTTCCCCACTAGAGTGTCCAGTCTCTGGACTACACGATCTGTCGCCACGTGGTCAAATACTAGAAGAAGAAACATGGCCCAACTGGGTGGGTGACACGTGTCACGTTCTAACTAACATTTCAATACTCCATATGCTCAAAATGTATTGACACGTGGCACACATCCCATGTGTCCACATCATCCTAGGTGATGTCTACAAGCCACGTCACTTCGGGAATTCCAGGATCCACATCACCTCTAGGTGATGTCATCGTGCCCCATCACTTCGTCTCTTCGAGCTTCGGGACTTCGAAAGTTTCCATACTGGCACACTTCCAATTCTCTCGAACTGGCCAATCTATCGCCATGTGTCCTCATAGATCGAACGACTAACATTCACTTCGGGTCTTCACCTAGAGTCCATGGATCGGCACCATGTGTCCTCCTTAATCTGATGATTGAGGCTTACTTCAGGTCTTGGAACCTCATAACTCTCAAACTTCAAAACTTATCTGGCCCCAGTGGCTTTTATCTGAATCCCTGGATCTGGTGACGCATGGCTCTCGACAGATCAATGGCTACAATTCCTTTAGGCCTTATAACTTCAGAAGACTCAAACCTCAACTTTTTTCTGAAATGTTCTTATCTGAAGCTCACGATATACTGATGTGTGTCTCCCACGAATCGACGACTACGATTTCTTCGGGTCTTCGGATTTTGGAAATGTCAACCCTCAAACTTCATTTTTCCCCGAAGTGTGTGGATTTCTGCTACATGTCCTCTTGTTCGTTGATCTCTCTCTCCAATAGGATATCCAACGATCTCGGATCTCTCATGATCCTACAGTGGTGATCGCTCCTGAACTCGAAATGGGACGGTCACAATCCTTCAAACCTCTTACGACAGGTCTCTGACATTCTATCTCCTACGTAGATTCTGCAACGCCATTCCTCCTAATCTTTTCAACTTCATGGTCAGAATTTGATCTATAACCACGAGACTCTAGCCAACAGACCCGGCCCATACCATTCCGATGTTTCAACCAGAAGCTCTGATATGAAACTGTAACATACCTAGCCACCCACAGGCTGGGGAACGTTACCTTCAAGCCCGCCCTTGGACTTGTTTCTCTTATCGATACCTTTTTAAAGTTTAAGGATGCATAAAAGGAAATACTTTAACAACATGCACAATAGTAGTTAGCAAGCATGCATAGTCTAAAGGTTCAATTAAATGATAATTAAATATACAGCAGAAAATACATTCATATACATGCAATTGATACTATAACAGAGAGCACTTATCTTTATGAAAGATGACACCAACTGGTTGCATACCAAGGACGTTCCACCCAATCGTAGACACTATTGTTCCAAATCTCAACAGCAGCGTCACCCCCGAGACAGGGCTATGAATCCACAAGGACGGTTCCAGAGTGTTACATGGCTTCCCAAACCAGTCAACACCCAAGATCTCATAGTCTTTCCATCTCTCACAACAATCCAAGTACCTAGCTCTCTTCTACCCAGCTTGCAACACTCGAGAGAACAGACCTCCACCCTTCTCTGCCACGTAGTCCCTCAGGCAGTCCTTCTCCTTATTCGGGCTCCGACGCAACTAGTCCAAAATCTCAATGCTGGAACTCTCAGGACTCGCAGTTGTGAGCAACGCTAGACACAGGCCAATGCATCTCATACATGTAGGCCTCAAATCACGGCTGGATCACACCAGTGACCACTACAACCAACTATCCTGTGGCTAATCTTCAACAGTTTGGTTCCCTTTCCCAAGCCAAGACACGGATGAGGATGGATCAATGAATGGGTAAGTGGGCGCATGAAAGTATGTGAGGGAAAAAAATGAACATACAGGAAAATCAGTGAACAAGCCATCAGTCGAACCCCCCCATCAGACTAGAGGCAGGTTTAAGTAACTTTGTGGGGAATCAAGAACCTCTTGGACATCCCCAAGAAGCTCACATAACCGATCCCCTCCCTTAGGAAAAAAGGGTAATTAACATAGGAATAACACCTAGCCCCTCAAGCCCCCTCTCTTGTGGAATCATAGCCCCCCATAACTCTATTCCTTCTCCGTCTAGCAACCAACCATGTATTTATTATTAATAATGATAGAAAACATTACATGTCTTGGGCACACTGGCCTTTTAATAATTGTTCCGGCACCCTGGCCTCTCAGCATTGTAACAATACATTATTTAAAATGGGGGTTCAAAACCTAGGGTGTTATACATATTGGAACATGTAGTTGATGAGTTGATGAGGTGATTATGTTGTATATCATTGATGAGTCATAGTTTGATCTATAGTTGATGCATGATTGGTACATATTTGGTACATTAGCTAAGGAACTTGTGAGCAATATGATTGGCACATGGTTTATGGTTGATATGGCATACATATATGGGAACACATCTTGACTATGGTTCATCTTTTTGAAGTTTGGTGCATGGTTGATGCACTTGCTATGGTGTAGATAGGAATACATGTTTTTTGCATGGTTGATGCACTTGTAGATGGAAGATGATTGTGGGTTAAAGTACATCATTGGTATTACTCGTTTAGCATATAATTTGATACATGATGTATGGGATAGTTGAGATACTTGTTGTGGTGCTTGGTTGGTACATTATTTGATGCTTGATTGTTGAACATGGTTTGTGGCACTTGGTTTATGATAGAGGAATATCATATCCGATATGACACTTGTTTGAGGCACATGGTTGGCATGTTGACGATGTTATTGGTACATTGATAGAGGAACATGTTGATGATCCTGATATATGCTTGGTACACTTTTTGGAACATATTCTTGGCATATATACTTTAGTGATGAGATATTATTGTATGGTGTTGATGTGCATGGTTGGAACATGGTATGGCACGGGATGTACATGGTTGATGTTTTGTTCATGATTCTCTATTCACTACTGACATATCCTTTTGCTTCATAAAGTATGGTGTGGAATGAGTCTGATGCATGGACAAGTCCAAGGATCATCATAGGAAGAGAAGACAATTCTTGACCAATTGATATATGTTCTAGTTGAGTAGTAGCATTTACAGTAGAAGCAAATTGCAATAGAATCATATTGATCATCTTTCATAAAATATAGGGGGAGACATACCCACAGGGGGGGTTATTCTTCTTCCCATGATTCAGGGAGGAGAGATTCATCAAATGTAGGATAGAGAGTTATATTCTTGTAGAAAGAGCACAAAGGCATGTTTCCAAGAGGAGTGACGGTCACAGGGGGAGCATGAGCGATATGTCTTCAACATTGCATCATAGTGACATCCCTTGTTCAAAAGGGGAGATATTATTTAGATGAAGATCAAAGGCATCCAGACAGGGGGATCAACCCCAAGGAGAGTTCAGGAAGGGGAAGCAGCACCAAGGAGAGAATTTCCCTTTTCCATTGATGTCAAAGGGGGAGAGATAGTCACATTGATGTGATTCAGATGACTACGTATGAAGAGTATTTCCATGTCTACATGTTTCCATCAATGATTGGTGTTTAAATCAATGTTGGTATTTCCATCAATGCCAAAGGGGGATATTGTTGCATTATGTTGTCATTGATGTCAGATGATTTATGTCAAATATTTGATGTCTTGTCATAGTATCATTGATGTATTGATTAATGGCCTATGTTGTCATAGATGTAATTGATGTCAAATATGTCAAGTGGTGTCATAGTGATGTATTGTCATGGATTGATGTATAGACGGGATGATGTAAATGTTGGTCATTGTTGTCTTGTCATGGATGATAGGAAGTACCAAATGGATGAACTCCAAAGTGGTCCCATTATGGTGAAATCCCTCATGGGAAGATGCTTTGTGAAGTCCAAATGGTTAAGTGGTTGAGTCATCCTAAATGTGTGGTTAAGGAACCCAAGGATTGATAGTGGAATATTGTAATGAAGATCCATGATATCATAAGTGATACTATTCTAGATGGATAGTTCTCATCATGCCATTTTCGGTGATATGTGGAATGCCACATAACTCCTCATGGTTAGAGAGTTATGTCCTTGTGAAGTTGGAGAACCCTCATGTGTTGTATAGAAACCCCTAAAAGGTCTAAGAAGTCAAATTATTCTAGAAGATCCTAGAAGATGTTGAAAAGTGAAAGTGGTTAGTCATGGGTTAAGTGGTTGCAACTAGAAAACAATTAAAAATAAATTAGTTGCAACTAGATGTGGAGAAAGTAGTTATAAGTAGACAAGTGGTCAGAAGTGGGTTAGCCCCTAAAACAAGGAAGTTGGTTAGAGTTGGAGAACTATAAATAAGAGAGAAAGAGTCTCTTATGTGAGTGACTTTCTTGAGCATATTGAAGATCTATTCTGGTGTAAGATTCATTGTAGGTACTCATGGAAGCATCAAAAGTTCTGTAAGTCTGAGGTTTTGATGGTGAAAGTTTCAGGGGTTCAGAAAACCCTAGTTTTCTGAAGTAGTACGCAAGCTCCAATGAACTAGGGCATGCACGTACATGGGATGCAATGAGCCAGGGCGCATGTGTACGTCGGTTGCAGTGAGCCAGGGCGTGTACACACACGGTCTGAAGGAGATCAGGGTATGTAAAGATGGAGAGAGTAATGGAAGCTTGAGTAAGAGTTGGTGCCAGATTCTTGAAGTCTAAAGCAACTTCTAGATCAACATTCTACATGTTCATATCTGCCACAGAGGTTCAGGTATGGGTACATATTGTCTTGATGTTTAGACTTGCTCATGGTATGTTGAATGATTGAGGCATTCTTTGTATGGTTTTATTTATGTCTAAATATGGTAGTTGGTTGGTTGAGTAGTTCATATCTGTTCTGATTGAGGAATATCCATAATCTGTGATGGTGTATGGTTGAGGAGCATGCATAGGTTGTTGGATGGCATAGATATTTTTGTGATTGGTTATAGTACATATTGGACAATGAAAGGCAAAGTGTAGTGACAGATCAGAAGTGGATGTGACAGAGGAAAAAAGGGTCTAAAGTGCCAGAAGGTTGAAGTTTTAGAAACCCTAGTTTCTTAAGGTGTACGCAGGCTGACAGTGGGCCATGACGCATACATATGCATGTTACAGTATAGGCAGGTCACGTACATACGAAGGCTGTAATATAAACAGGTCACGCACTTTTTGACAAATTGGTATATGTTTACAATCTGAGTCTTGTACTTGAGGATTGATTCCTCTTATCAGTTGGTGTTGAGATTTGCAGGTTGAGTCTTGCATTGAGAGTTGGTGCTCTTGTAGAGTTGTTTCTCTATTCAGTTGATGTTGATAAACCCCAAGGATTGTATTATGTAATACAAAATAAATTTGTACATATATCTTGTGTGCCTTGTGTTCTTTATGATGGTCTATTGATGATATTGTTGCTGAAATATGATTATAACTAGTTATAAATGAAAGCAATGAATATTGAGTAAATGGTGATTGCTAACTAAGATGTTTTGATAAGAAGTGCAAAAAGATCCCTACATTGATTCACCCCCTCCCTCTCATTGTGGTCGGTGTGTCCAACAAATTATTGGTCTTATTATGCATTTTTTCATGCTCTGATAGCTAGATCAATGTTTGTTCCCTATCCCCAACATTATGTCTGTGTCATGAATGGTTAACTGTGACATCATTTTTCTTTTTGTGTGCTTATTATTATCATACACCCACATTAGGATATTTTTGGTTCTTCGTTAGTGTAATTATTACTACGGCTAGAAGTCCTCCATGGGCATGTATCTTTCCACATGAGAGATGTACATCCTTATTTTGGAGCATAATATTGTTTTCTAACTATTCTATGGTCTCTTTTCCTTATGACCATATGTTTTCTATTGTTGTGTGCATTGTCGTCTCTTTTTATTCCTTGTTATTACTTGTAAATTATTATTTTCATGGCACCTTAATATTATCCTCTTCATCGATAACATCTCCTTCCATGGGGAGAATATGTAGTGAATGGATTATTCACTTAGTGCATCCATGCACTCAAATCCCAAAGACGACCATGAGGCCTCTCATTATCTAAGGAAGTATTACTTTCATTAGTACTCCTCCCTTGGTTATCCTCTTTCCTAGTCCTAGGTGTATGCATTTTTTCCCCATTTGATATCTGGGGATTGGATGAGGTACCCTTCATCTTGTTTCATAAGACAAAATTTGTTCACATTTATCCCTTGGTGGGTTATTTAGTTGGATAATATATCCTTACCTTGAATCAACCTTGGCATGATTGATTAGTTCCACTTGAGTCAGTTTGTGATGCATTTTTTGAGATTATGAATGCCCTCGTATCTATTTTGGGTGCACATAATAGTTGAGAAGGTCAATATGATGTCCCCATTTATGAACTATCACTACTACATAATTATTTAGTTGTACAATCCATTTGTTCTTGTTTAGCATTAAAAAATGGACTAGGGATCCTTTTATAATGAAAAACCCATTGATTAGAAGAGAGCCAACAAATCCCTTGGTCAAACCCATGGATCACTGAATCACTAATTGAAATAGTTTATTTTTCTCAATGACCATTTTTCCTATATTAGACATTCATATGTATTCATCACATCGATAAATATCCTAGATATAGTATTGTTTTCAACTCTTGGTTCATAGTGAAGAAACACACATATTATCACATATCGTTACTAGAACCTATCTATCCTTCCTCTCAAGCACTTAGAATTCCTGTAATTTTTAGCATCTCCATTAACTCCCACATAATAGGAAACTACCTTCATTATATTACTTAACTCTTACCTTGGATTCTTCTTTTTATTACCTTTAGTTGGTCAAATATAATGTTTTTTCTTGCATGTTTCTCTTGGATCCTTTCAAACTCTTTCCAAGGAGGATTGCCAACACTACTATTGTAGGGAGACCAACTCGTAATTGAGATCCAACTTGATATACCCATTGGTAATATTGTTTTAGTAGATTTAGTGTGTTTCTACATATATATAGTTTTCATTCTTTGGAGACATTGTTTAGGGTATGATTCAAGGATGATCTTGGTGCTTTGCAGCATGGTAGGAGGCTCAACATTAGCATATTTCAGTAGTTGGTTTACGATAATTTTTACCTTGAGGTGTTAATTCCATATCTACCCCTTTATACTTTGGCTTTGTTTCATTATTTTTCTAGATAAATCACCTAAATTAAATAGGACATGAAGCTTGCTTTTCTTTCTAATTTGTCTTGCATATTATAGATAGCTATAAACGAATCCCTTGATACACAATTGAATTACCCTAACATATATAAAACCTAGGTGCACAAATAAAACCATATTTTAATGAATAACCTAGTGGATTTTACTCTTCCCTCCATTACCTCCCCTTTGACTCTCGCTTACCATAAAAAACAGGATGGAAATCCACTCCCTTCCTCTTTCCCTTTGTAACACGGTGCTTCAGTTTAGTTGGTGAACCGCAAATGTTGTCTCATTTTTAACGAAGTGAAATTTCTCCATAACTTATACTTATTTTCATGTAGTATTATATCTTATGCACAATGTAAAATTTTGTTTTACGAAACTTGTGGTTGTGAGCTTAACAAGAAATCATAGTGTTCTCAATTTCCCTTTTCATTTGGTCCCACATCGATGCTTGTGCTACTCATGCGCTACTCGTGCATGTGGTGATCAACATTTGTTTTAGGTTTTTTTGCGTGTTTACCCACTTTTCATTTCCCTAGGAGAGTAAAAGGTAGCAACTTGAAAAAAAAACTTGTGCATAAACTTTGGTTTGATAATAAATTAAAAAGGTATTAGCACACAAGATTCAAGTTCCACGTTTTCTAGCAACAACAACGCTCTTACAAAACCCAATAATTGACTTGGAAAGGTTAAACCCAATAATTGACTTGGAAAGGTTAAACCCAATAATTGAATCTACCTCAAAAGGGTTAAACCCAATAATTGCATCAATCTTCCTTGAAACGGTTAAACCCAATTATTGAATTGGGTTTATAATTGAATCTATCTTGCAAATTTTATTAATAATAATGGATGGTTATCTTATTTATCAAGATCATATTATTAAGTCCCAGATGGGGTGTCATGTAGCAATGGGAGGCCACGTAGTCTGCTCGAGACTCAAGCCATAAATATGTCATGTCGTCGCCATTCACCTCAATCTTGAATGAAGGGCGACCATTACTGCCTACAAAGAACGGGAGGACAGCTCCCTCGAGTTAGGATAATGGCGGCACTAAGGTTTAATGGAAGAGGTTGGGCGAGTACAGGGGTCATGTCGTCCCAGGGGTTATCTCTCCTACTCAAATGGGGTTGGCATTACTTCTCTTTCGCGCTCCACCACCCTGCTTGCTCTGAGAATGGGACCAGCGAGCAGTGGGTTTTCATCGCGGTCACTCAGCGAATTCTCAACCCTCCTGGCCTGGCCATGCCAAGGGATAGGGGCAAGCTGAGGCGCGGCCCAACCTGGTATAGTTTAGCCGCCTGACAAAGATGAGTGTAGCATTTGGAAAGAGCCTTGTCCATGGGCCAGACTCAATGCTTGGAAAAGCCAAGAACTCCACCAATGGCTTATGTCGAGGAGGTGATTTTGGAGGAACCCATCTTAGTTCCTTCGGAATCCCTCCTCTTCACAGTTCCAGCCAATTTGTAGTTTCCCAACCACAACACAGTGAGCACAAGCACCCAAGCTGCCATGGAGGGCGCCACCCATATAGTTGAGGAGGAATTCCCAAGGGAATTCCTCCACTTGGATTCAAATGTTTCAATTCAGTACACCGACAGCCAAATTGGGACAGAGGTGGAGGTTTTCAAGGCAAAGGATATTGGCACCGCGCAAGAGGACATGGACGTCGCGTTGGAGGACTACCCAGTCTTGGCACCTCCACCGCTCACTGCAATCCCTGAATTCTTCCCTACTCCACCACCTCTCTTCAACCCGGAGCATCTAGAGCTCATCTTTGAGCTTAGGAGCCAAATGGCAGACCAGATCCACTGGGACACCCTCATGAGTCTGCAGATCGACATGCTTTATGACGCATTCTCGAATGCAGCAACAACTCAGCATTGCCCGACCTGTGCAAGGCCTTTCGTGCTCCAACCCAGGGACGACCTTCTCACCGGAGCTCTGGACGACATACCCCCATGTGCCAATGATTAATCTATGGTTCTTTGCTATGGATACCTCGTACAATTTCTGCCCAGCTCTCTGTACTGGGACAATGCAGATTTATAGTTTTGTTCTCTTTTTTCAGTTGTTAGTTTGTCTTAGATTCCTAGAACAGTTTTGTAAGAACATAAATCCGCCACCTGCTCTGGTTTCCATCTGGCAGAGCAGATGGTGGATAGCTCTTTTGACTAAAAGTATCACAGTTTGTCACTTGTTTCAGTTTCTGCTAATTTAACGAAATATGTGGCAGACTGATGACATGTGACATTTTTGTATTATAAAAACATAGTAATAGGAAACACCCTTTTTATTTACAAAAATAAAAGATCATATTATTAATAATTTTGATTTAAAAAATAAAATGCTTATTGTAAAACATTTTGACAATCAAATATTATTAAAAAAAATAACTCTTAGTAAAAAACATTTAAATACTCTATAAATACAATATTTTCCCAATTCCATCATACATATTTTTATGTTTCACTGACATATAAATAAATAATATCTTTCAAAAAAAATAACTTAAACCATAAAACCAATACTTTTTCGTTTCTTTGAAAAAAAAAATAACTTGCACTACATTCAAAATCCCAATAAATAAATAAAGTCAATATTTATCCTCAAAACCTAAATTCCATTCATGTATTTTATTTATATACATAATTTCGAAGTCCCAATAAATAAAAGTCAATCTTTGTCCTGCAACCTAAATTACATTGATGTATTTTATTTATATACATGATTTCGAATCTCAATATTGCTTTATGCCGTCATGCAATATGCATTTAATTTACCTATGTATGATTCTAGATTCTTGTTATTATTATTATTTCATAAAGTCCTTGTGTTGCAATCGGGAACTTTGTTCCAATTAAAAGCTAAAAGAGAGTATATATTCTTTCACCGAATTTATTCTTAAAGCCATATGAAGATGGTTCCTTTTTCTTTTCCCTAAAATTAGAATTTCAATGCATATGCATACCTCCTTGTTGTTAAAGTTATATGCCATGTCTCTATTAAAGAGATGTCATTGTACTCATGCAAGATATTCTTCTACTCTATTAGGGTTTGTTTATCCACAAACTCAACTTTATTTATTTATTGCCACACTATCAAAGGTCTTTATATTATCAACCTTTTTTAATGTACTTAGAACATAAGGAAATGCAAACTTCACTTGGTTTAGCCCTTAGGCTAAACCAATGGTATGCGGAGATTAATTAATTATTCTTGGATATCAGTACCTGTAATGTTTCATCGCACACAACTTTTTGGCCATAAGCATCCATCCATGCTTTAGAAATCCCCACCATGAAATTTGGAACCACTACAAGAGAGAAAGCCTATCATTGTGGTTCTATCTTACTTAGTTATGTATTCTCTCATGATATTCTTGATGGCCTACATGAAATCAAATGATATTTTAATATATTTTGAAAATAATTGAAAATAAAAATAACATGATTTTTTGGTACTTAAAAAAAAAATTGAATCAAATCATATTAAAACAATAGAAAATGTTGATGGTAAAAGAGTGATCTTTCTCCAAGAGAGATGAATTTTATAATATTGGGAAAGGAATGAAGTGGTGATATATATAGATTCAACTCGCTTCCAAGTATCCTGGACTTTTTTTTAGTATTAAAACATTATGCTTAGTAATTCAAGGGCATTAAAAAAAGAACATGGGGTTAGGGAGGGAAATATGGATTAAAGAAAACATCATATGGAAAATCATCATGCTCTAGTGAGTAAGTGAGTAATAGTTTTCTGAGGAAGTTTAGGGGGCCTCTGCTACACAGGACACTCTGGCAGACTTTTTCACTACTCTGTTCTTAGCTCACAATCTGGTGGATTATGCTACAGATCTCTTAGCTCCCACTTGGCGTAATGGGAGGACGGGTTCATATTCTATTTCCAAGAGACTCGATCGGTTTCTTATTTCTAATCAATTAATCTCCACGGAGGATAAGATCCACACTTGGGTGGATTTCCCTTTTCTATCAGATCATGCTCTGATCTTCTTTCATTTGAACTCATCTACCCATAAGATCGCTTATCCCTTCAAACTAAATTTGGGTTGGCTTCTAGAAGTTGATTTCAACTCCATCGTCGATGAAGTGTGGAAGGACCCTCTCTATCTTACCGAGCCATGTATTCAACATCGTCTTATTTAGAAGCTCAAGAGTCTTCAAGCCCATATAAAAGCATTGGCTTCCATCCATAGGAAAATCAGTACACAAACATTTCTAGATCTTGAAACAAAGATACAGACCCTTCTCCTAGCAGATGCTCGTGCAAGGGTCATTGGAGAGAGTAGCCAAGTTTTAAAAGGTCTTGAAACAGAAAGAAACCAGCCCCTTCTCAAACAAGAAGCCACCTGGAGGCAACATTGCAGATCAAACTGGATTAAGTGTGCTAATCTCAACACCAAATACATCCACAATTTTGCTAGCTCATGCAGGAGCAAAAATCACATTTGGGAGATAGCATATGCAGATGGTACTCGCCATAGAGGAAAGAAAGATTTAAAAACAGTTGTTATTATCCATTTTAAACCTTTTTTTGAGGTGAAGCTCTCTGAAAATTTACAGACATCAATCATAGTGGAAAGACTCCTTCCTCACATTGTATTTGTGGATGATTCACTTACACTTGACAACCCTTGCATGCTATAGGAGATTATGGTGGCTTTAAAATCCTTCTCCGAGGACAAAATTCCAGGCTCTCATAGTTGGATGATAGAATTTTACCTACACTTCTTTGAATTGGTTGGCCCGTATCTTCTGGAGCCAGTGGAGAACACTAGACTTAGTGGGAAGGTGGATGGAACTTTGAACTTGACTTTCCTAACTCTCATACCTAAAGCTGCCAATCCTACTACCTTTGTAGATTATAGGCCTATTACACTCTACAATCTATGTTATAAAATCATCTCAAAAATCATTGCGACCAAGATAAAGCCCATCCTCTCACGGACCCTATCTAAAGAACAACGGGGGGGTTTAAAAGGACGCTAGATCCTAGAAGCTATTGGCACTGCCCAAGAGTGCTTACATAGTATTAAATCTAAAAATTCAAAGGCGATTATCCTCAAACTAGAACTCAAGAAGGCCTTTGATTGCATTGACTAGGACTTTCACAGATTGATTCTGACTCAGACAAGTTTTATCCATTCACTGATCAAGTGGATCATGAGTTGTGTGGTTAGTGCAAACCTTGCCATATTGGTTAATGAAGAATCCTCCTCTCTTTTTTCACAGTGGTGGAGCACTGCGGCAGGGTTGTCCCCTCTCACTTATGTTGTTCATTCTAGCTTTGGAAGCCTTGAGTCTTCTCCTCAAATATGGCCAAGAAAATAGCAAGATCTCTGGAACTAAGGTGTCCAAGACTATCAATATTTGTCATCTCCTTTTTGTCGATGATGTTCTCATCATGAAAAATGACTCTATACAGGAATGGAAAGATATAAAGAGATCTTAAAAATATTTTGCAGCGCCACGGGCTTGTCGTTCAACTGGGAAAAATCGACCTTCCACTTCACAAACCTGCAGCAACAAATTTTGGATCATCTTAAATGTCTTTCCTTACACGTTTACTCATCTTTCTTCTGGTCTCAAATACCTAGGTTATTATTAAAAACGGATTCCTATAAGCCAACGAAATGGAACTGGCTCATTGCTAAAGTTGAAAAAAAGACTGGACATTGGTGCACGAGGTGGCTCTCCCTTGGAGGCCAGTTTACACTCATCAAAGTTGTCCTAGAAGTACATCCAGTGTGTTGGATGGCTCTAACAGCCATCCATGCTACAATACTCACACAAATCTGTCATTTGAATTATAATTTCCTCTGGTCGGGCAGCTCAGACCACTCATGACAACACCTTTGCAATTGAGAATCATTGGCAAAACCCAAACAAAAGGGTGGATGGGCGATCCAGAATTTATATCATTTTAGCCAAGCACTAGATGCCAAATCCCTCTGGCGCATGTTGACTATACCTGGAATTTGGCACTCCATTATCAAGGATAAGTAGCTCTCACATTACACAGTTACCAGCTGGCTCCTAACTGACACGATTACAACCAGGGCGACATCACTCTTCTGGAGGAATTTAACCAAAACTAAACATTGGATAACCTGTTGGATCTGTTGGCAGCCAGGATTGGCCCACTCCATCACTCTCGGTCGCGATCACATTCTTGGTATGGGAGATGCTACCATCCTTCCTCCTCAGTTGATAGCGCACTTACACACACAAAAAAATGGTATCTCTTGCAAGCCCGAGAACGCTCCATATCGATATTCTTCCCTGACAGGTGGACTTCTAGCGACGCACTTGAACTCAACGCAGACATAACACCACATTGGAATACCCTCTACTCGGCTTTAACACATTCGGGTATCCATTTAAACGATTATGATGATCATATTCAGTGGTCGGGGGGTGACCATTTGGAAAAACTAACAGTCCAAAATGTCTACACAGCCATCACAAACTTGCTCTACTACACTAATATTAGAGGTTGGAGAAAACAACTCTAGACCTGGCACCTAGCTCCCAAGACAAAATTCTTCACCTAGCTTATGATCGCTTATAAATTGAACACTTGGGATATCCTTCAAAGAAAGGGCTGGACTAGGCCAAATATTTTCCATCTTTGCCACAACGATGCAGAAACTATGGACCATCTGTTCATTAAGTGCCCTTTCTCCAGACAAATTTGGGATAAAATTGCAATGGTGCTAAATCTTAAAACTCCTTGGGACAGGCCTACTCTCTCTGACTGTTTTGACTATTGGACCCATAGGGAACACAACCTGAAGCATCTGCCATCCCTGGTATATTGGTCCATTTGGCTGGACATAAATAAAATAAAATAAAATAAATAAATAAATAAAAATGGGACTCCGTCCACAAGCTCTGTAGCATACAAAACACTTGGATTATTTAAAAAATGGAATGACATTCACTCTGGACAGCCAAGATTGCAGATCACAAAGAGGACACTTGACATAGAGGACATTCCAACAGGATGGTTCGATGGAGCAGTGTTATCAAATGGCACTCAGAGAGGTGCTGGAGGGTTGATCAGAATCACAAAAAAATTATCCTACAGATGGACCTTCAACTGTGGTCTGGGAACCAACACCAGGGCAGAATTATTGGGCGCCTGGGCCATGCTATACTTGGCCTCCAGACTTCATATTGAATCTCTTCAGATACTCCGGGATTCCAGAATTATTATTGAGTGGTTGAACAACATGGGTGATCTACAAGCCATCTCCCTATTGGCTTGGAAGGACAAAATCAAACTACTTCAACCCACTTTCAAAAAGCTTAGCTTCAAAAACATCTATCATGAGCACAACAAATCAGCAGACCAACTATCTAAGGCAACTCTCCGGAAAAAAAGAGGGAATTATATCATACAACCTCTGGATAGATGGTCATGACTGACCTCCTCATTTTCTAACACTATTTTAAGATATGCTCCTCTAATCTTAGTGGTCTTTTATGTTTTGAGATTTGAAGTCTACTCCTAGCCTTTGTTTTTTTTTTAAGAATACTTTCTCTGCTAGATTTTCTTGGGTATTACCCTCTTCTTATTTTGTGTATTTTTCAAACTCTTAGCAACTCACATTGTCCTTGAATTTTCTTTTATATGAACTTTCCTCCTTTGTTGGCTGAGAGACCGCTATAGGTGAAAATTTTATATGACAGTTGTCACTTCAACTACATTTGTAAATTCTTTGTCTTGAGAACACATTATATACCAATATAATTGAGAAATTCTCCTGTTAAAAAAAAAATGAGTAATAATTTTCTCACTAATAAATATGTAAATGTAAATATATTGAGAGAATATTTATAAGGAAAAAAATTCAAATAATTTATCAAAGTAGAGGACCATTTGTTTAAATGAGATTTTTATTTCTTTTCACGTTGTATTTGGTCTTACTTTTTAAAGGACTTGTGATTTTGATTACTAAATTCATTAAATGTGTTTGATCATTACACACAATTATATAAAATAGAAATAATTTAAATAAAAGTTATAATTAGAAAAGTCATTATTACTCACTAAACTAAGAAACAACTTGTGAATAATCACTCTAATAAAAGTTACTCTAACTACAACTCAATGAAATCTTTAAAAACCTCCCCAATTTCTACATTTCATAGCTTTCGTTTATTCTTTAATAATGTCTATCTCAAGATATCAAGGTGAAATAAAATATGATAAAGTAAATAAGACTTAAAAATGCCATTAACATGTTCAATATTTGATTAGAAATATTAAAAAAAAAAAATTAAAATTTATTATAAATCTAAGTTATAGATTTATTTTTAATTGAAAATTCAAGTTATTTAATAAATTAGGATTTCAATTAGATATCCTCTACATTTCATAGAGGTGGTACTCTTCTCTTTTTCACTCAAATGACAATTATATTATAATTCAATATAACTGATTTTTTCATTCATCAAACATTTAATGTATGAGAGTGAAATAGGCAGTGGAACATATAACAATTTGACAAAAGAAAGATAAGTAAATTTGTTCATTCCACCATAATTGTTTTCTATATCATAGTGAGTGAAGGAAAACATTTAAAACAAGAGACAAAGAACATTGAGCAGCATAAATGGTCCTTTCCAGATAACTTTAAATGATTTTATACCATTCATAAGGATGTAAAGGAAACACATACTCAATATTGTGTGCTTTAATAAAATTCAAAAACCACAAAAGTCATGCGTTCTAAAATAGCTCTCAGTGGAGTTTAAATAAATTAATAGATACAAATTTATTGTTCAAGATCAAATAAAATGTGTGCCAAATCAGCATTACATAGTATCATTGATACTTAAATGAGAAAATATGAAATGTCTTTGTCTTATCGAATTAGGATGGGGCTTCTGTGGACCATATAATAAGTAAAGGTGACCTCAAAAACAAAAAGAGATAGCTAGGAACTGACCTTACACATAAATAAAACTTGGATAACAAGGTTGGATGATTACATACTAAGAAAAAAGAATGATCGAAGAAAATGCTTCAAATAAAAAATTATAATCACAAAAATGAAAGTAAGGAATGGTGGTTCTCATTTCTAGCTTCTAATTATTAGTCCCTGCCGGAAGGCCAAGGGCAGGGACTATAGCGATGAGTTCATCGCTGACTTTCAATTAGTTTATAGTTGACTTCGAAATATTTGTGAAAATGGTAATGTTTAACATAGGAAATATATAAACCTCATTTTTTTAATAATAAATTTGTGTACTTGTCACAATTTCATTGGCTGGGAAGTTTGAAGCGTTATTGTCGGCTTCGCTTCTTCCCAGGCAATTCTTGCTGCTTTGATAAATAATTTGCCTATAGTTTTACTAAGTATCAAGTCTGCTTTCATAATGCTTTTATAAATGCTTCTCCTATGATTTGACAGCTGACATTAAACGGATCTTTGACAACCATCAACAACCACCAGGAAAGTGATAAATAGTCTGAATATATATTAAAAAATCCCACCGCCTTGTCCTCTA
>ML780968.1:0-12317 GCA_009831015.1 Picea engelmannii
AAAATATATTCTTGGATCAACCGTTTTCCCTTGAAAAACACATTTATTTTTTACATCAAATATGATAAAATTGGTAATGCTCATCAAAGTTTACAAGTATTAATAATACATTATATTTTTTTATTGAATACTCGCCTACATATGTACATGTGTGTTTTTTTCAAATCAAAATAATGACAAAGAATACTATACATAGCTATAATTTTTGAATCCTTAACAAAATACTACGCTTTTTATATCCTTACAAAAGGTGTGTTATTGCAATGATATGGTCAAGAAAAGCATATGAATGTTGTAATATGACATCTTGGGTCTAATCCACTACTATATAGTAGATTGAATTGCTTGTAGAGGTAGGTCATTGTAACTAGAATTGTCTAGCGTAGTTTCGGCTATAGCTGAAATATGTGTTTGAAAATATGTTACATATACATTACGGTGGACCTCATCATGTCCAACCATTAAAACTCGAATTCCCATTTCTTCTTCAAAATTTTGTGTTCTTCTATTGTCACCCTTAGGCGGTAATGATTTCTAAAATATGTGATTATGCTTATAATGTTGTTGTAGTGTGGCAATAGAAATTTCTATATTGATCATATTTGTTGGGAAGAGAAATGGAGGTATGTTCAACATGTGTGCGGGGTGAGCATTAGAGTACCCAATATCATTATACCCTTGCTGGGATCAACAATAATGGTATAATATAGACTGATTTCACAATGATGGGAGGTGGCACAGGGAAGAAATTAGATAATAGTACTTTGGCATCAGGTAAGGTCTGTGTTGTGGAGCTATGTTAATGGATTAGAGATTGATATTAGGGCCAAGTGGAAGATCTCTGTTCCAAGATTCAGTGGTGGTGATTTTTTTCAATACTCAACAATATATAATAGAATGCAATTTCATTTTATGGAAATGGAACCAATGATTACTCTGAGATGAGAATAGACCTATAGATGTATATTTGGGAAGGAAAATTTGGTGAGGGGTAGGTTAGGGTTAGGGTTAGTTTTTTCGTTATGAACGAAAGGGAAATGGGAATTATTGCCAATCTTACAATGCATAGCTAGAGCATGGATAAAATTCTAGTTGAGGGTGCTACTCTCAAACGTGGCCACTTCATAGTCAAACATAACTAATAAATTGGACTTAAACTTAAGAATAAGTAACTCTTTAGAATATTTGATCTATAGCTTTGTGAAGACTTTAATATATTAATATACACTTTGGAGTAGATATTAACAATGTTGTAACCATTGGTAGATCAAATCCTATAAGTATCGAGGAGGATGAAAATTCCTTTAAAACATTTGGTAGAAGGTAACCAAAGTGTCAATGCATGAAAAAGTCGAATTAGTTGTGTTTGTTTAATTACATTTAAATTGAGACTACCACCATGCTAAGGCCACACCATTTAATTGGAATTCCACAAGTTGAAGACCCTAATGTTTAGTAATTCCCAAGAAAAGTTTAAAATATGCATTAATTCTATATATCGATGACTCCAAAAGGTATCCCTACATTTGGTTGTCATATTTGGGTAAGGAAATACACAAGTATACTTGAAAAACATGAGGGGAAGCCAATATTTGTTGGTTCACTTTCTTTGTGAGGGTGATAGAAATATCCTACAGTACATGGGAATATAATGATGCAACCCTAGTTGATAAAGAATTGTTACCATTAGACATTCTTTAGGTGAAATATTCCCAACATTTTGACACAGGGAACTTGAATTACAACTAGGTACGGGGTAGTAATAACCATTACTAAAATAATCTAAATATGTCTAGAAAAATGAGGATGGTGATGATATTTTCATTTCATACGAAAGAGACATGCATAAGTAATATTTTAACTAGGGTTTTGATACCTATAAAAAAACGTTTGAAGAAGGATAAATATTAGTGTTAGATTATGGGCAGTGTAGAATTCACGAGATCGTGTTAAACGCTATGAAACTAAACCATTAGTCCAAAAAATGCAACTGATTCCTTGTAGGTCATGTTATCGTACAAACTGTCACTTGGGAAAATCCAACCACAAGTGTGACTAGTGCGACAGAACTAGGACTATCTACCTATTGTCACCTTAGATAAACACTTTCCTTTCTTTAGTGATGAGATGAATCACCACAAAGGGGGATTCATCAATTACCTTAAAGGAACCAATGGACAAAGGATAAAGGTTTGCATGGATCCCTATGCTCGTCACAAAATGAGGAGTTCTAGGAGCTTTAGAAATAGTCTTTGATCTAGAAAGAAAGTTGTAAATTCAAGTGTACCTGCAAAACAATGTTAATACCAAAATCTCCAATACATATTATAATTAAATAGCCCCAAGAACACTAGAGACAATAGTGATAAGCCTTGCTATCCCAAAAATATGCATACCATAAATATCAAACCAACAATGAAATAGTAATAGTAATAACATGTACAAAAGTAACCACTAGAAATCAACAATATGATCACCGATTAATTTCTCTAAACTAGTGAATGATTTAGCAATACTTTAGGACTAGTTCTACTGGTTAGATAGGCGGTTAAAGATAAGTTATCAAAAAAATATATTCATCCTTATATGGTTGTAGAAAATGTTTCCTATAGTGGCAAGAATCCACCATCAAAATCAACAAATAATAATGTCAAAAAATTTCCCTCAACAAGTATATTAAATTGCATTATTAAATCATTAGATTCCACGATGAATTAGTTAATATGAGAGAGTGTAAAGATGAATTTATTTCAGCCCTAATGGTTCTAACTATGAATTTATTACAACCGTAAGAAGCACTCAGTAAAACAAGACACCCTTAGCCAAGAGAATATCTAGGGGCATGTAGAATCCAATCCAAACTTTATCAATTTCAATCCCTCAATTTTCACGTTTATCAATGCAACGATTTACGTTCTCCAATGTTACTAGTGCATTGTTATTGGGTGAATGAAGTCTTTTTATTGAAGAATATATTAAGAAACAAAGAATAGAGGATAATTCTTGAGAGTTCAACTCATGCAGACCCACGACCCTCACTTGGGCCCTGCGCGACCACGCGGTCTAGGATCGTCCAAATTTCAGAGTTGGATCAGCTCTTAGGCTCCTACTGAGCCCCCAAAATCAAACATAGGTCCTTTGTCTTCCACGTGCTGGTACAAATATAAAACCTAATGGATCTTTTCTTCAGCCCATTAACCTTTAAAAATCAAATTCGTGCTCTAGCCCCTTTCACTTCCGCCGGAAACGACATGTGACAATGGTTCAAAACCAGACACCAAACACAGCAGGCTATTTCAGGACCCTAATGCAGCAACGAAGTTCCACAAGGGATCATGAGCCAAAACTGTGGGCTAATTTTCATGTTCCCGAAAAATTTGGGACTTTAGAGCTCTCGTCTTTGGAAACTTCCACTATACTGCATGACGTTCCTCCCGAACGCCGAAATGGTGGAGCGCCAAACTATATCACCAATCAACAACTCACAAGGCCCGCTCAAATTCATGATGGGAAATGACGTCAAAAATTATCTCTTCGACAACTTTGTCCGCTCCAACACCTTATATCAACGAAGTGCCAAACTCTAAATCAGATCGTGCTACTGCCTTTCCACACCCGATCAACGATCTATACCTGCTTCGTGGCTCCGAGATTCAAGAATTCCAATGTTTAGCTACCGTTGATCCCTGAACACGGGAACTCCAAACTTCTGGAGCATTCGTGGATCTAGCGGTTCATGATCCTCATTAAACTGATGATCAAGATTATCTATGGGACTCCCGGCTTCAGGACTTCCCGACTGCTAAAACATACAATCCTATGAAGTACCAAATCTCTGAAGTGACTAGGAGGTGTGATCTACAGTCCACGCGTCCCCACAAATGGAAAGTTGTTATCACCTTCGGCGTTCAGGCCTTCACAAATTTTCCAACCACGCCCCTCTTTTCCTTCTCAAGTATTGGACCTCCAGACTACGATATGTTCTACAATGTGTCCTCGCCCGATAAACGATCGAGATGTACTGTGGTTCCAAGGACTTTGTTAGTTCTTTCAGCCACACGGATTGTTTCCTCCATAACTCTAAACTAGTGGAGTTCAGATCCAGGCTCCACTTGTCCTCTCCAACCAACGTACAGAACTGGCTTTGGCCTTCAAGCTTCAGGTGGGTTGAACACACCACACTTCTAATCTCCCAGATTGGCGCTCTCTCGGACTGCATGATCCACTGATGTGTGTTCCACCTAATCGATGCTCCAGATTAACTCTGGCTCTAGAGACTTTGAGAGCTCTCGAATCAACCTCTTGTGATTCCTCCAGAGTGTTGGTTCTCCGGACCACTTCCAATATGTTTCCACGTGGCCTTTCCCAATGGAAACATTGGATCTATTCTCGGCTCCGGGCCTTCAGGAGTTTCTGACCCAAAGTGACTTTCAACAATGATCCTTAGGAGTTTCGATCTTCCAAACTATTGTTAATCTACAAACACGTGGCCCTGACCCCAATGGTAAGGATTTGCTCCAGCCTTCCGAACTTTGGGAGATTCAACTTTGGACATTTTTCACCTCCTCCCTTTTGAACTATCATATTTTTTAATATCTCTAATCTATTGACACGTGGCCAAAATTCCAAGGGTTAATATGTACTCCGCTCTTCGAAGCTTCAGAGAACTTGCCTCCGTTAACATCTACACCCTGATTCCTCTATAGTCCTATACCTCCAAATTTCAGGATTTGTTGACATGCATCATAGTTGACGGATGGTCTCGATTGATTTCATACTTCGGGACTTTAGGAGACTCCTCTCTTCTGTGACTAAATACGAAAAACCTCAGAATTTACGAAGTCCGAACGACTTATAGGATTAAAACACGAGCTACTTACCTAGATCCGACGACTAGCTATCCTTTCACTCAAATCTGATCTCTAGGATCTGTTCTCCCTTTCTGAGCTCTCCTCCTCCTATCTAGACTGAATTTTGATGGTCCAGATATGTTCCTACAGCCAATCTAACATTTTTTGTAGCTCCTCCTTGTGTCTACTATGCTTTCCTTCTACATAAAATATTTCTCAAACTTTTTCAAAGGATCTACCTTTGATCTCTCTTCAACAAGCCTGACTCCTCGGCCTGTTCTACACCTCCTGAGCTTTCAAACTCTTCTAAGGTTTTTGAAGGGACTTGGCCCTCTTCTCCTTCACCGAATTGTTTTTCCCTCCTAGCAGATCAACGCTTGTTCTCCTGATCTTTATACTCGCAATTTATTTCAGTTTCTGGAACACTTCTTGTGCCTGCCTAGAATTTACCAACACTTGGCTAGGTGTTGTTTCTATGCACTCCTTACACCAGAATCTACATAGAATTGAACTAACTCTCCTGAGCTTGAAATTACTCAAACTCCCAAGGGATTCTACCCTTTCTTTCTTCAACGATTTCTTTTTTTCTCCTGGAACTTCTTCGCTTGTTCTTCTGAGCTTATGGATTTTTCTAACATTCCTTGGTGCACTCCTTGCATTGGCTTTACCCTTGAGGCTTTCTCAACACTTAAAAAAGTGTTGGCCCAATGCACGCCTTGAACGGGTCTTATGTGAACATTTTCACTACTTCTCCTTTGAGCTCAAAACAACTTAGACTTCAAAGGGTTCAATCCCTTTGTTTCTTCCTCTTCCTAACAAACGAGTCTAAAAAGGCTCTTCCCTCACACTCCTTGTGTGGCTTCTCAAATTGTTCAACAACTATGATATGTCTTTCCTTCTGATATTTAAACTTGTTATGGTGTGCCCATCTAGCACACTCTTCTCTGAACTCGAAAAAAAGTTCAAGTGCACTCCTTGCACTGACTTTACAAGTTTTTCACTAACTTGGGTGTGCAGTACTTGCACAAGCCTAAGAGCCCAAAACACTCAGAAAACCATAGGTAAATAATTTCTATCGAATTTCTGCAATGGGAAAACCGTTCATGCTCATAGAATTCATATAAAAAAACAATAAACACATTCATAAACAAATATTCAATCATTCAGAGTATATACACAGAAACTCATACTCATATCCAGGAAACACTACTCTTTGTATTATTATTTGAATGTCATTTACACTATGTACACTACTAGATTGCAACAAAGTCTCATCCCTTTCTCCACTCCTCTCTTCAGCTCCCTAATTCTCTCTCCACAAGTAAGTCTCTCCTTCGCAGCTAACTAAATAACTTTCGATCCAATGATCTTTTACAAAGGAGGGGCTTCTCGTGCCTTCCTCCATCTACCTCATTAAATTACAATAAATGGACATCTTGTCCAAATGAGTCCTAAATCTACCCAATTGTCAACCATTTAAGGTGACACTACACATTACAAGAACATGCCTATACAAAGACAGTGGCTCAACTTATCTTGAGCCTTCAGACTTAATCTACATTTAGGTCGCATTACAAATTTTAATTCAGGTTCAAAATGAGAGGGTTGGTGCCTCTCTTCCCTTGGAATTTGTTCCTCCAAGTGCACTAATGCATTTTCTTTTTGGCATGTTGCTGAGGTGGAGCGATGCTCCTACATCATACTCCCACGCTGATAAAATCATGATCTCATGCTCATGGATTCTCTGTTGTTGTCATTGAGATCCTTCAGGATCCCATACTCCACTTTGGAGTTGTCCATCTACTCCTTTACCTTGGTGTTGTTGTTGTCCTACTGCTACGACAAAATTTCCTCTGATCAGTGTCCCCTTTCTGTTGGCTTCCTCCTATGTTGATTCCAACATCATCCTTCTTATTTCTTCAATACCCTTGTGCAATTGATCCACTGGATGGTTCTTCTTCTCCTGCAGCCCGCTCTGCTGCAAGTCCTCTTCTTCATCCAATCCTGACATAACCTATTGGACACACTGACTTTGTGTTATTACCCTTTTCTCCAGGTATTCTATATCTTCACACAGATAATCAAAATCCATGCTCTCTGTTGCTCTCTCCTCTATTGTAGCTTCCAATTCTGCAGTCACCCCCTGTTAATATCCCTTTCTGAAATGTATGAGAATTTCCATTGTATGCTCTTATTTTCTCCTCCCTTGAGAAGATTTCAATGTCTGCTCAATCTCCTCTTTCTTTATGACAATGTTTGTTGTTGGCTTTCCCTCTTCTGTTGCACCTGCAACACACAAATTGTTAATTTTAAAAATATGTGTCCCCATGGCCTCTTTCTCGGATGCTTGTTGCATCACCTTGTCTCATGCAGTACAAGCATTGGACTCTGCTGGGATACTTGGCAGGAATATCCCAATTTCCCCAACCATCATAATGCATTTTTGATCCTCCTCCTCTATCAACATTCCTAGCTAATCCAAACTCACCTCCTAGTTCATGACACTCTCATACAGTCTCACCTCATTCTCCTTTCCCACTTGGCAACCTGAGGTTTCACTCCTGTTCACCAGAAGAGGATGAGAAGCTTCTCTCTTATCTCATCAACAACGACACACGCTTGTCGGGCAGCTCCTGGACCTGTGTTGCCAAATGATTGTAGAGTAGTTTATAAAATGATTGTTTTGGGGTGATTGAGTAGTATCATTTCATATGTAATAATATCAGTGTTATAATTGTATATACATTATTTTTTTTTGGAAGATGAAAAAACATATTATAATTTGAGTCAAGTATAATAAAATATTACTATAGGAGATATTGTTTACAGAAAGAGTATATCCTCCTCCAAATGTTGGGGTTTACTTTCACTTTCTTATGGCAAGTTTTCTTACTGGATTTACTGCAATATGTACATGCTTTAGAGAAATTTCAGGTTAGGGATTTCCTATTATTGGCTGCTATTGGCAACTGTTGAAAACTATGTGCCCTGAAATAACCACTGGTCTTTAAGAGACAAATTTCCACTCTTCTAGATGTCTCTGAATCTTGGGCAGATTTCCAATCTTTTAGATTTCTCTGAAGCCTATAACATGCAGTTTTAGGTATTATTCCAAAACCTTTGATATTTTCTTTGAGGACTGCCATTATTGACTGTTATTTCGTAAATATTGAGACATCACAGTTATTCAAAAAAAACTATGTCGAGTGATTCTTAAGAAGAAGATTTCCAGTATTCTATATGCTTCTGCAGAGGTATTAATTTATATCAGTTAAATAAATACATATATAAATGAAGAGAGAATAATAATAATATTTTTCTGTCAGTATCTTTAAGTAAATATAAATTTGAATTTCCTTTTTATTTCTATTATATAACAATTTTTATATTAAATATATATATTAAATCTTCTTGTTTTAATATATATTAAATCTTCCTGTTTTAATATATACTAAATCTTCCTGTTTTAATATGTTAAGAGATATTGATTTTTATTTTTTTCATGTGTGTTCAAATGATGTTTTAATATAATTTAATATCTTTAATATAATTTTATAGCTTTTTTACAATGTCAATAAATTATTTGAGTTTTGTAAAAATAATTTAATGTTGAATTATAATCTATCATCCAAGAGCTCCACTTTCCATTTTCTATTTTTCCATCTTATTGATTTTCTTGATATTTTTCTATCTTCTTGTTTAGATTTATTAATGTTGCGAACCTCATCTAAAGAAGTTTCTGCCATGTATATTTATACACAGGTATCCAGAGATGCGGAAAAGGCTGTAAGCTCAGATGGATTAACTACTTACGCCCTGGCCTTAAACGAGGTGCATTTTCACTTAACTACTTACGCCCTGGCCTTAAACGAGCTGCATTTTCAGTCGAAGAAGAGCGACTGATCGTACATCTGCAATCCATTCTCGGCAACAGGTTTCCATTTTTCTCCGTTCCTAACCCTCATCTTCAGTGTAATTTCATTCTACCTTAAAATATTCAACACGTTTCGTTCCCTCCTCGATCTCTTCATTACTGTCCATGACGATGCTCACCAGGTGGTGTCAGATTTCCGTAAGTTTGCCGGGACGCACGCACAGACAATGAGATAAAGAATTACTGGAACTCTTGCATCAAGAAGAAGCCCAAGTTTAAACACCACATCTCGTCTCAATGTGCACAACCGTACATTGATGCCATGCCTGAAGGATACCAGGCACCTAATAACACTTTCAATGTAGTGCCCACAGGAGATAATCAGTTCTGTGTTCCCGGCGTATCGGAGTTAAAACAGGAACAAGTACAGGATAATAATAATGAGATTAACCAGCTGATTTCCTATTTCCAGATTTCCATTAATGGTAATTCTACCCATTCTTATGACAGCATCTGAAGTCATGCAGCTTTTCTGGGCTGCACTGGAATCACCATCCCTGCTGTCGCTGAGAGCGAATGCTTGAAAGAAAAAGTTGAGAATGATTAATGGAGCACTAGTCATTCCTATTCAAATGCAGATAATTGGTCTCATGCCGTCAATCCGGGAGCTTACAGGGGTCATACGACGGGAATTAGTGTCGTTGAAGATTGCGAGAGCCTGTATGAGAATACTACTCATCAGTCATGCTCCCCACCCAGTTTCCACTCACAATTTGTTGCACCAGCGATTAAATGCCCCCCTCACAAGTCTAACGGTTTTCAGGTTGAGGATGATTGCAGGGATCGTCTAAATCTGGGATATGATGTAAGCACGGGTTTCCCAAAGTATACTGAAATCTATAGCAGGCAGAAGAGCTACAGGTTGCCTCAGATTCACGGAGGGGATTGCTTAATAGTTCCCCATCAAGAAACGAACGCAAATCCAATTTCCACGATATCGGGAGGAAGCGGAAGTGGACAGTTCGAGATTGAGTGTAACAGTGAAGCAGGCCATGTTAGTGATTTCGATCAAATCTGCTTTAACTAGGTAACTCATTTGGTAGTCAAAGTATTCTACTTTCTTCTGGATTTGAACTTGTCACCTCTTAGGAGGAAACACATGCTGTAAACCATTAAGCCCACTCAAGCTATCTCTCTTCTCGCTGGAGACAGGAGAAACCGCAAGCTATGGTTTGACAGTCACGGTCTCAGCAGCGAACATAATGGTTACCAAAGTGGGCGGGAGTGGAACCCCTTCATACAAGGAGGTAATGGTGGATAAGGGGAAAGGCCCACGAGGCGTTGGTTTCAAAGAGATGCTGACAAGCACCTCGGGATGAAGATCGAAAAAAAAATCAGGAGAGCAACTAGGAACAAAGGGATCGCATAGGGGAAAAAGCTAGAGAACCCCAAAAGGATGCGCAAGAACCAGTAAACCCGAGTGGGGCAGATGGGCGCAACCCATGTAAACCTAAAACAACACTGATACCCAAGGTTATACTGGAAGACCCACAAACACAACCCATGCACTAATCTCAAGTTCATGGGTTTGTGGCCCATAGAAAAAACACTGCACAACTGGATAAAATATCAATGGAAGCCAAGTAGAGAAGTGGAACTCCACCTAGGTGCAAAAAGATTCTTCATAGTAGTTTTCATGAACCTGGAGGAAGGGATAAAGTCTTTGAAGGGGGGGGGGGCATACTTCCATGCCTCAACAGGGTTGTACATGCGGTCATGGAAGGAAAACTTCTCCCCAGAGAAAGAAATCTTTAAAAATGTCTAAGTCTAGCTGAGGCTTTACTCCTTACCTCTAGACTACTGGTTGTTGTCTGCCTTCGAAGCAATCGAGAACAAGCTTGGAAAATATGTTAAGACATGGAAAGAAACCCTAAAAGGGAGATACACATCATATGCAAGGATCTACATAGAGATGGATGTTTAAGGGGCGCTCCCAGAAGCCATAAGCCTCGAGTTCAAAGATGAGGAATGGATACAAAGCATCGACTACGAGAAAATCTCGTTTTGATGCAAAAGATGCCATGAACATGGACACCTAATCAGAGAATGTCCTCTAAAAAAAAACAAGAAACAGAAAACAACAAAACACAGTAGGATGAGGATGGTTTGTATAACCGAACCACAAAAATAGAGCAAACAAGAAACAAAGAAAAATCCCAATAGGAAGCAATCCCGAAGCCAGGACTAGACCAAAAGGATGGGACTGGGCCAACCAAGGGGAAGGAGGAAAGGAAAGACAAAAGCTAGAGAAGCTAGGGAACAAGAAACTCATGAGAACATAGAGATTCCAAGCAATAAGAGGGAACATGGAGGTAGCGCAAGTCCTATGGAAGGAGGAAATGAAGACGCCAACACCCCAATGCAGAAGGTAGAGGGAGACTCGAAGATGACACCAAGTAAGGTAGGCACGGAAGATCCTGATCTTATAGACATTGTGGAAAGGGAAGGAATAGATCTCCTGAACATATTGGAGCAATGGAAAAGGAAGGGACTAGACAATGTGCCAACGGAGCAGCTACATCGCATCCAATACATTTTCATTCTAAGGGAGGAAGAAAAATCCAAAGGACTCAAGCGCATGCATGGTGAAATAGGACACCTGGGAATCAAAGCAGGTGAGGGACAACCACAACATTCACTCAAGTAGACGAGGTGGAAGAAAGAAAGGAAATCAAACAACATAGCCCTACAAGAACTAGGAGCCCTGCTGATAAATTCATGTAAGATCAAAAATCTCTTTCTTAACCCCTCCCCACATTCTTAAAGGAAGATTATAACATGGAATATAAGAGGCCTAAATAGCCCACGAAAGCAAAGAATCCTTAAAACTAGACTGAGGAAGGAACAACCTTATCTCTGTTTCATCCAAGAAACATAATGCACTTTAGATAGAATAGAAACAATCAATAAAAAAGAATGGAGTAAGTACAAGATGTTGGTTGTTGAAGGCCAACAAATGGCGCGCGGTATCCTCACCTTGTGGAACCCACAATCGATGAAGCTACTAGAAGTCGAAGCCATGAGACACACACTCTTGGTTAACATGCAAATTATAGGTAACACAGAGGTGATTCTATGTACTAATGTGTATGGTCCCCAGATGTTGGAGGAAAAAAGGAGAATGCTCCTAGACCTAGAAAATCTAAAGGCTCGATCTAGGAACCTCCACTATATCCTGGCAGGGGACTTCAACATCATCACGTCACTTGCATAGAAAAAGGGGGCACCGTGAGACTGGATAGAGATGCGGAGGAATTTTCATCTTTCATTGATACAATAGAGATGGTGGACATCAGAGCCAACAACAACCAACTCACCTGGAATAACTAACGAATAAATCATCACCAAGTAGCTACAAGGCTAGACAGATTCTTGGTGTCATAATCCATCTGCAAGATACCAGATATATAAAATATGCAGAACAGAAACGGAATGCTAGAAATAACAGAATAACAGTGAAATATCCAGCATAATCTTCACAATACACAGAAATGATATACGAAATAGCACAGAAATAGCACTTGAACAGAAAT
>ML780968.1:34415-66057 GCA_009831015.1 Picea engelmannii
ATATAGTAATCAAATATTCAAGTTTTTTAAAAATAAGTTATATAGTAATTAATGATAATTTTGTCTACAAAATAAAATATTCAAAATCTAGATGGTGTACCAACTCTTTATTGAAATAGAAGATGATAGATTGTTTAATATATATATATATATATATATATATATATATATATATAAAATTATCATAACATAAATATGTGTTGTTCTAACCACATTGTATCCCTAATATGAGAAGGTCGTCGGTTTGTTTACAGTTACCTAGTACCTGACACAGTTTCCAAAAGATCGAAAAGGAGACAGGGGGTGATGACATCCCAATTAATACTCTTTTTTAAATAATCAATAATCAATTGCAGCATCTTGCTCAAAACCTTAGTATCTAGCATGGACATTTCCACATGTGGCTTGCTTTTTTTTTTATGCTTCTAGGAGAATTATGATCCATGTCCTTGAATGGATTTGGCAACCTATGAGGAAAAAAAGTCATTTAATTGACAATCTATCATTTTATTTGGAAAATTTCTAATGGAATAGCACTAGGGGTTCCATTTTTAGATGTATTTCCTTACAACTTATGTATATTTATAATCATTTGCAAAAAAAAGGTTTTTCTCTGTGGAAGGGATTAACAAACTTGCATTTAGTGGTCAACTTTGCATGTAGTAGACATCAAAGTGGATGGAAAACATTTTACCCTCATCTTGCCAAGATATAACTTTGAGGGATGTCCCTTTTATTTTTTATTCATTGGGGATAACTACGAGTTATGTCCCTAAATTGTTCTATATTGCATTTTGCAACTCAAGATAGAATCAGAATTATTCATCAAATGGATGAGCCATAATTTGTATTAGACCCATCATTGTGTAATATTATGAGGTCATAGATGATTTTAGGGTCCAAATTTCTCAAATGGGCTAATTTTCCATTGTTTTTCCCAAAAATAGATTTGTCAATTTTCATTTTTTCTAAAAACAATTTTCCCAAATTCCAAAGAATCAAATTATTTTATTTTAAAAATTGCCAAAATTTTATAGAAACTATAAAAAATCCTTAGAAATTTGAATATTTTTACAAAACTATCGCCAAACATTTTACATTTTGCATATGAACAAATAGTAATATTAGTCTAGGTTTCCTCATTTTAATATAAATTGTCATCCTTAAAATTCTCCCTGTATAAGGTATTCCCTTCTCACACATGTTTTCTTTCCATACAAATATTTTATTTCTAATGATTTATGGTTATATACAATATAGATTAGAATGAAGTCCCATATTATTTCAAATCAATGAAATACTATAGATTGATATAATATTCTACTTGTTTATTTTATCACTATTTTATTAATAACTCCTCTCACCTCATAGCAGAAACTATGGAACAACAAAAATAACCAAAATCATTGAATGCTTTCTCTCCTTCTACTAGGTCTTTTTGATATTTTGAATTACTATTAGTTTTATGTTTTCATTACTCTTTTTGAATGTTCATGATGCTTATAAATGATTCTAGTAGATTATCATTATGTTATTATTTATATAAGGTTTAATTATGGTGAGATGATGTAGTGTCATTTGGACTTGCGAGGGTTATTTGGACTATTACTTTTCTTGGCCATACCTTTTTCATATAGAGTTTTTTTAAGAAAAATAAATTATTAAGAAAAACAAACTATTATTAGAAATTTATAAAGTTATATAATTAAATAAAAATTTATAGAAAAAAATATTCCAAATTAAAAACTCCAAAATTCTATTTATTTTACCAAAAAACTAAAGTGTTTTAAGTTGGGATCTCTTAGTGTAGTTTTTAAGATTCAATCCACACCAACCTTTTTAGGTTCCATTTTTTTTTTTCCATTCCATAGAAACTAAAATAAGTTTGTAAATATGGAAATATATTTTTGATCAATTATAAAGACACCACCAAGATGTGTAGAGATATAACTTCATGGTAGAAGATAAGGAGAAATTGGTAGGGGGTTGTAGAAAATGATATAATTTAATGGTAGAGGATAAGGATATATTTGTAGGGGGTTGTAGAAAATGATTGTTTCTTGTAGGTAGATGTATATTTATGTATTTTTCATTGTTCCCACCACTATTGAAAAGAGAGGAACGCTCATTTATTTTGTTGGAGGTTTTGTATACATTGAGTTTCTCCATGATAAATATTATGTTCATGGAAATCTTTTATGTGTTTTTTTTACTATTGTTAAATTATTATTTTGTAGTATATTTAAAAATCCATATTATTTGATATAATTTATTATTTAAATGTCTAAACATAATAAAATATTTGATCATAGGAAATTTGCATTATGAGATATAAGTATAAAATAAATTGTAATTTGTGGGAAACATGACCATCATAAGTCTCTTTGTTCCAATAACATGTAACCCCTTGAAGCATCCATGAAGGGAAACCCTTAGTTGGATAACATTTCTTCTCCTCTCTCAAAACAAAAAAAAATATATCTTCTTTTTGTTTTCCCTTCAATGCATCAAATTATACTTCTCCAAATGTGTGGACCTTTTATTCAAGATCTACTTATCATATGGATAACAATCAAGCCATTTTTGTTTCTCTATATTTTTGCAAAACCACATAATTTTTTACTTTTGACGATAGATCTCTAGTTGTTGTACTGTCATGAATAGTTCATCTAGTTGTTGGTCACTTAATAATGTACTTTATGGTCCTAAACTCCCATGCAACCTTACTCTCGGAAATCACTTATTCTAGTGAAGGGAAAACCATAGAATTTTAACCTCACGAAGTCGTAATAAAGGAGATAATATACTTAACATATAGTAGCATTAGAAATGGATGATGATATTACCAAGTTGTAGAAATTTGACAAGTTTCAATCATATTATTTTCCCCTAATTATTATTTCTCATCATGATGAATTGATAATAATTTGACCTCAGTGATTTGGATACCTAAATTATTGTTGATTGCAAGAATTATGTAGCCATAAAATTCTCACTAGACTTCCTTTATTTCTTTTAGGGATGGCATTTTTCAGGTTATGTTATAGAGAAGGACCATTCATATATTTTTGAAAAACGTGCCTTTTAACACACCATGTCTCCTTGACAACTTGTGCATAAGAATTTGTCTTTTCCACTTCCTCCAACTATCTTGATTTGGACACCTAAATTATTGTTGATTGCAAGAACTATGTAGCCATAATATGCTCACCAGTCTTCCTTTGATTTCTTGTAGGTATATTTTTTTTCAGTTTATGTTATATAGAAGGACCATACATATATTTTTGACAAATGTGCCTTTTATCACACCTTGTCTTCGTGACAATGTGTTCATACAAATTTTTTTGTTCATAGGAATTTTTGTGGTACACTTCCTCGAACTATGGTGTTTGTGTTTAAGTATTTCTTAACCTTTATTAATGGTTTAATTATTTCTTAGAATTTATTAATGACTTCCCCATATACACTTGGGCTTACATCTACAAAAATAAGAGAGAATTTATTGACATGATTGTGACCATTAAGGTCCCTGTACAAAAATAATCTAGACATGAAATTCAAAAGTTTCATGAATAGATAATGGTGGTGAATATGTTAACAAGAAGTTTAACACTTCATCACACAAGTTTTTTTTGAGGAAATACACTATTTTATAAACACCACAACATAATGTTGATATAAGAAGGAATTGAAGTTTAAAATAAATGGCTAATTGATTCTCCAATCTATAGAACTCATTCCTTGTTATTGGGTAGAAGTGATTAAATATGATAATTACATAGTTAATTACACTTACACTAAGGCCTTAAAAAATATAACACCCAAAGAATCATCGAGGAAAATAAAACCATATCTAATCCACTTTTGTTTGTTTGGTAGGTAATCATGGGAACATATTCCTATCGAGGAAAGGAAATCCTTATAGAAGAATAGTGAGAAATGCATATGTATTCATCATTTAAAGCATGTAAAATGGTATCTACTTCTTGTACCAAATACAACGTAATCCATACTTAGAACAAATGTTTGTATAGATGAAGTCCTATTTTCCTACGTGCCTAATTCAACTATTTTTTTACATGCCTAATTCAACATCTATGTCATGTTAAATATGTGATCCATTTTTGGTGCATGTGCCCTCTCCTTTACTCTCTCTACATTGAATTTTTTGTTCCTATTCTTCCTCGAGTTCTTCTTCTTCTACTACTTTTGATTCTATTTTGGATCATTTTTCTTATTTAGATAATTATGGTAAGCATGAAAATAGTTTTCCACCTACTCAACATCACCCTATATATGATTCTATTCAACCTGAACTTGCACTAGGTACATAGCTTCCTCGATGGTTTTGTAGAATAAGGGAATACACAATGATCTAGCTAGTCACCCTTCTAATTAGCACTAAACATGTTTGTAGTTTTAGTGGTTATCTTCTCTTTTATCCCCAATTCTAAATTTTCATGAACCAAAAATGTTTAAATAAGTTATTTTACTTCTAGAATCAGATGCCACCACCAATGAAGTAATTGTATTCTTAATTATCATGAACAATACCTAACATCTAGTCCATATTCCAACTGGAAGCTCAGATGGAAATGGATTTACATGAGTAAGTATGTTTCATATGGTTGTTTTGATAGACATAACGCCCATTTAGTTGCCAAAATATTTTCATAGGGGGAAGTCATTGACTAGGACAAAAACTTTTCCTCCATTACAAAAATGAATTCTATCCTCCACATATTTTCCCTTACATCCTTATATAAATGCACAGTCAACTAAGTGGATGTTAAATAGTTCTTCTTCCCTAGGGATTTGCAACAAAAAATCTATATGAAATAATATTATGAATTCGTTTAGAGTGACTCTAGTTTTGTTTACTACCTTAATAAATCCCTTTATCACCTAACAAAACTTCTTAGGTTTGACATGAAAAACTGGATCAATTCTTTATCAACTCTTTCTTTCATCAATGCTTCTCTAAATCTAATATCTAACCCAATTGAGTAAGTTACCATCTTATCATACTTGGAATTTATGTTGATAAACTTATAGCAATACCAAAATTATAAGACATGTGAATATTACCCTGAATAGGAAATTTGACATGATGGACATAGACCACTTGCACTATCTTCCTAGCATGAATGCTTTGCAAACCCGAGAAGTCATTTCTCTTTCAAAACATAAGTATGCATGTGAACTTATTTTCCACTTTCACATGAACAATTGTAAAATAGCTATGTCTCCCTTCTTGTTTAGATTAAAAAATTCTACCACCTGCACCTCATCCAAAGTGGATTCCACTTTGTATAGATAGACAGTTGGATTTTTTTTGTAATTAAATAATACTCAGTCCAACCTATCCCTTGTTGTTGGTCCCATGTATGTATTACATGTAATAATTATATGAAAACAATTGGAATGAAGAAAAAATATATGTTAGTGTATTTTAGGTACAACTAAGTTTGGTGTGGAATACAATTCAAGGAGATTACCTATGTTTATGGGTATTAATGAGTTTGAAAAGGCCAATGATATTGATGATTGGAATTATACTACAGGTTATATTTTAAACATTGTCTCTAAACATATTACTTAGTATTGAAACAAACAAATTTCCCTTTTTTATTTCTTCAATGAAATAAGAGTATTAAGTTGTGATTTGTGCATACAAAGAAGTTTGACATAGATAAATCCTTTTATATTTTGGATCCAAGTAGAAATAGTGATATATGATTGGTCATTATATAAATTTTCATCTATCTTAGTACTCTTTGGTGGAAAAAATGGAGGAATTGCCTTGCAGGGAAAATTTTAGCATTAAGTCTGAGTTTGGTGATTTAGGTTCTAGAACCTTACCAAACCAGTTTGAGGAACCTTTTCAGGTTAAATCTTTATGATCATAGCTCCTATTACATTAAAATTATTATAAACATTGAAATCCTTCCAAGAGATTGAAAATCAACTCAATCAGAGTTTGTATATGGAAGTTATTCCTCCCGCAATTTGATCTACCTTGTTGACTACCATGGTACCAAGTGGATTCCACATCATCCTCCATTACTAACACATGTGGGGACAATAATGTGTGGAATTTAAAGAATATTGTATAGGGTCCAAAATATTGACATTAATTTAGGGTTGATGCATGCAAATAACCTAACCCTAACCGTGGCCAATTATCAAGCTATTATAAATACCAAGCCACTAGGAAGAGAATGGGTTCCATTCATTAATAATTATGCTTGTTCTATAGTATAGGAGAGCATATAGTAGTAGGTTATTGGAGGAAAATAGACGAGGTATAATATTTGGTAGCATCCATTCATGCCACAACTGAAAAGGCATGTCCATAGTGAGTTTCCCTTTTTGTGTACTTGCATGTCCTAAACTAAAGAAAACATAGAAGAATATTGGCCTCACCTTCTGCCTAGGTTTTCTCCCATATCTAGTTTCCCAGTTCACATATTGTGTTCATTTATGTGGTTGGTGTGTTCATTTTTCTAGTTCTTTTACTTTGAATTTCAATTATTTATTTAAATTGGAAAAGTAAGTTTGTAATAATAAATCTAATATCTAAGGAAATCAATTAAATAATAAAATATTTCAAAATATTGCAAGATTTGTACTGACAAATTGTTCCAATGGAATATCCATATTAGTTTATATATAAAAAAACAAACTCTTTGGTGCAATAATGAAAGTTCCATTTGACTCACCAAGGAGATAGTTCAACATGAACATATCAAACACATTGATTTACCGATGTAGCTCATTCAAAAGTGCACCCTTAAATTTCTCTATTTTCATATAGATAAACAAGTTGCTAAATGTTTTATCAATCCTATAAAAAATACGATGTAATACCCCAATTTTTACACTTGAAATATATTAACTAAAAATTATGTATATGTTGTAAATATGATAGTATGGATTCCTAGTGAAGATCTCAAGGCCAGGGCCCAACGAGTTAATGGTTAGGAATGTATGATGTAAATACACATTTATGAACCATATGTTAGGATTTTCGTGGTGTAGTCAATATATGACATTATTAATTTTGGAATATAATATAATGGTCCAAGATGATTGTGTACATCATAAGAGGGGTTATGTACCCACTAGAAGGGGAGAGGAAGGGGGATTATGAGAAAGTAAATCCTCTATTTGTGAAGTGTCATCCTTATAAATAAACGTTTTTTCACCGTATGACTTAAATGAAGCCATCACATTGATTGAATTATTAAAACCAATCATTTAATGGATATGAGAGGTTGGTGGAAAATTTCTCTCATGCAGTTATGGAAACATGGGGCTAAGTACAGTCTTGATGGGAATTGTAAGATTCGTACTTTTCCAAAGTGGGAAGTAATTTAAGCCATTTTTTCACCAATCCTTTACATCCAATGACTATGGAATTCATTCCAACACTCCCCCACAAGGTTAGTTGCATGATTTTCATGTTGTTAATGTTATTTTATTGGGATATTCATGAGAAACCTATAAATTAAATGTAACTAGCACTACTAAAAGACAAAATGCAAATTGTAGAAGAAAGGCTAATGATTGTACGTGAGAATATAGGCTGGATAAGTTAGTAAACCTTCACCAATTGTACATTTTATTCTCTTTTAATTCTTAAGATACAAAAAATGAATTGGTAAGAAATTATGGAAAAGCATATTGATCCAGGTGGATTTTGGTGGCCACCCACCTTTTCCAACTGGATCAAAACAGTTGTCTGTCAATTTTGGTAATTTACTATTTTTAGCGGGTTTTAACTTACGGGGCATTTTGGGGCACTAAACGATTTTTTTTAGAAAATTTTCTTGAAATATTTAAGTACTTTATATTTTGTATGTAAAATGAATATCATCGATGATACCTTTCCAACGAGATATCATATGCCTAAAATGGAGATCGTATGAAAAAGTTACGACCCCGAGAATTTGATGTACTAACTTACCAAAACAGGACCCACATGACTTTTGGCGCTTCATCTCCTAGGGTTATGTTTTTTTGGATGTCTAGGGTTTTTGAAATTCCTTTTTATTTTAAAAAGGATTTCAAGGCCTCATTGTAATCATCTTCTTGTGGATGGGAGTAACTGTCACATCTCTTCTTAGAGATAAGTTTCCACCATTCTAGCGAGTCTTTCACTCTGTATTTTTACAGTCTTTGTACATTTCTTTCATTAATATAAATCATGTATTACTGTATATCTGTGTTTATGGTTGCATCTCTGATACATTTATGTTATATTATTGAATATTCAAGATATCTCTGAGCATTTTTGTATTATATCTCCACTCGCATTTCGTGTCAAAAATAATCTGGATCTGTGGTATCAGAGCAGGCTGCTCTTGATCATTTTTTTCAGTGCATGTCCCCGATGAGGTCTGAGTATAGAAATTTGGGTCTCGAGCTTGTTTCTCTTGAATAAAATCTCTCTCACACACCCAAGAAACCATCCATGGCAGAAGAAGAGGAAAACGATGGAGCAGACGATCCTATAAATTTGTTGCTTGAGCAAGCTCTCACATGATAGAGGGACGAAATGATGGAGAAATTTTCCTACATCCTTCAATGCATGCCGATAGCAATAGGCACATATTCATCAAACAACCACTTTGGAAGCACCTCTCCTTTCAAGGTACATGTTAATTTTTATATTCCCGTATTTGAAGGTCAGATAGATGCAGATGCCCTAGACAAATGGTTAAATATGTTAGAAGGTTATTTGTCTATTCACAATTTTTCCAACAAGGAAAAGATCACCTTTACACTCCTTAAATCTCTCCCCCATGTCAAACATTGGTGAGAAACTCACTAGGAGTAAATTTCCACAGAGGAGTCTGGAATATATGGGGCCGAGCCCACTTGGGATTTTTTTTTGGATGCGGTAAAGGAACAATATTACCCTATTGGCAACTATGAGGACTAGTACATGAGATGGCCCAGACTGGGGCAAGGGATGGGCCAAGAAGTTCTGGAGTTCACCAATAACTTCGATACTTTGCGAACCAAGCTGGGTATCAAAGACTCTGAATGACATTTGGTTCTGAAATACCATGAGGATCTACATAGATACATCCAAAATGAAATGGATTTTCTGGACATCTCATCACTTGGTGCTACTTATCGATATACTGTTAAAATTGAGCATAAATTTAAGCACCAAAACAAACAAGAGTTCGGGTCTGCAAATCCACAAAACCCAAAGTATGAAAAAGACGACCCTAACAAATAGTCTTCTGAAAACCAGTCCAAGCCACAGGAAAACAAAGGTCACGGGAAGAGAAAGAAGGACATCAAAAAATGTTGCAATTTCCACAAAATCCCCTAGCACAACAACGATGAATGTCGCTCAAAAAATTCATTGGTGGTCGAGATCAAAGACAAGGAGTTGAACCGTGATTCAGAATCTGATTCTAAAAATACTGATAAAGGACAAATCATTGACGCAGACCCCACTGCTATTGTCGTGACCATAACAATTCAACCAGAAGAACGAATATATCCTGAAGAGGGGGAGCGCCTTTTTCATTCACAGATGTGGGTGAAGGGGACCCCGCCACATTTTATTGTTGATAGTGGAATCCATAAGAACCTCGTGTCAACATAATTCATCAAACAGTTGGGATTATCGACAACACCACACCCGCAACCATACAACATCGGGTGCCTTCACCAAGGATGAGATCTTGGTGTCGACCAATAGTATCGATTGTCATATGACATCCAACCTTTCAAGGATGAGGTATTATGTGATGTTTCTCCACTGGATGTCTATGATGTTCTCTTGGTCCAACCATATATGTGGAGACGCCATGTTGTTTAAGAGTCTTGACCTTGCAGTGTCATTATTTCTCTAGGGAGTCATATCTACAGAATACCAGAGGTAGTTTCGACTATTGCTCCACCTAAACAGTACCATAAGGTAGTATATCATACTACAAAATTAAACTTCTTCATAATATGTTCAAAAGGTGAACATAAGGATACTGCAACCACAACAGCCTCGACCCAAACACCTTCTATCCAACATAAGAAGGTGGACAAGATTGCAACAATGTGTAAAGATTCCTTCTGCACAAAATAATCTCATGTATCCAAATTGGTTAAAAAGTCCCAACCCTTCCATCCATGTGCTCATGATATCCTTCCACAAACCAAGCAGTGCAACATCTCCAGCAAGGCAAGCAACTCACCCAGATTCAGATTCAGCAAACACTTTTTCCTCTCCCCCGGGCACTCAACGCAATGGAGACCATTGCTTCATAAGGAGGGAGGATTGAACCAGGTAGATATTGGTGGCCACCTACCTTTTCCAACCAGCTCAAAACAGTTGTCTGACAATTTTGGTAATTTACTATTTTTAGCAGGTTTTAACTTCTGGGGCCATTTTGGGGCACTAAACGATGTTTTTTTGGGGAAAACAAGTTTGCAATATATAACTTCCTTCGATATTGCAACTAAAATGAATATCCTCGACGATAACTTTCCAACAGGCTATCATACACCTAAAATGAAGATTGGATGCAATGGTTATGACCCCGAGAAGTTGATGTACTAACTTACCGAAACGGGGCCCACATAACTTTTGGTGCTTCATCTCCTAGGGTTAGGTTTTTTGGATGTCTAGGGTTTTTGACATTCCTGTTTATTGTAAAAATGCTTTCAATGCGTCATTGTAATCATCTTTTTGCAGATGCGAGTAGCTGTCACTCTGTATTTTTACAGTCTTTGTACATTTCTTTCATTAATAAAAATCGTGTATTACTATATATCTTTGTTTATGGTTTCATCTCTGATACATTTATGTTATATTATTGAATATTTGCGATATCTCTGATCATTTTTGTCTTATATCTTCACTCTCATTTCGTGCCGAAAATAATCTGGATCACATATGGTACTTTGATGGAGTGCTAAGTAAAGAAAATTTCGGCCTTCCTTGTGATGTGTGGGGAAGTGGAAGAGAATTTTTGGGTTGTTTATGACTAGATGAGGTGCTTGTAATTATCTATGGTGAGTAAATTATCTAAGCATGAGAGTAAATGGGTTGGGTTGAGAGAGAGGGATATCATTTATTTATTTGCTTCACATTGATGGCCTCATAACCTATCGTTTTAGTTCTATTTGTAGAAGATACATTGCGTGGAAAACCATTGTTACATAGTAATTTTCTCAAACATTCCTTAGTTAAAATATAATTTCCTTATCATTGTTTATGAACATGATAACTTTATGTTACGAAAATCATTGTATTATGCATTTTGTGTATGATTATGTTTTTCATTTTAACTATATTTTAATACTTCACACCTCCAGACACATTACATTAATTCTGACCCTTATTGGGAGGCTTAATTAATTGTTATTATGGATATTTATCCTTTTTCGATTGGAATTTGGAATCCCATGGTCATAGTTTCCCATCTTCCCGGTGGGATTAATAGATGGGGATGTTACAAATGAATCTCTTAAATTTTCTATCTATTCTATAATTTTGGGAAGTTGTCATTAAGCGGCACCGCGTGGGGTTTTGTTGCAGTGGTGTACTAAAACACACTCTTAACTAGGTGTAGATTTTATACCAAACCAATGGATGAAAGGGAACAAACATACAAAATGATTTCTTAAACTAGTAAGCATATATAGAAGTAATGAAGGCATCAATTTATGAGGTATTCATTTCAAATGCATCATGTGTTTATCAACTAGATGTTTTAGTATAGAATATAATTTGTGAGTGTGAGAGAGAGTGGGTGGGGGTGGATCACCTCGTTGAAAATGGAGGGAACCTACAAGAAAAAGAAGAGTGAGATGATATACATGTATTTAATTTATTTAAAAATGAGCAAAGTATTACCATGGTTTTTAAATGTCAAAGAAAACTATAATATGGGATTGTGGCAAGAGGTTTTAAATTTAAGTACATTTGGATAATGACGTATTCTTTCATTTGATCACATATGAGGGACGGATGACACCTATTGGGCCAATGATCTGTAACAAAAGGATTCTCACAAGGATGTGGAGATAGAACATGTAGGGAGCTAAAGATTGGATCCATCTTGAGGGCTCCAAACAATGTTGAAAATGGACATACAGTCTTTGGGGTCTTTGACTAGATCTTGAAAACTACAACTAGTAATGTGTATAAATCTCCACCAACTTGATAATGAGTTGAAGTTGATCATGAAAAATGTATGTTTTGGGCTATAGAAAAAAATAAATCTACCAAATTGATTTGATGCCTCCCATTGAAGATGTAAATTGAGGCCAAAATATTGTGGCCTATAAACCATGTCGTATATTAAATGATCTTATGTTGATAGTGAAATATTCATTGGAATTAAGGATTGAGGAACTAATAGATACCAATAGGAAGTGTAGAAAATCAAGTTAAAAATGTAATAGGTAGAAACTTTGACATGTGTAGCTGATCTAGCCAATGTGTCGGAGACTCATAGATGGAGAATAAACGATAGGTTTACTTAGGTAGCCAATTCACAATAAATATAGAAAACATATTGTTCACATAGATTCAGGAGATAAGGAAGACATATATGATGGAAAACTACACCAAGGTTTCATGGTGATAAGTTTGGATAATTATTGATGGAAGAGTAGTGAATTATGTGAAGGCTCTTATGTAGGATCCTAGGATGAGACAACTCAAAAACATTATCAAGGGATAGAAATGACACAGACTAGATGTAGGTTTCCATAAATAAAGAGATAATTTTCAAAATGTGAAATCTAAGTATTGATAACTCCAGAATATTTTTTTATCTTATCTTATTTTTAATTTTGTTGTTATTTTGTCTTTTACAAAGAATGAAAGATTTTGAATACATTACCAGAAAGGAGATGTGTGCCTAATATGTGACCAAGCAGTTCCACATTATGTTTATGAAAATAATGGTGATATATGTAAGAAATTAAGGTATGGAATTATGGGTGCATCTCCTCAAAGGGATAAGAAATCGACACTTAAAATCAAAATGGTCCTTAGTCCATGAAAAGAACAAGAGGTTAATTTCTTGAGGTAGAGCACATTGTGATAAACCAAAATAGAAACCACTTAGGAGAGTGTAATGGAATAGGGTCATAGAATGGAAATAGGAACTTATGATATATTATAAGTGATGTTGACTATACAAACTCTTGATCTAGGGGCATGTGTTCCAACATGTAAATTTGTACTAAAATAAGGAAACCCATGAAGGTCGAGCACTGTAACCAAGAAAGCATGTAATACAACTTAGATAGGTGAGGAAACTTGCACAACTTGGGGGAGGGAAGGAACCTAAGGAACATTTATGGGTTTTCAAACAAAACTAATGCAACAAAGATAGAGGACAATTGTGGGCAGTTGAGATGGGAGTATTATGTAGTATTATTTTCAGTGTTGATGGGATGTGAGCTTTAATGTTTTGACTATTATAAAATCCATGTGTAAGTGATGGGTGACTAATAGAGTAAGAGTCCACATATGTGGAAATGGAATACATGAGTGAGAATCCATCCATAGAGTTGTGGAGGGAGAACCAAAGTAAAATGGTCCAATGACAAAGCCTCATGAAAATGAATGCTTGTGATAAGAAATAAAACTAGTAGAAGTGGATATGTGGTAAAATGTAGTTGATTCCATGGTGTGCATGTGGGGTGGAGGAAACACTTGTCAAATTATATCAACTTGGTGAAGGATTAGTGAAATTTTTTAGAAAATAGTAGAAGGGTAGTCCAAATCTAAGTGAGATCCAAGCAATGGTCAGTATGATGTAAAAAAAGTATTGAACAAGGAAAGGGTGGTTAATGTGTGATCATGGAATAAATATTCATACAAGTTACTTAAACAAAGACATAGGTTCCCCTAGCCATTAGGGTTAGTAGATGAAGGTCTACCATAAGCAAGTGAAAAATGTTTTGTATTAGAGGGACTGTAGGATAATGGGTGGTGCAATGGCCATTAATTTGCTAGAGGGTATAAGTGGGAGGAATATGAGAGTAAGTGATTCTTGGGGTGATGAGTGTGGATGATATAGGTATAGGGGTAGTGGTTCCCATGCATTTCATATTGTTTTCCCTAGTTCTATTTTTATCATGTGACTTAGTTAGTGTGATAGGTGTCTCAAGTTGATCCATAGACATAGGTGTTGGGATCATAACATGGGATGCGAAAAGAAGACTAATATACTATAGGTGTCATGGGAAGGTAAGGGTATATAGAGTAATGATACCAAATTCATATTCCTAAGGTAAAGTAGTATACAAAATGTACAACATTGTTTTTCCATTGATCAGGCTAGTGCCCTTAAATAAACATAATTTCATAAATGAATTATATAAAAATGGGTATTGCACTGGGTGGCTATAGTAGTCCTAACTTAAGATAATTTCTTAGGTTTTTCAAAGTTGGTGTATAGAATGTACACCACTATATGGCCACCAATGAGGGGTAGCACCCCAAAACAAGTGTGATTTCTATGATGTATTATTTAAAAAGGGGTCATGCACTGGGTGGCTATAGCAGTTGTAAATTAAGATGAGTTATTAGGCGCTTTTCAATTGGCATACAAAACATACAAAAATTTCTTAACACTGATGAGGGGTAGCACCCTGAAATTGGCATGATTTCTACAATGTATTATTTAGAAAGGGGTCTTGCAATGGGTAGCTAAAACAACCGTAACATAAGATGATTTCTTAGGCCCTTTCAAGTTGGAATACAAATCATACATCATTGTTTGGTCATTGATGAGAGGCAACACCCTGAAATAGACATGAGTTCTACAATGTTTTATATAAAAAGTAGTCTTGTAGTGGGTGGCTACAACATTTGGAACTTAAGATGAGTTCTTAGTCTCTTTGTGGTGGGCATACAAAACTTATAACATTGTATACTCATTGATGAGGGGTAGAGCCCCGAAATATGCATGATTTATATGATGTATTGTTTTAAAATGGGTCTTGTACTCAATGGATACATTATCCATAACCTACGATGAGTGCTTAGGCCCTTTTCACTTGGCATATATAAAATGTACAACATTGTTTAGCCAGTGATGAGGGGTAGTACCCTAAAACGAGTATGTGTTTGATGATGTAATATTTATACATGGGTCCCACACTAGGTGGCTACAAAAATCATAACTTAAGATGAGTTATTAGGCCCTTTGCAGTTGGAATATAGAGAATACAACATTTTTTGGCCACTAATGAGGGGTAGCACCTTGAAACATGGGTGAAATTTGTGATGTATTTTTTAAAATGGGTCCTGCATTGGGTGGCTACAAAATCCATAACTTAAGACAAGTTGTTAGGCCCTTTGTAGTTTCCATATACAACATACAACACTATATGACCATTAATGAGGTTTAGGACCCTGAAAAAGGCATCAGTTGTGCAATGTATTATTAAAAAGGGGGTCCTACACTAGGTGGATACTACAATCATAAGTTAATATGAGTACTTACACCATTTGTAGTTGGAAGAAATAATGTACAACATTGTGTATTCATTGATGAGGTGATCCAGGTGGATATTGGTGGCTACCCAATTGTTCCAAATTCCAACTAGCTCATCTTGATAGCTTTTAGTTCAACACATTTCTATGTAATGGGGACATTCATTTGTAATTGTGGGTTATGCACTTCTAAGGTTGTGTTGAATCCCTACACAATATCCAAGTGGACATTGGTGGCCTTCCATCTAGTCCAACTGGCATATTTTGGTAATTTTCATCTCAGTACATCTTTTTTCACTTTTGGGGTCGTTTTGAGTCCCTAAACGGTGGATTTTGGGCTTTCCACAATCAAACTATAAATGCAGTTTAATTTTGACAACATGATGCATATTTATCAAAACTAGCTTTCCAACAGGCTATCACACGCCTAAAATGGAGATCGTATAGAAAATTTACAACGCTAAAAAGTTGATGTACTAACTTACCCCAACGGGGCCCACATGACTTTTGGTGCTTCATCTCTCAGGGCTAGGTTTTTGGATGTATAGGGTTTTGGAATTCACATTTATTATAAAAAGTCCTTCAGAGCCTCATTGTACTCATATTCTTGTGAATGAGTGTAGCCATCACATATCTTCTTAGAGATTAGCTGCCAACATTTTAATGATTATTTCACTTTGTATTTTTATAGTCTCTCTACATTTTTTTCAGTAATAGAATTCATGTATTACTATAGTTATCTGTTTCTGGAAATATTTTTGTGTGTTTCATTGTAGTATCTCTGCTTTCATTTCATTTCGCTCATAAATATAGATCAGTGGTATTAGAGTAGGATGCTCGTTATCATTTTTCAGTGCATGTCCTGAACGAGGTACTAGTTTATCAAGTTGGGTATCGATCTTCTTTATCTTGAGGAAAATCTCTCTCATATGCCCAATAAACCCTCCATGGTGGAAGAAAATAAAAACAACCGAGCAAAATATGTATTAACATGTTACTTGAGCAAGCTCTCACATGACAGAGGGAAGAAATGATGGAGAATTTTTCCCACATCCTTCAACGTCTGTCGATAGCAACAAGTGCATATTAATTAAGAGGCCATTTTGGAGGACTCTCTCCCTTTAAGTTACAAGTTAATTTTGATACTCTCATATTTGAATTTTAGATAGATGTGCATGCCTTATAAAAATAGTTAAATCTAATATAATTTTATTTCTCTGTTCACAATTTTTTCGATAAGGAAAAAGTCATCTTCACACTCCTCAAGGATCTCGCCTATCTCAAACATTGGTGGGAACCTTATTGGGAGAAAAATACCAAAGAGGAATCTAGAATATATGGGGCTGAGAAAACTTGGAATTTTTTTGTGGATGTGGTCAAGAACCAATATTACCCTATTGATAACTATGAAGGCCAATACATAATATGGACTACACTATGGCAAGAGAAGAGCCAAATAGTGTTGAAGTTCACAAATACTTTCCATACATTGCACACCAAGTTGGGTATCAAAGAATCTGAGTGACATGTCATTCTAAAATACCATGGGGATCTACATAGGTACATCCAAACCGAAATGGATTTCATAAACATATTGTAATTGAGAGCTACCTATCAATATGTTGTCGAAATCGGGCAGAAATTTAGGCACTAGAAAAAATGGGAGTTTGGGTCTGCAAATCCGCAATAACCAAAGCATGATAAAGAAATCCCTAACCAACAACCTCCCAACAACCAGTCCCATACATAGGAAAATAAGGGTAAGGGAAGAATGCAGAATGACACTGGGAAGTGGTGTGACTTCCACAAAATCCCCTGCCACAACACCGACGAATGTTGGTCGAAACAATAATTGGTGGTCGTGATCAAATACAAGAAGTTGAACCCTGATTCATAATCTAATGCATAAAATAATGAAAAAGGAGAGATCATCAATGCAAAACCCACTACTATTGTGGTGACTGGAACAATTCAACCAGAAGAGCCAATAGATACTAAAGAGGGGGAGCACCTATTCTATTCATATATGTGGGTGAAGGGGACCCCATTGCATTTGATTTTTGATAGTGGCATCCATAAAAATCTTATATCAATTGAAGTCTTCAAACAGTTGGGGTTGTTGACAACACCACACCCGCAGTCATACACAATCAGGTGGATTTACCAAGGATGAGATATCTGTGTCATCCAACAGTGTCTCATATCCTATGGATTCGATCCCTTCAAGGATGAGGTAGTATGTGATATTTCCCCTCTTTATGTTTGTGATGTTGTTTTGGGCCAACCATATATGTTGAAACGTCATGTTGTTTATGATTCTTGACCCTGTAGTGTCATTATTACTCTAGGGGGTAAGCTCTACAAAATAATAGAGGTAATTGTAACTTTTGTTCCACCAAAATAGTGTCGTAAGGTAATCTCTCATACTGCAAAATTAAGCCTCTTCACAGTCTGTTCAAAAGATGCACATAAACCCATTGCAACCACATCAACCTCAACACCTTCTATCTAGCAGAATCAGATTCCATAAGTGAAAGAAGATAGTGTTTCTTCACCTACGATGGTGCCTGCACAATGCCCCATCAAACCCAAACACAACAGCTTGGTGGAACAGATTCAACCCCACAAGCAATAGGTTCGTGACACCCTTTTGTAGAGCAAGCATCGCAACTTCTCCAACAAGGCACGCAACTCACCAAGATTTATATTTAGCAAACGCTTTCCCTTCTTCACCAAGAAATCAACACAATGGATACCATTTCTTCGTAAGGGGGGATAAATGATCCAGATGGATATTGGTGGCCACCCACATGTTTCAAATTCCAACTGGCTCATCTCAACAATTTTTAATTCAACACGTTTTTTTGTAATGGAGAAATTTATTTGTAATTATGGGTTATGCACTTCTGAAGTTGTCTTGAATCCCTACAAAACATCCATTTTGATATTTTTGGCCACCCATCTAGTCCAATTGGGCTATTTTGGTAGTTTTCATCTCATTACATCATTTTGTACTTTTGGAGCCATTTTGAGGCCCTAAACGACGATTTTTGGGCTTGCCACAACCAAAATGTAGAGGAAGTCATAGTTTGATGGCATACTGCGTAATTATTGAAAATACATTTTCAATATGGTATCACGTGCAACATAGTTACCAACTTAATGAGAACTCTACAGAGTTCTCATTTTTTGGGGGGTCAAGTGTTTTACCCAGTTTTTAAAAATTGTTCTAGCGGTATCACCCCACTCCATTTTTAGGTGGTTTCTTGATATTTTAAATTTTCTGATACATAAGGTTTCCACTTTATTTTTTTAAATGCTCACTTTTTCATTTATTTTCAAGTTGTTCAATTTTTACTTTTTTTCTCAATGATGCTTTTACATCTATTTTCAAACTTTTCTATTTTATTTTTATTTTTATTTTTATTCAATCATGTTTTTAATCATATTTTCATGCTTCATCCAATGTTAAAAATGTTGTACGCCATTTTTTTTTTTGAAATTAAGATTTTTCATATAATTATCTGTCCTTAATTAAGTTATGGTTCCATACATTTTAAATATGGTGGAAAATATCATTTTTAACACACTTTTGTTACCTTACTTCAATACATAGAAAAAAATTGTTGTTAAATAACAATATTTTTAAATATTTAGCAAAAAAATATAATTCATATTTTTTGGATCAATTAAAAACTAAAATAAATAAGAAAACAAAGAGAATTGAAATTTTAAAAACAAAAACATTTTAAAAACAAATTTATATGAAAAAAAACCATTGAAGAAAAACCTAAAAAGCTAAAGAGGAAAAGAAAAATATAAAATTATATATATATATATATATATATATATATATATATATATATATATATATATATATATAGTAAGAAAAATGAGACTTGAGCGAGGCCCGTGGGGAGCTGGGACGATGTCGGGCATCGCCTCAGCCCCTCGCGGGCCTGACGCACGTTCCATTTATATTATAACCGTGTTATAATGTAACATTGTTATATTATAATCGTGTTATAATATAACAATCTTATATTATATTATAAGAGTATTATATTATAACACGGATATAATATAAGAGTGTTATATTAGAACAGGGTTATAATATAGCATTGTTATATTATATTATAACTAACCTTCTTATAATATAACAATGTAACATTATAACAATGCTATAATATAACATTGTTATAATATAAGAATGTTATAATATAACATTGTTATATTATAACAGTGTTATATTATAACAATGTTACAATGTTATATTATAACATTGTTATGTTATAACACGGTTATCATATAACAATGCTATATTATAACATAACAATGTTATAACATAACAATGTTAGATTATAACAATGTTATAATTTAACATTGTTATATTATAACATTGTTATAATGTTACATTGTTATATTATTATATTGTTAGAATATAGCATTGTTATATTATAACATGTTATATTATAACATTCTTACATTATTAACATATTATCAAAAAAAATATTTAAATAAATTTTTAGCTTAGGTAATATTAATGTTTTTGTTAATTTTTTTCTATTTTTTAAATATTTTATAGAATTCTTTTTCAGTTTTTTTTCTTTTTTTAAGTTTTTTTTGATAATATGCTAATAATGTAAGAATGTTATAATATTACATTGTTATATTATAACATTGTTATATTATAACACTCATACATTATAACCGTTTTATAATAATAACACAGTTATAATTGTTATATTATAACCGTGTTATAATATAACAATTTATATTATAACATTGCTATATTATAATTGTGTTATATTTTAACATGGTTATAATATAACAATGTTATATTTTAACATGGTTATAATATAACAATGTTATATTAAAACACTGTTATATATTATAATTGTGTTATATAATATAACACGGTTATAATATAACATTGTTAAATTATAACATGTTATATTATACTAAAACAAACTTATATTATAACAATGTAATATTATAACATTGTTGTAATATAACAATGCAATATTATAACATTCTTACATTATTATCATATTATAAAAAAAAACATTTGAATAAATTTGTAGCTTAGGTAATGTTAATGTTTTTGTTAAGTTTTTTTTATTTAGGATGTTTTTTTTTTAATATTTTATTGAATTTTGATTATTTTTCATTTTTTTTTTCTAATTTTTTTTTTCTTTTTTTAAGTTTGAAAGGATTTTTTCTGTTTTTTTTAACAAAAGAAAAAGTATTTTTATTTTTTAAATTATTGTTTTTCGGGGAAATTTTAAATTTGTCTCATTTCTTTCTTTGTTTTTCACAATTTTGTTAGCTCATATGTTTTGAATATGGTCAATATAACAATACTTTTAAGAAATTATTTATGTTTAATTGACCATATTCAAAAAATGGTGCTACTGGTATTATTATTTATGTTATATTGATCCCGTTTTAAAAAATGGTGCTACTGGTAGCACCACTTTTTGATTTGGGGATTGAATCTGATATTTTTTATGCAACAATATGGGTTTTTTGGGCTAGAGTTCTCGTTTTGAGGTCACAGTTCTCATTAAATTGGTAACTATGTTGTGCCTAAAACAAAGGTCGTATGCAAAAGTTACCCCATCGAGACGTTCATGTTCTAACTTACCCAAATGGGGCCCATATGAATTTTGGCGCTTCATCTCCTAGGGTTAGGCTTTTCTATGTATATGGTTTTGGAGTTCATATTTATTATAAAAAGGCCTTCAAAGCCTCATTGTACTCATCTTCTTGTGAATGAGCATAGCCATCACATCTGTTCTCAAAGATAAGCTACGACCATTCTACAGAGTCTTTCATTCTGTATTTTTACAGTCTCTCTACATTTCTTTCATTAATAGAATTCATGTATTACTGTAGTTCTTTCTTTCTAGCAATGTTTATGTGTGTTTGATTATAATATCTCTTCTTTCATTTTGTATTTCTCATAAATCCGGATCATGAGGGGTAACACCCTGAAACATGCATGAGTTCAACGATGTACTATTTAAAAGGGGGTCCTACATTTGGTGTCTATGGCAGCAATAACTTAAGATAAGTTCTTACACCCTTTGTAGTTATCATGCAGAAGGCACAACATTGTTTGGCCACTAATGAGGGGTACCTTCGCAAAATAGGCGTGAGTTATGTAATGTATTATTTTAAAAGGGGTCGTGCACTAGGTGGCTACAACATTTGTAACTTAAGTTGAGTTCTTAGGCCCTTTAGAGTTGGCATGCAGAATGTACAACATTGTATGGCCACTAATGAGGTGTAGCGCCTCGAAACAGGATTGAGTTCTATGATGTATTATTTAAAAAGAGGTCATGCATTGGGAAATTACAAAATTTGTAAATTAACTTCATCTCTTAGGCCCTTTGTAGTTGGCATATAGAATGTAGAACACTTTTTGGCCACTAATGAGTGGTAGCACCCCGAAATAGCCATGATTTATCTATTATATTATTTAAAAATAGGTCTTGCACTAGAGTCTGGGTGATATAGTAGGAATAAACTAATATGAGCTATTAGGCCCTTTACAGTTGGCATATAGAACATACAACAATGTTTGGCCACTAGCGAGTTGTATTTCCCCGAAATAGGAGTGATTTATGTGATGTATTATTTAGAAATGGATCCTGCAGTAGGTGTCTTAAACAATCATAGTTACTTAAGATGAGTTATTAGGCCCCTTTTCAATTAGAATATAGAACATATGGCACTTTCTAGCCACTTATGAGGAGTAGTTCCCTGAAATAGGCTTGAGTTCTACAATGTATTATTTAAAAAGTGGTTCTTCACTAGGTGGCTATAACATTTGTAACTGAATGTGATTTCTTAGGCCCTTTGTACTTGGAAAAAAAATGTACAACACTATATGGCCACTGATGAGGGGTAGCACCATGAAATGGGTGTGAGTTCTACAATGTATTATTTAATTTTTTTTTGCATTGGGTGGCTAGAGAAGCCATAAACTAAGATGTGTTTTTAGGCCCTTTGTAGTTGGCATACAAAACATACAACACTACTTGGCCACTAATGAAGCATAACACCCCAAAACAATCGTGAGTTCTACAATGTATTATTTAAAAGGGGTCCTACATTGCGTGGCGACAACAATCTTAACTTAAGATGGGTTCATAGGCCCTTTGCAATTGGAACAAAAAATGTACATCACTTCTCGGCCATTGATAAGGCGTAGAACACCAAAAATAACATAAGTTCAATGATTTATTATTTTAAAAGGGGTCCTGCACTGAGTGGATACAACAACCGTAAATTAAGATGACTGCTTGTACCCTTTGCAGTTGGCATATTGAACGTACAACATTGTTTGTCCATTGATGATGGGTAGCACTCCAAAACAGGTGTGAGTTATTTGATGTATTATTTTAAAATGGGTCATGCACTCGGTAGATACAAAAATCATAACTTAAAATGAGTTCTTAGGCCCTTTGCAGTTGGCATACAAAATATACAACATTGTTTGGGCACTAATATGTGGTAGCACCCTAAAACATGATAATATGTACTTTGAATAAGGATATGAGTGTGGACAAGAGGTATCATTTAATATAGATCGGGGTCACTTCCTTCATAATAGTTAAGGGTTTAAAAAAATGAATTATGATGTAAATATATCCTCTAATGCTTGATGAACATGACTGAGGTGTAATGTCCCTTTCCAAATAGGAGCTCCATAAAAGGAGGCTTAATGGTCTAAACCACCCCGTTAGACTATAGCTAGGGCCAAAGAGGGGTAAACAGGGTTACTAGAGGTCACTCTAGTCACAGGTGTTATATTCGGAAAGTGACATTGAGCTAACAAGGGTTGACAACGCTTTTAAGTCATTATGAGCTAAAAATAGAAGTCAACAGTGAATTAGGGTTCCAGCAGTGATTTAGGGTTTTAGCATGATTTAGGGTTTTGGAAAGCTATAAAGGAAGGGTCAGCAACCTAATTCATCATTATGCAGATTATGACTTGTCATTGAGGAGAAGAGGCGCATATCAGAAGAGATAGTTCAGGGTATTCAAGGAGGAAGACACTAGTTGGCTTATTTCGGTGTTGAAAGACACACCCTAGTCACCGGGAAGATCATCCATGTCTTCCATCATTCTTCATTGATTCCGCAGTGCTCCCATATTCTGGGTATTATTTTTTAGTTGTTTATTTGTATTCCAGCTAAAATCCTTTTGTCTTTTGATCTAGCCGAGTGTTTTTATTTTATTCATCCGCAGTTGCTTATTTTCTGACTAAGATCCTTTGTATGTTGATCTAGTCGAGTATTGTCAGTTATTCAGCCGCATTCAGTCATTTTGTAATCCACAGAGATATCATAATACAAACTTGCAGTCCTTTGTTGCGTTTATTATTTGTATGATCATTTATATGCTGTAAACCTTTGATCCTGCACACACATTAGAAGCGTTTCCCAGACTAGCCAAGTCAGGAACATTACAGTGGTATCAGAGCTTTAGTCCTGCCAGCCTATGACTAAAGACAATGAGTGCAGCAGAAGACCTAGAGGGTCGTGAACACGTAGGTGACAAATATGTCACTTACAACAGGCATCAGGAAAGAATGCATAGGCCTAGTTTTCCCCCTTTTCCTCCTAGCTCAGAGGAAGAGGAAGAGGCACACAGAGAAGTAGAGAGAAGATCAGAGCGTGAGGCTAAGCACGAGGCAGAGAGGATGCTAGGAGACAGATATGAGCGACCACAGGGCAGTGGCAAGGCCCTCATAAATCCAGAGGCAACTTTCATGTAGGTTATCGACAGTATGTTAGCTAGTCAACGAACCATGTCTCAGTCCTTGGCACAGGTGGTTGATAGATTGGCTAGAGTGGGCACCCAAGATACACAAGTCCCGCATGCAGCACAGGTGAACTCGGGAGCAGGCAGTAGACCCCAGTCACCCTCTCGCACATAGACCTCTGCGAGTAGGATTCTCAGACCCTTGTCTCCCAGTTTCCAGAGGGCACCCCTGGTAGCAGCACCGCCACCAATAGCATAGAGGCCACCCACTCATGTCGACGACATTGTAGAGTATAGGAGGGAGTACGCAACATTGGGTCATGACTTCCATGAGGACATGACCTTAGTCGAGTACTATGGACCCAGACTCAGGAACCGCCCCAGAGAGCCCCAGAGGGGAGGACCACAACAACAGTAGGGGCATAACCTCGATTTCATCTGAAAAGTTAGTAAACTCACCATCCCTTCTTTCGACAGATCATCCAAATACACCACCAGAGCTTGGGTACAGAAGCTAGACATGTATTACAAGCTCAACCAGATGACCGAGACAGAGGCCATCAGTTTCACAACCTTACACTTGGAGGGTGATGCACATGAGTGGTGGTATCATGGATTGGTGACATTGGGTCACAGTTTGATCACCTCCTATAGGGAGTTTATATATAGGCTCATGGATAGGTTTGACAAGAAGGATCCTAAGATACACTTGAAGGATCTAGGCCAGTTGAGACAAACTGGCACAACAGAGATGTTCATCACAAAGTTTTAGTGGGTAGCCGTGGCAGGGACATATATATCAAAACCCAGGCTAATCATGCTATTCACAGAAGGACTCATAGAGCCTTTGAGAGGATGGGTGAAATCATATAGGCCTCCCACTTTGCAGGATTCCATCCTTCACACTCGAGATTTGGCAGACTCAGTGCCAAAGACTAAAAATTTGTCCAAACCATTTGTGCCCCAGAGGGATCAAGACAGGAAGCCATTCCAGAGAGAATGGAAGGGAAATGAGAAGTTAGATGATGAGACTAGGCGAGATCTTATGAGGAAGAAGCTTTCCTTCCGCTACTGAGATCCTTGGGTCCCAAGACACAGGTGCATGGGCAAGGGAGAGATTCATTATATTGAGGTAGCAGTAGATAGCATGGACAGTGAGGAGGAGGAGTAGTACAATGGATCCACTAGCTCAGAAGAGGAGTCAGCACCAGCAGAGGAGCAACTTCATCGTAGACCACCGACACCAGTAGGAGCTCATCCTCTAGTAGTCCCACAACCGCCAGAGCAGGCTAACAGGAGGAAACCAACAAAGATGGAGTCATAGCGACCCTTTCTGGTGTTCCGAGGTATGATACCCTCTGTATCATAGGGATTATTCAGGGGCAACAGGAAATCGCCCTGATATATGGTGGGGCCACCCACAACTTCATCGACGCTTTACTAGTATCGATACAAGCACTTCAGACAGAGGATTTTGAGGGGTTTGATGTTGCGGTAGCAGATGGCCACACAGTGGAGTGTCTAGATAGAATTCCAAACTTAGAGATAAAGTTAGGCAACTACACGGTGAGAGACACATTTTATTTGGTTGACCTATCAGACACAGATGTGGTGTTAGGAGTTCAGTGGATGATTACCTTGGGAAAAATCACTACCAACTACCAAACCTTGGAAATGGGATTCAGAGATCAGGATGGGAAGAAGGTTGTTGTAAGAGGTATGTTGATAGGAGCACCTATGACAGCTTCAGTCAAGAGGATGGAGAGGATATTTAGACATGGGGAGGTAGCATATGCCACAGAATGCTTGATCACTACTAAGAAGGATTCAAAAGATCGATAACAATACCACACAGAGATCAAGAATTTATTGGGACGACATCAATAGGTCTTTGAGGCAATCTCACCAGGAAGACCACCTGACAGGGGGTTTGAGCACACCATTGAGTTAGAGGAGGGGGCCAAAACTATCATCACCCCCCCCCTATAGTCATCCTAGGAGGTTCAAGGATGAGATAGAGAAGGAAATCAAGGAATTGTTGGCGATGGGACACATCAGACTGAGAAACAACCCATTTGCTTCTTCAGTTGTCTTAGTTCTGAAGAAGGATGGCACCATGAGGATGTGAATTGATTACCGAGCCTTGTACAAGAAAACCATAAAAAAACCGGTACCCTATCCCACGCATTGACAAGTTGATGGATGAACTGCATGGGGCAGTTTTCTTCTCAAAAATTGATCTGCACTCTGGATATCACCAGATCGACATCTGAGAGAAGGACATAGAAAAGTTGATATTTCGATGTCATTTTGGACACTTCGAGTTCCTGGTTATGCCATTTGGGATAACCAATGCACCCGCAACATTCCAGTCTTGCATGAACCATATATTCAGGGATTAGTTAAGGAAATTAGTATTGGTTTTCTTCGACGATATCTTGATCTATAGTCGGTCATGGCAAGAGCATATGAGGCACCTGGATGAGGTATTGAGCATCATGGAGGCACAGTCATTATATGCTAAAGAGTCCAAGTGTGAGTTCGGTATGACAGAGCTTCTTTACTTAGGAAACATCATCAGTGCACAGGGGGTACAGGTGCACCAAGAGAAGATCAGGGCCATTCTGGATTGGTCGACGCCCCAGAACGTGACAGAATTGAGGAGCTTCTTCGGGCTGTGCAACTATTACAGGTGGTTCATCCAGTGTTTTTCTCAGCTTGGAGCACCACTGAAAGATCTTACCAAGCATGGGGCCTTCATATGGACTGAGAAATCATAGGAATACTTTGATCACATGAAGGAAGTCATGGGCACTTGTCCAGTGTTGGCACTACCAGACTTCACCCTGCCATTTGTACTAGAGTGCGACACATCCGGCGAAGGGATCGGTGCAGTTTTGATGCAGGGAGGACACCCCATTGTATTCGAGAGCTGGAAGATTAGTCAACCTAAGAGGTTGTACTCCATTTATGACAAGGAAATGTTGGCGATCTTGCATGCCTTGACCAAGTTCAGTCAATATTTGGAGGGCAACAAATTCGTCATCAAGACCAATCACAATAGTTTGAAGTATTTTCTTGAGCAGAAGGACCTCAGTGAGCACCAACAGAAATGGGTGATGAAGGTATAGGCATTCAACTTTGACATAGAGTATGTCAAGGGGAAGAAGAACATTGTGGCTGATGCACTATCGAGGAGAACTACGACATGTTCTGTGATGGAGATTTCAGTAGATTGGAAATCCCACTTGTTAGTGGAATATTCCAAGAAAAAGTTCGCTTGTGAGGTGATGGATGGGCAGATACAGGAGGACCGGTACAGGGTCATTGACGATGTCATATTTTACAAGGATATAGCTTACTTGGTGCCAGATTCATGGATTAAGAAGAAAATCCTCACCGCAGTTCATGATTCACCTCTAGCAGGCCATCATGGGTTTTTCAAAATCTACAGACAGATCAAAGAGAGGTTCTCATGGAAGGGCCTCAAACAAGATGTTATGAGACATGTGAGTGAGTGTGTGAATTTCCAGTAGAACAATTCAAAGCCTGCTCTTCTAGCAGGCTACTTCATCCACTCCCCATTCCAGAGAAGAAATAGGAGAGTATATCTATGGACTTCATCACCGGTCTACCCAAGGTCCAGGGTAAGGATTGTATCTATGTAGTGGTCGACATATTGACCAAGTTTGCTCACTTCTATGCCATACCGATAGAGTACAGTGCAATTCAGGTAGCCGAGATTTTCTTCAGGGAGGTCTTCAGACTTCATGGGTTGCCGAAGAACATCGTCAGTGACAGGGACAGTCGGTTCATAGGGACATTTTGGAGAGAGTTGTTTCGGTTGGTGGGGACATAGTTGACACCTAGCACCAGCTATCACCCTCAAACAGATGGGCAGACCGAGATTTTCAACAAGTGGGTTGAAGGGTATTTGAGGAACTATGTAGGAGGAAAACAAAGAACATGGGTAAAGTGGTTACATTTAGGGGAACATTGCTACAACACCACCTTCCACATGTCCATTGGTATGACACCCTTCTGAGCATTGTACGAATATGATTCTCCCGCTTTGGTATACTTGGTCTTCGGGGAGAGAAGATCTCCCAAGGCCAAGGATTGGATCATACAGAGTCAGGAGATTCTCAAATTGTTGAAAGAGAACCTGCAGACGGTGGAAAATCGATAGAAGATAAGCGCAAACATGCATATGATAGAGCGGAGCTTTGAGGTTGGAGATTTGGTTTTCTTGATACTCCAACCCTACAGACAGTCATCTTTGAAGAAGAGTGGAGCCAAGAAGCTCAAGCCCGGATTTTATGGTCCTTACAGGATCATTCATTGAGTAGTCGAGGTTGCTTACAAGCTAGAGCTTCCAGAGGGGAGCAAGATTCATAATGTGTTCCACGTGTCTTGCCTCAAAAAGGAAGTGGGGAAATTCATTAACACATCAGAGGAGATTCTCCTGTTGGATGAGGAGGGACAGTTGGAGTTAGTTCTGGAGGAGGTTTTGGAGTTCTGGGAGTGAAAACTAAGGAGCAGGGTCATCATAGAGTGCTTGATCAGATGGAGAGGGCTGCCAGCAAAGGATGCTACTTGGGAGAGCGAGCAGGTGTTGCAACACCCTGGACATGTATCGCTTGAGGACAAGCAATTTCGGGAAGGGAGGACTGTAATGTCCCTTTCCAAATAGGAGCTCTAGAAAAGGAGGCTTAATGGTCTAAACCACCCTGTTAGACTATAGCCAGGGCCAAAGAGGGGTAAACAGGGTTACTAGAGGTCACTCTAGTCACAGGTGTTATATTTGGAAAGTGACATTGAGCTAACAAGGGTTAACAATGCTTTTAATTCATTATGAGCTAACAATAGAAGTCAACAGTGAATTAGGGTTTTAGCAATGATTTAGGGTTTCAACATGATTTAGGATTTGGGAAATCTATAAAGGAAGGGTCAGTGACCTAATTCATCATTATACAGATTATGACTTGTCATTGAGGAGAAGAGGCGCATATTAGGAGAGATAACTCAGTGTATTCCAGGAGGAAGACACCAGTTGGCTAATTTCGGTGTTGAAAGACACACCCTAGTCACGAGGAAGATCATCCATCTCTTCCATCATTCTTCATTGATTCTGCAGTGCTCCCATATTCCAGGTATTATCTTTTAGTTGCTTATTTGTATTCTGGCTAAAATCCTTTTGTGTTTTGATCTAGCAGAGTGTTGTTATTTTATTCAGCCGCAGTTGCTTATTTTCTGGCTAAGATCCTTTGTATGTTGATCTAGTCGAGTATTGTCAGTTATTCAGCCACATTTGACCATTTTGTAATCCAAAGAGATATCATAATACAAACTTGCAGTCCTTTGTCACGTTTATTATTTGTATGATCATTTATATGATGCAAACCTTTGATCCTACACACACATTAGCAACGTTTCCCAAACTAGCCAAGTTAGGAACATTACATGAGGCATCTAACAACCACTCATAACCTATGGGAGTATGAGAAATGCCAAGAGTTATTCTATGCGACAAATATGTATGTGGTCCACGATATTGATTGGTGGGTAAAACCAAGTTATTAAAGGAATAATTAATTCTTTTTAGGTTCAAGGGCCATAGATGAAGCATCAAATTACCACACATGAGTGTCATTAGGAGGTATTGTGCACCATATACATGAATAATTGTCATCGAAATGGTCAGTGAATGAAATTAAGGGTCTTAGGCCATGAATGAGGCTTCATAGGCTAAATTTTCATGAATGAATCCTCATACCATTACACTTGACCACTATAGGGGATGTTTTTCCTCCTCCCAAATTTAGATGAGCTTTAGAAATAGTTATTGCACACTAAGGATAGGTATAAATTTCATGGTATGGTTTAGGGGGTCTCCACCAGGGATGATTTTAAGGATGGAAATTTATATTAAAATGTAAAAACATATGCTAATATTACTAGTCCTTAATATGCAAAATATAAAATGTTTGGCCATAGTTTTGTAAAAATATTAAAATTTCTAAGTATTTAATATACTTTCTATAAGATTTTGGTGATTTTTAAGGTAAATAATTTTATTCTATGGAATTTAGACGAATTACTTTTACAAAAAATGGAAATTGGAGAATTGTTTTTTGGGAAAAAACATGGAAAATTAGCCCATTTTGCGAAATTTAGCCCATAAAATCATCTATGGTACCTGTTAGAATATAGAGAATTGTGCTCGTTTACCATTGACGATACCTCGTCACCCAACCACAGGCCGAAGCCACCCTCCGAGCACCTTGACCTTGACCGAGAAGAGAATCCTGGTAGCAATCAATAGCCAAGAGAGGCTAAATGCACCAAGCAAGAGAATAGAAACTGAACTGAATAGATGATCCCACCCAGAAACTAGCACACCACTTTCCCAGCTTTCCCAAAAAACTTGCGCACCAAAATATTGTTGCCTGCAACTGCCTGCGCAGATTTAGCTCTCACTGCAACTGCTGAGATGTGAAATAATGAAACTGGCGCCCTGTATTTATAGTGGACTGGCTAGACTAATTGGGTCCGACTTCTCCTTCTGGGCATCAATAAATTTAATTTAAATATATTTGTTCATATGACAACTTGTCTAGGGTTTCCTTCAATTCTTTTCTTCCTTCCGGAGGATTCTAGTCTCATCATAGGTCACAATAGAGGTTCATACCTCCCGAAGCTACCATAATATTGACACTCCCTCCTATCTAGGGGGTATTGTCTTGATCACAACAGACCATTCAACTGGTAGCACTACGAGCACCTGTCATTATTATCCAACTAGATAATCTCCTATGACAACTGGTACAATATCAATTAATAGAACACACCTGTGTCTATTACAGTAGTACAAAACTACTCAGACTTTTGAAAAACAATCACAAATAGTAGCATACCTACTGTCATTCATTCTTCATAACAAATATCTGAAAGAAACCTCCATGGAAACAATGTTATGACAAGAACTGAATCATCTGGACCAATATTTCACTCATGTCTATGAGATCTGAAAGAGTGTCTGCCCTCATTATAGAACATCAATAATAATCATCTGGGCCAATCTTTCACTCACATATGTGAGGTTTGAAAGAATGTTTGCCCTCAATATAGAATATCAATAATGGGCTATCTCTCCCATTCTTCTCAACCAAGCAAGAAGGATTGTTTCTGATTTCTGAACCTAGACCATTTCCCACCCCGGGCCATTCTTCCGACACTAAAAAAAGTGTAACCTGGAGAGAATGAGTCTTCCCTCGAGAAATGTTTGGACCATTCCTTACCCTGGGCCATTCCTCCGACACTAAACAAAGTGTAACCTGGAGGGAATGAGTCTTCCCTAAGGAATGACTATCCTGGACTATTCCC